>JAWWLZ010000177.1:533952-549619 GCA_035041345.1 Poliocrania exsul
CACCCTCCCAGCCAGGAATTTCCTCCTAATATCTAATCTGAATCTCTGCTCTTTTAGTTTAAAACCATTCCCCTTTTGCCTGTCACTCTCTGCCAGTGTAAAAAGTTGCTCTCCCTCTATTTTATGCAGGAATGCAGGTGTGTAAAGCAGCCAGGGTGGTCCCAAATTGAGATCCCATCACTTCATCTGACCTCCTACCTCTGGCTCTGCATGTTCTGACCGAGCTCCGGAGCCAAATCATCCCTGCCGGAATTTCATCCACCCATTTGCTTTCTCCTGCCTGCCTACTCTGTGTGCCCTGTGCCCTGCTGAGTGCCCACACCCAGTGCTCACCCAGCTCAGGCACTGACCTGCCTCGATTGCTCCTCAGAGCCTTTGGGGCTGCTGGAGGACTCAAAGCAGATATTTGCTTTAATTTAGGGAGGGGTCCAGGGGCTGCCTGGGGCCTTCTCTGGTGCCATCAGCCAGTAGAAGAAGTGGTGTTCTGTGTATGTGGGTGAGAAAATCCCATGTGGATGTAGCTGCTGCCCTGTCTGAGCTCCAGGACACACTGGGTTGTTGCTGTCTGAGTGTAACCTGGATTCAGACCCTGGGTGAGAAGTGTTAAACTTGTTTTGTTTTGTTCTTTTAGAGGAGCTCTCGGTGCCCATCATGTTTAACTCTTTATGTGCAGTTCCAGACAGTGGGGATGTCCCTCAGCTGTCCCTGCCTGGCTGGGTTCCAGTTCCAGCTGTGGCTGGATCTCTGGGAAGGCATCCTGCTGTATTTCCTCCAGCCCCACCGTTCCCAGTGTGTGCACACTGCTGAAAACAGGGAGGAGTTAAAGGCACCCAAAGGTCTGTCAGGAGAGCACATACTTTTTTGTGCTCTAACCCCACCATGTGATACTTAAGCAAATTGCATTATTTCATGATTACTTTTCTCTGTGGACACGTGTGTTCAGAAGGGTGCAGGGTGCAGGATTCAGGGTGCAGGATGCAGGATGTAGGATACAGAGTGCAGGATGCAGGATTCAGGGTGCAGGGTGCAGGGTGCAGGGCACAGCTAGAGGGTGCAGGATTCAGGGTGCAGGATTCAGGGTGCAGGGTGCAGCATTAGGGTGCAGGTTATCAGCAGCTCTGCCAGGACACATCCAGCCCCAGCAACCCAGAGCAGCTGGTGGGCAGGCAGCTGCTCACATCCCAGAGGGGGACCTGAGGGGTGCCAAGGCTGCCAGCCCTGCTCATCCTCCCTAGCCCTCTGGTCCAGGTGCTCTGGTGGCTGTGGTGGCCATGAGTGTGGCTGTGGTGGCCATGAGTGTGGCTGTGGTGGCTGTGGCTGTGGTGGCCATGGCTGTGGTGGTGGTGTGTGTGACTGTGATGGAGGTGGCTGTGGTGGCCGTGGCTGTGGTGGCCATGGCTGTGGTGGCGGTGGTGTGTGTGACTGTGATGGAGGTGGCTGTGGTGGCCGTGGCTGTGCCTGTGATGGAGGTGGCTGTGACTGCGATGGAGGTGGCTGTGGTGGCTGTGGCTGTGGTGGCCATGGCTGTGGTGGCCATGGCTGTGGTGGCGGTGTGTGTGACTGTGATGGAGGTGGCTGTGGTGGCTGTGGCTGTGAAGGAGGTGGCTGTGGTGGCCAGGTCCCTACACCCTCAAGGCCACAGCAGCTGGCCCTGGCAGGCACAGGAACCTGGATAAGAGGGGCTCAAGCAGAGCTTGTCATCAGCGTCCCCTCTGTCATCTCGTACTTGTACAGCAAAGTGCTGTTAATAATCGCTTAAATGCTTTGGTGTCAGTCACTGCTCTTTCTTTGTAAATGTTACTCATTTCATAAATAAATCAAAACCTGCAGACCCTGGGTTTTCAGAAACTTGAATGCTTTTGTTAAAATTGTATGAAGCAAATTCACAAACACATGATTTATATTATCTCAGCACAGCACAGGAGATGATAGAATATACTATTTAAATTAACTCCTCTCCCAACAAATGAAATCAATTCTGTTCTTGGGTTACTTTTCATCTGCCTTTTGTCTTGTTGCTGAATCTTTTCTATTTCTTTCACTCATTCATCTATTGTGCCCTTTCCTTGATCTGATAGCATTAAACATATAATTAAGTCATAAAGGAGGGAACTGATGAGTATAGCAGATGGTAATTGCTTCCTACATTTGAATGAAATGATATGCATTGCTACAATTTACAGCTCTCGCCTCATATTTTATTCAGGAACCTTTTATCTCTTTTCCTGCAGAATTATTCTGCAATAAATTTAGACATCTTATCAATAGCTTGGGTGGTAGTCACAGAAAGGGGGAAAACTGAACTTTTTGCATCTTAATGTCTAAAATAATTTTCTACAATAATTGAATTATCTCCCAGCAAATATCATAGTGAGAACCTGCTGGACTTGGTTGTTTTCCTTTTAAAAGCTCATCTCATGATTAAAGAGAAAAATGGTTTGGTATAATTGCACTTATTGAACGAGGAGGTGCAGGAGCCTCCTGAAGCCCCATCTCTTTGGGGCAGGGTTGGTTTTTCAGGGCTCTGAGGCTCTTGCTGAGTTCTTGTCAGTTCTGCCACCACTGGTGTGTGCAGGGGATAATCCCAGTGGCCTGGTGGGTGCTCAGGGGGTGCTCCCTATTTTACTATGTTTGGAATTAACAAAAAAATATGTTGAAACTTACTTTCTCTGCAAACTACACCCAGCAGGGCCTGAGTCCATGAGCATCTGTGGCACTGCAGCCTCCTGGCCTTGCAGGAAGAGGTTTCTTCCTCCTGGTTCTTTAGAGTAAGAGGGTTTATAACTCACACACAGAATGACATAGGCAGGTGGCCATAAAAATTCAGATAAAGGAGAAAACAAGTGTTTTGGGGGAAAACATCCACATTTCAACACCTTTCATTAAAGAGTCAAAGGGGTCATGGGAGAAGAGGCTCTGCATTGTAATGGAATCAGCTTGCTTTACCTAGATGGAGAAGCTGGGAGAAAGAAGAGGCATATTAAAAGTTAACTTTTTGGCTTTAAGTTGAAGTTTAGGGTCAGGGGTTCTTAGTTTTATTCTATTTCTTAGCTTTTATTCTATTTTTTAATTTTTATTTTATCCCATAATATTTATTATCTTATTTTTATTCTATTTCTTGGTCCTTATTTCTTAGTTTTTATTATTTTCTATTTCATCCCCTTCCCTTTCCCCTTCCCCTTTCCCTTCCCCTTCCCCTTCCCCTTTCCCTTCTCCTTCCCCTTCCCTTTTTTTTAATCACTATTAATTTTCAACTCCAAAATTCTGATTCCTTTGCCAAACAAGTAACTCTCCTTGGTTTTCAGTGAGGGAGAGGGATGGCTCCCTGTGGCTGGCAGAGCCCGAGGGGAGCAGGGCAGGACTTCTGGCACGTCTCAGGATGGAAATGGATGTGGTCACACACAGTAGTGTTCTTTTTTCCACAGAAGATTGTTATAATAGTGCGAAATGCAACAATATTGGCAAGAAACTGGTCTTTCTGTCATTTCCCCATCTTCTTTATTAGGTTAAAAGCATGATGGATACAAGCAACTTCCCTGGGATCATCTGAGCTGCAGGGGCAGAGGGCAGCCCGTGATTAGCCCTGCTTGGTGGCTGCAGAGGCTCCAGGTACATGGGCTGTTCCTGAGGCCTGGAACAGGAGCAGGGAGATTTGGGTCAAATATGGCCCAAATGGGCTCCAGGGAGGTGGATCCCAGATGGGGATCTGGAGCTCAGTGAAGGGGCAAGGACACAGCCAGACCAGTGGGATGGGACAGGGAGACACTGGGGCTTGGGAGGGGAAAGATGTGGTGCCCCCAGCCTGGGAGGGAGTGGGGACTGAGGAGCAGCAGTGGGGAGTGGAGTCTGGATGAATTCAGCCTGGAATATGGTCCACATTTGTGCAGGCAGGAACCACCAGGACAACCCATCCAGGCACAGGGTGCTATGCTGAGGTAAGGGGTGTTTTTAGAAAGATGCATGAGGATATACAATCTTGATACAGATGAGGGTTTTGGACTGGTTGCAGAAATTCTCTGGCTCTGTTAGATCATGGTCCCTCACAGCCCAGGGGTCAGCTGATGGCACAGGGCTGCAGGCATCATCACTCTCCTGCGTGGTGCAGCTGCCCAAGCCCGAGGGACAGCCTGGGCATGGGGTGTGTGCCCCAGGGCAGAGGGGCTCTGGCTTTACCTCACTCTGCTTAGTCCTTGTCAAACACCTGGAAGAAAAGGGACCACACGAACACTCCTCTGTGCAAGGTGTCCGTGAGTGGGGCCAACACTTGCTCTTCCCTCCTCGCAGGGGCAGAGCTGCCTTTCACCACTTTTTCTCAGGATTTGTGTTTTCAGTACTTGAGTAGGTGCTAAAAAGCACCCAAAATGTTTCATAGTTGGTTGTTGCCCTGAATTGTAATTTTGGCCTTATTTAGCCCAAATCAGACATTTGAAACAACTCACATTGGAGCTTCTATTCCCCCTGGAGAATCTGCAGTGTGAGCCATCTCTGCAGGACATTGTTAAGCCTGGGGGTCCTGAGTGTGGGTGACAGCAAACCCAGGAGTGTGGGTGACAGCAAACCCATGAGTGTAGTGACAGCAAACCCAGGAGTGTAGTGACAGCAAACCCACGAGCTGATGTCACACAGAGCTTCCTAACTCCTCACTGCCTTCCTTCTGTGGGGTGAGGCAAGGAAGACTTGTCAGTAATAATTTCCTGAGTGATTTTTAAAAGCCTGTGACTCCCTCCCTTATTAGTTTTAATAAAGAGTCACTGCTCCCTGAGCTTGCTCAGAAAATTATTACCCATCAGCAAGACAGAAGACAAACATATGAGCTATTGACAGCAGCAGAGTGAGCCCCTCATGATGGCTATTAAGAGACAAGTATTACCTTTTTTTTACACAGCCAACCTGAAATTAAGTTCTTTTTGAGAACTGGGCTCTGCTGAGCCCTGGGAGCTCACACCAGACCTTAGAATAATATAATGGCTTGGGTTGGAAGGGACCTTAAGTTCAGCCAGTTTCACCCCTTGGCCATGGGCAGGGGCACCTTCCAGTAGACGAGGTTGCTTCAAGCCCCATCCAACCTGGCCTTCCCTCTTCTCTCAGTCTGGGTTTGTCAAAAATGCAGTACTACAAAATATTAAATCCATTGGTTTGCCCCAGTGGACGTGGCCAGCCAGGATGCCACAGACTGATGCCACGGACTGATGCCATGGACACACCCCCAGGACTCCACTGGAGAGCCCAGGTGGGTGCTGGTGCTGCTCCTGTGCTCTCACAGCCTCTGGAGTTTAACACGACACAACTGATCCCCAGCATTGTATGAAATTTAACTTTTTCCACCCTTCAGTTTGGGAAAAATGTAGTCATAATGCAGAGGTCCCAGTGTTTGCAGGGGAAGGAGGGGGACAGGAACCATTCCTATTTGGGGAGCACGTAGGCTGAATGTGCAGCTGTGTGTGGTCAAGCTGCTATTGATGCTTGAGAGTTTCCAATTGCTGGTAATGGACTGGGGAAAAAGGATAATGTGTTTGATCGATCAGCATGGACAAATTTCATTTAGGGGATCAATAACAGTTTATACTTGACAGAGCAGAGGGACCACATTTATTTTTCCCTTTGATTGAATGAATGTTTTCAATGAAAGTGCAGCTGTAAAGCCACGGTGCCCATTCCTCCACGGGAGGCACAGCTCCGTGCCCTGTGTTCCTGCTGGGGATGTGTGTTTAATGCAGACCCCGGGGCTGGGGATTGCCAGGGGCTGGGGCTGGCAGGCACTTCGTTCAAGCAGAACACAAGGAAAGAGCACGGGCTGGTTCTCCTGACTCCCAGTGCTGTGAAACAGCACAAAGAGACATCACTTGGGTGTATTTTTCAGTGGTGAGGAGAAAAAGAAAGATTTTTTTTTCTGAGCTTTTTTTGCCTTTTCTGTATCCAGCAAAATTCCTTCAGACCTGAGAAGATATGTGGGAGGGTAAATGCTGAGAAAACAGCCACAGCTCCACTAACATATGTTGCCTCCTCTGCCAAGCAGCCACTGCACTATGGCATGTCAGGGACCAAGGTTCTGGCTCAGGGGCTGCCAGGGTGGGCACCACAGTGTCCCGACATTGCTGTGGGCACCACAGTGTCCCTACATTGCTGTGGGCTCCAGGTGTCTCCCCTTACAGTCCTTAATGCCCACATGAAGCTGCAGGTCTGCTCTGCCAGCCAGGAACGCTCAGCCCAGCCCTGCTCACCTGTGAAAGCAGCCTGGGGGGCTCACAGGGATCCATACCTGTCACAAGGACTTCTCCCATCAACAGGGTCCCTCTGGGTGATCCCTGCCCACTGCTCTGTCCCTTCTCTCCGTGTCTGTGAGGCACAAGGTGCTGTCCCAGGAGGATCATACCGGTCTCACTGGATAACTGCCAGCTCCCCACAGATCCTGAGGGTCACTGTTGCCTGGAGATGCCCAGGAGTTTGCCTTCTGCAAGAGGAGATTTGAATTAGGGGAAGGAGGGTCGGAAATGCAGAGCAGGTGCCTCTCTGGGCTGTGTGTCTGCAGATTCTCCTGGTGAGTGACCCACTCTGCAAAGCCTGCCCACAGCTGTGCAGCAGGAACAGCTCCTGCCAGCCATGTTTCACCTGGGAGCAAATGGTGGCCTTGCTAGAGTGTCCCTGAGCTGGAGAATGTGACATCCTGTCCATTGTTAACACTGACTTTGGCTTTCCTGCTCCAGGCAGTTCTCATCTCCCTCCATGGTTTGGGTTTGCTCCATTAGACCAGAGGCAGACTTGCATGAATTTGGTTTTTTGGACCATTTTAGACCCATGCCAGGGCACTGGCTCAGCAGGCAGGCCCTTCTCACTGAGCACCATGGCCACACAGGGCTCACAGCGACAGCTGCTTCTGCAGGGACACTTGGATTTGTGTGGGTTACTTTTTGAACACAGAATGTCCCCTCTTTCTGTTGTTGTGTTTAAGGAACTCTCTCTGAGAGAGGCTTAAAGTCAAATTTGGCTGGTGGCAGATGATAATTAAGTTCCAGATGACGCAGATGATAACTTTCCCTTGCAATATGGAGCAAATGCCAATAATAAATGCAGCTCGTCCCGAGCTCCAGATGCATCGTTTGCTGCCGTGCTCATCAAGGCGAGAGAGCTGAGAGAGCGAGAAGCCTGTTCCAGGCAGGGATCGGTGGCCCGATGACTATTTTAGGCAGGCAGCTTGGAATTGTTTAAGATGCATATTGTCTGTGTACATTTCAATAAGGCAAATGCCAAGCACGAGCGCCGCGGGGCTCCTGGGTGGCAGATGATTAAGTCTTCAAGACTTGCAGCCATAGGGTCGTTATCGATGGTACTTCCAGGTCACTGTGTGAGCAGCAAAGTTGGAGGCGATGGTTGACCTTTTGACAGCACCGCAGGGTAACGGAGCTTCAGAAGACATAAATAACCATTTGTAATTTGTTTTTGCGAGGGGTATTTATTTAAAAATGCAAATATATTATAACATATGTGACTTAAGGATATTCAGATGGGAAAGCAGAACGCGTTTCCTCCCGTTCTTTTTCCCCAGTGAATTTCCAAATGAAATGCTTAATGGGGGAAAGGGAAAGAGATGGAATAAATAATAATAATAATGATGAAGATCACTTACCTTGTTCTCTTTACGACTGTCTAGTACCTTTTTGTCAATGACATGCTCCATGCAAAGAGTTTTCTCACGGCTGAATTAAGTTTGTGATATTAATAAAGAAAACACACAGTAAACAGCTTGTCAGCGTTGTTTCATCTCATATCTGATGTCTGGCACAGATATAATGCATCTATGACCTTATTTTATACATAAGGTACTGCAGTGCACACAGAATTGGGAAGCTTTCAGGAGCCTTTTCTTTTGCCTTCAATAAATTGTAAAACCAGACCTTTTAAACTCCTGCCTATTGCACTTTGTGGTGACCCGACTTCCACGCAGAAGCCATTGGCTGACTTTATTTTTATCCTTGCAGGAAGAATAGTTGTTTATAAAACTCAACAAGCATAAAACAATATGCTTTGGGACTATAAATAGCATTTGAAAAGGTTTGGGAGATTGCACACTCTGGCCTGAAACACTGCAGGGCAAATGCTTCATCTTTATCCAGGTAAATGAGGAGTTCTGATCAAGGAAAGACAGCCAGAGCTTCAGGATGTGGCCAATAATAACTCAATAAATCAGCAATGATGCAATCTGCTGGTGTTCGGCTTCCTTTCAACACATAATCAGTGAGCACCTAATTGTTAGAAGTTGTGTAATTACAGCACAGCCACATGGGGCTGCACGTTCTCTAACACCCTAATTTCCTGTATTTGTGGTGTTGGGGGCTTTCATCAGGAGCTGGGATCAAACTGCAGCTCATCAAACGAGCCTGGAGGCTCGGGCACGTTTCGGAGGTGTCTGGCAAGGTGTTTAAAGGAATGTGGAGTCCTTAAGGCACTAAGCAGGGAAATAGAAAGCACAGCTATTTCAGTGTGCATTTATATGGATATTCACAAAACTGGTCTGGGAGTCTCTGGAACTAAATGCACAACATGAGGGGATCAGGTGAATTAATGCTGCAAAATGTTGACAGTCGGATTAAATGATCTTGAAGATCTCTTCCAACCTTGATGATTCTGTGAAAATCATGGGGTGATCCCAGACAAAACAATGCTCCCTGTACCTGTCAATGTGCAAACTGTACACCCCACCCTCTGGTTGGCCTGCACTTGCCACCTTTCGGCTCAGCTGGAGAATGAGCTCTGGCTCCATCCCCACATCCCCGTGGGCTGGCTGTGGCTGAGGAAGGTTTGTTGCCGCAGCAGATGGTGAACTATTTTGAAGTATCTGTTCTTATTTCTGGTCTGGTTTCCTCCATGGCTTTTGAGGATATTTTTACATACTCAGCAGAGCAGTCAGAGCTCGCTGTCCCTGACACTGCTCTGACGTGGTGAAGGTGTGTCACTGTTGTGGTGCGTCACGTATGTGCCAGTGACGAGCCAGGGAGAAGGAGGGGTGTTCCTGCTGCCTCGTCTTCTCAGTTGCATGAGGTCATGTCCACGAAGATGTGCTGCCAGGGAGAGTGGCTGCCACCCCTTCAGGGGGGTGGGTGGCACCAGGAGTGCCAGGCACAGTGAGATACCACACACACACAGCAGAGCTATGAAGATGAATCCACCTCACCACGTGCCTGAGTGTCCATGTTTGTTAAAGGGCACCTTCCGCTCCTCTGGAGCATGTGCAGCACCAGCAGTGTGTGTTGTGTGAAGGTGACCAGACACAGGAGAAGGTGAGACCTGCTCTGGGTCACCATCTGCTGCTCACAACCACGTGTGCACCTGGGCAGTGTCTGCCTTGGCTGCTGACAGGCCACCAGCTCTGCCCCAGCCAGCATGGGAAGGGTGAAGGCTGTTGGACACCCCTGCTTCAAGTTGGCCACTCCTGATGTGATTCATCTCTTCTCACAGCCCATGGCAGCCATGTCCCTCAGCACCATGTGCCAGTGTGAGGGACAGGGGACAGGAGCAAGGCACTGCTGCTCCAAGGAGAAGCCAAAGTGCCATTGAAAAGGAGCATCTGCCATTTTGTGGACACTTAGGAAACTGCTGTGACATTTGGGTGGCATTTTACTTTGTGTTCCGACCAATTGCCTCTCACCTGGTTGTATGGAGCAGGGAGCAGTTCTGAGGAGGGAGCCTGGAGAGGAGGTGATTCCCACTGCTCTGCTCCCAAAGGGACAGCACTGGGCACCTGTGGGACTCAGCAGGGATGTGGGTGCAGCTTTGTGCTTCACTTGCACCCCTCTCATGCACAAGGAGCACACTGGGTGGGCACCAGCAGTGGCCGAGGTGGTGGCCCAGTCCCAGCCACCCCTCTCGCCTGTGTGTCCCCGCTGTCCCTGCCCAAGGGCTGGCACTGGGTATGTGTGGCCAGGGGGAGGATGAGTCTAGTTTGGGCTGAGCAGATGGCCCAAGCATGGCACTAATTAAACACAAGGCTCTGCTGCCATTTGTTTTCCTGAGGAGGGTTTGTGGAGGGATGAAGGCTGAGGGAGCCACCACCCTTGCCTGCCAAACAGCAGCAAATGCTGCCGAGGCAGCACAGCTGCATCCCAGAGCATCCCAGAGCATCTCAAAGCCAAGTTATTCTCCATGAGAAAAATGTCACTGTGGCTGCACAGCTCTTTCCCCAAGCCCTCTGCTCACTGTGTGTGCACAGTCCCCAAGGAGTGAGGGGCAGAGTGGAGGTGCCCGTGGGAATGATGGAGGAGGCACCAGGAGTCACGGGCTGAGTTTTGGGGCTCCATACTCCTGGGAGCACCACTGGGACCAAACCACAGGCTTGGGGCTGGTGTGGTCACATCCTGTCCCCCAGACCCATCAAGAGGCAGCAGCAGAACAGCATCAGCCAGATGATGTGTGTGTGCTGCCACCCACAGCCCTCAGCTTGCTCTGGGCAATCACCAACTGATGGTGCAGCCGCTGGCACAGACCTCTGGACAAGCTGGCAAGCACAGCGTGGCCATTTACATCCCACTCCCATTCCACCTCAGAGTCTGAACCCATCTCTTGGAGAGGGGAATGACTCCTGCAACCTGCACTGGGGCTGTCCCTCATCCCCCCAAACCAACCTCCAGCCAGCACCACCCAGCAACCTGGCAAACCTCATGGGAACCTTGTTGAGCACTAAATCAGAACCAGTCTGAAATCCTCTGTCAGCTGGGAAGAAGGTTGAATCACTTGCTTTATTGCACAAGAAAAATCCTGCATTTTGCTGGTGTTATGAATTAGCAGAAATTAAAGAATAGGGTTGTCTACACACTGCTTGGAAATTGTTTACAGCAAATAATGAAGCAAGACGAGCACGTTGCCAGAGGCCGGCTCCGGAGCCGCTGGATCGCATTATTAATTAAAATACAAGTCAGCTCTTTCCAGCGCCTGTAGCCCGTGGGTATCCAACGTGCTCCACTTGATTGAATCAGGTACTGGCAGCACAGGCATTTTTCATTTTGTGCTGCAAGGGATAGCAAAAATGTAAAGCTGTTTTCTGCTACTTCATTTGAAAAAATATTATTTTGGAGTAGAAGCGCAGTCGCTGCAGCAGCCGGGCAGGAATAATGTGAGGGACACACCAGTACCTCTGCTCTGGCATTTAAGCACAGGGGCTGCATCCTCAGCAGCTCCCCAGCTGAGGCAGCGGGTTCCACAGCCAAGGGAGGCAGAGGGCAGGAGTTTCCCCTTTTCTTTACTTGCAGGGAGAAGTCAGTAATGGCCAAAATCAGAGAATCATGGAATAGTTGGGGTTTTTTTTCTATTTCCAAGGTAATAAAGGAAACAAATACTTTTCCTGCTTGAAACCAGCAAACTCATATCAGAGTCTCTGGAGGAGCAGTGGTGACAGGATCATCACAATGTTTGAGAACTGGTGGAGGGAGGACAAAGCCTTTCTCTACCTGGAGCAAGTTTGGTTCACAACAGGGCAGAGATTGGGTGCCCTTTCTGTCACCACCAGTGCTGAGCCACAGTAGCTTCTGGCAACAATAAAACAGCCCAGGGCTTTTCCTCCATGGAAAACTTCAGGATTTCCCCACCAACACACCCCCATTAGCAGGAGGAAACAGAACTGCTGTGTGTGGAAATCCCTGTGTGGTGGTGTCCCCATGTGGGTGACATGGACTGCCCAGCCCGGGGGGATGGTGGAGTTCCTGGGGTGCCTTGGCCAAGTGGTGGGGGCAGCAGGCTCCAGTCACTTCCCAAAACGTCTGGATTTGAGCTGTTTTCCTGCAATAAAGATGCCAAATGACCCCAGTGAGGAGATATGTCAGCCCCAAACACGCTGCTCTCTCACAGCTCCAGGGACCTGTTCACAGCCTGTCTGTCAGACTAAGCAAGGACATCTCCAAGGGCTCTGAGCACACACAGAGGTTTTCCTGCCACAGTTCCCTTTGTTTCAGTATTCTGAAATACTAGCATATATGAACATTGCTCGTTTAATTGCTCTATTATTGATTATTAATTATCATTAACTATACAAAAATATAAATACATAAAATGGGTAATACCTCAACTTGGCATTGCTGGAGCAACCTCAAGTTATGGAATTTCCTGGCTTCTAAATGCTCACTCTCGCTACACAAATGTTGCACCAACACGGAGGGGTTTGCATTTGATTTTATAAAGGCCAGAGGGAAAATAAGCTATTTCCCTGCTGCTTGAATCCGAAATCCACGCTCAAGTGCACATCGGGTCAGCCCCTAACCAGCTGCAAGCACACAGCCAAGTTATTGGATTTCTGGATGATGAATAGAGATCAGGAAATGCACCTGCCTGGCTGCAGGGGGATTTGCATGAAAATGAACATCCCGTACACCTGCGTATGCAAAATATTGATGAACAGAATCGAGTGTATGGGTGCAACCCCCCCGGCACCGCTTTCTGAGGGTGCACTGCAGAGCTGCTCCCAACACAGCTCTCCCCTCCGTGGGAACACAGCAAGAGAGTTGGTAGCCAGGCCCTCATTAGCCAGTTCCGTTTCCTGGCACAGAAATCCGCTGGAAAGTTGCAACAGCTCTCGGCTGTCAGTCAGGTCGGGACTGGGCTGGTAAGTGCACTAATTGCTTGTCTCGTGTGCCGCATCCCGAAGGCTGCAGCCATGGGAGAGCCCAGAGCAGGACGGCCGGAGCAGGGGAGGGCAGTGCGGGAAATCCTGGAGCGACAGCTTGTCCTGGGAGTGCTGCACTGGCCCGATGTTCATTCCCGGGAGCCCCGCACTGGCCCGATGTTCATTCCCGGGAGCCCCGCACAGCCCCGATGTTCGTTCCCGGAAGCCCCGCACAGCCCCGATGTTCATTCCCGGGAGCCCCGCACAGCCCCGATGTTCATTCCCGGGAGTCCTGCACTGCCTCGTCTGCAGCTCCTCGGTTTCTGGGTCCAGGCCCGGCAGGCTCAGGTGCCAGGTGGGCATTGCAGGTCCCGCAGCAACACGCACATCTTTGACTCGTGTGTCTGTGTAAGAGGCACAAACTCAGGGAGAGAGGGCAGGTTGAGGTGGGAGTGTAACAGTTCCAATCAGCCTCCACTGCCCCTCCTGTGCTCCCGGTGCCTCCCGCCGCTGTCCCATGGGTGGCTGGGCACCAGCCCCGGGCTGGGCTCGGGAAGGGGGAGAGGGAAGCTCTGAGCCCCCCAGCCCGGGGAGCTGGCAACGTTCAGGTCAGCAGAGACCAGCTCTGCGAGGGGAGAGAGAGGCTCTATTTGTGAGGGTTGATTAATCAGCAGGTGCCAGTTTGAGACCCTGATGTCCCCGGAGCTCTGCGTGGAGCACACAGCCTCTGGCTGGACACGGGACGGCTCCATCCACACCCTCACCGGGCACCTGGATGCTGGTCCCTCTGCCCCAGGGCCCCACAGAGGGACCCCTCCTCTTGTTGAGGACCCAGGACAGCAGAGCTTCTGTCTCGAAGCAGGCTGTGGGTCTGCTGCAGGGACGGGATTGCCTTGGAGGAAGCGCCTGCCCTTTCTGATGGAGCTCGTTCACACCCCCAGGGAGGTTGTTCCAGGTGTTAATTACCGTTAATTATCTCTAGATTATAAACTGGTGCATGTGCCACCACCCTGGAATTTACCTCTGGTCCAGGGTTCTTAGTCTGATGGAAGAAAGAAAAGTTTCACTTGTAGAGGTGCTAAAGTCCCATTGCAATTCCCTGACCCGCTGCCAGAGTATTCTGGATTCCATAACCCGCCCAGTCCTCTGAGATTCCAGCCCTGCGACACCTCCCCTCGTTTCCCAGCATCCAGCCAACCGGGGTGGTGTTTTCCAGGATGCTCCAGTGCCCAGAGGGCAGCCGTGGATCCCGTGTGCCCGGAGCTCGGAGTCTGGTGCTGCTGCCCATTGGGCATCCAGGGGTCTGGCTGCCAGGCTCTGGCTGTCCTGCTGCCACTGCGAGTGGTGGCCGGGTACCTGGAGCTGCTCTGTGGTGGTTCTACTCTCCCTGCTAATATCTCTTGGCTTGAAATGTTGTTCTCCTCAAAAGGGGAATGTTTCCAAGTTGATTTCTCACCGGTTTTATGTTTCCTTTAATTTAAAGACACACATATAAATAGCAGAAGGTACATTCCATGTGTACACAACCACTTCCCAGTGGCTTCGTTGTTGTGTGCAAAAGGAACAAGAATATATTTGTGGTAATTTGGTCCTGGTGGATCATTGGGGAACAAGGTGAGAGCTGCTGTCTCCTGAGCCTCAGCCCTGTGCAGACAGAGGGATAAGGGACAGCGGCTGGGGGCACAGGACAGTGGCTGGGGCCAGGACCCCAAGTTATGCTGTGGGTGGAGGGTGGGAGGTTCATCCCAGTGCTGGTCACTCCCCTCACACTCACTGTGTCCAGAAAGGAGGGCGAGGGGCTGTGGGGCCATGGCTGTGGGGTTGGGGGCTGAGGGGACAGACACACGTGTCACAGTCATGACACATGCCCTCAGGTGCTCTGTCTTTATGGCATCATGATTAACCACGATTAATTAAGCATTATTTTTAAATTAAGAGGAATCTTTCTTGTATCAGGGCAGCCTCATGCCATGGCAACCAAACCTTTCCCATGGTTCAGTCCTGTGGTGCTGCTTCCCAGGAATGACTGTAGCAGTTTCAGTGGTGGGTGGCATGGCAATGCCAGGGCATAGTGATGCTGTGGTGCCAGTGGTGCAGTCCCATGGGTCACACAGTGCCACCCTGCCTTTGGCTTTCTCCACCCTCTGGAGATGTGCCAGCCCCTGCTCCCTGGATGGCGGGATTGCCCCTGATGGTGGGGGCTCTCCTGGGCACTGGGGGCTCCCCTGGCTCCCCAGTCCTCCATTCTGGAAGGGATCAGCACCTCCAGATCCTTTGGCTGCCGTGGGGAAGATGAGAATTGTAGGGATTCCTGGCAGGTACCTTGTACAAGGATGAAAGTACATCTTGTAAAGGGACCTTCTGAAAGAGTCGGCTGGCAAATACCAGTGATAACTATTTTAATTCATCTCCTCTGACATGAATAGAAACTTTCTCTTACAACTGAATATAAATAGAAGTTGGACATAGCATTACTATATGAATAAATGAATTAATCAATCAATGACAAAACCACACTATGTAATCAAAAGATTTTTCATGTTAAGATTAATTTAGTGTAATACATGCCTAAATATTACATAAGCCCCCTTGACATTGAATTATAGGGCTGGTGGATGGGAGGGAGAGGGCTGTGCGGTGCGGGAAGGTGGGGCAGAGCCGGGGAGTGGGTCCCACCTTGGCAGCCAATGGCACAGGAGCTGCTGCACCCCCTGCTTGCCAGGCACTTGGGGGACCGCTTGGGGTCTGGCAGACCTGGTTCCCCCAGTGCCAGGGTGGGCTTGGGGCAGCACTGGGTGTCACAGGGGGTCCTTCTGTTTGTTAAGGGCAGGTGGTTATAGAATTATAGAATCCCAGACTGCTTTGGGTTGGAAGGGACCTTAAAGATCATCTCATTCCACCTCCTGCCATGGGCAGGGGCACCTTCCACCAGCCCAGGTTGCTCCAAGCCCTGTCCAACCTGGCCTTGGACACTTCCAGAGATCCAGGGGCAGCCGCAGCTACTCTGCCCACCCTGTGCCAGGGCCTGCCCCCCCTCCCCGCCACCAAGTCCGTCCCAATAACCCATCTATCCCGGCCCTC
>JAWWLZ010000177.1:549719-570723 GCA_035041345.1 Poliocrania exsul
CTGGCTCCAGAGCAGAGGGCCTCCAGTCCTGGGGCATCTCTGGGGCCTCCTCTGGACTTGTTCCAACAGCTCCACGTCCTTGTGCTGTTGTTTCCCAGAGCTGGAGGCAGCTCTGCAGGTGGGGTCTCACCTGAGCGGAGCAAAGGGGCAGAATCTCTCTCCCACTTGCCCTGTTGCCCAGACTTCTTTATTTTTTATATTTTCCTCTGTATTTTCTATGCACGTTGTAGGGGACTGAAGGGTAAGTGACACACTCATTTATATTGCAGACAAGGGCCACAGATTTGGGATTTTGTGCTTGCAAGCCCATGAGAAGCTGAACATTCCTGGGGCATCGGGCGCTTCCCCTCCCCGGGAAGGGATGGCAGCTGAGGCTCTCGCTCCTTCCAGAGCTGGCATGTAAGCCTTTGCCTGCACAAGTTAATTAATCTAATGAGGCAACTTCTCTTGGTATGTGTTCTGTATGCCTTCTCCCAGCAAACGATCACACTTCCTAAAAATATAATCTTCATTCTTCACTTGAAGTTACGCCTGGAAGTTGAGGTTAGAGAAATTCAGCCTTGAAAGAAAATGTGATTTCCTCGCAGTGAGCGTAATTAAACATATGGAGCTGCTGTCAGGGGAGGCAGCACTCCCCCAGGCTTAGTCACTGCAGCCGGATTGCACAGCCACCCCATGGATCTGCTCTCACCCAGCCTGGTGGTGGACATTGCACAGGGCCAACACGTGGCCTTGTGCCCTGCTGTCCCCTCCTTGGGCCTGTCCTGGCTGATGCCCCTCACGATGTGCCTCTGTGGGGCAGTGGAGGCAGCTCAACCACCCTGTGCCCAGAGCTGCTGTAGAGCCTGCAGCAGGTACAGGGCTTGGCTCTTTCAGCAGTTGGGGTTGCTCCATCACCCCTTTGAGAGGCAGATAATTAAATGCCCTGCTCCTGTGTGTCCTATGAGACCAGGAAAGCCACTGATCCTTAGGGATGAGCTTAGCAAAACATCCCCATGGTCAGCAGGGCAGTGTCATGGGCACCAGACCAAGGTGCTCATGTGTCCATGTGCCCAAGGCCCACAACTGATGGGCACAGCTGGCACCAGTGGGGTCTTGGCTGGCTCAGTGAGAGCCTGTGGACCAAGGGCTGCACTTCACCACCCCTTCTCCACGCTGATCTCTGATCCACGTGTCCTGGGACATCCAGGCAAGTCCAGTCCAGTCAAGGGGCTGGGGAGCAGTGAAAGGTGCTGTGGGTTTATTTTCTCTGTACTGCCAGGATGATCCTGTCAGGGGAAGAACCTTTTGATTTTGCATTTATGTTGTCTATTGATTTCCTTTAACACAGTGACATGGGCTATTGCTAATACCTGTCTAGTTAATACCTAATGGCACCTCTGCTCTCACAGCCCAGGAAGAACTGTATAATGTACACAGGAAAACCTCTGTACAATTAATGCTTTCTCTTTTTTTCTTTTTTTTTTTTTTTTTTAATTTCTGTCCCAATTTGTATAGATCTCAGCTGAAAAAGTGAAGTGATGAGGATCAAATCTGCCATTCCAAGAGGCTCTTGCCAGGGAGGTTGAGGTTAGACTTGCAGTGCTGGTGAGGGGACAGGGCCATCACATTGTGCAATATCTTAGAGGCACCACAATGACTAAAGTTTTTTTGCAATTAATTCCTCCCCAGAATCATCTGCAGCAAAACTGAAAGGGGAGACAAGATGTCCACGTGGCCACAAGCCATGTAATGAAAGCATCCCACCAGTGGGAGCATCTGGCATGAAGAGAAGGGTCTGTGATAGCAGCACTCCGGTGTTTGGGGTGCTCAGCTTTTGGAAACAGGGCAATGCCCAGCAGAGCTGGTGTCCCCACCCAGCTGCCTTCCCTGGGAGCACAGGCTGTGGTGTCAGAGTGGGAGAAGGGCACTTGGCTGGGTTGAGATGTGCAGTCACTGTCCAAGCAGTGTTTCCTTCGGTGGGATTGATGGTTCTGGATGAAACAGAAACTTCCCTTGTTTTGGGCTGCTGGATTTGCCAACCCCTGAACCCCTGTTTGGATTAACATGAAATTCTCTCTTCCATTTTCAACGTGCTGCTACCGAAGTTTTTGAACTTTTTGTGATGTGAGGAATTTTGGATGTAGAAGAGTGAACAGGGGATGTGAGAAAGGAGCTGAAATGAAAATGTTTGATGATGGAGAGCAGGAATGCACAGGCAAAGCCATGGAAGGATGGAATCAGAGCAGCCAGGAGGGGGAGGAAGTGTTCTTTACTTGGGAGGAGGACTCTGTGGCTGAGCCCAGCACAGCGGGAGCAGCAGGATCTCCGGGATCTGGGGCCGAGGGATGAGTTGCTCCTGCTCAGGGATTGGGATCAGATTCCGTTGGGGCACAAAGTGACTCATGAGCTCCCTGGGGCTGTCACCACCTCCAGCTGCCCAAACGAAGATGAACCTCCCCCCGTCCCGCTCCTGCCTTCTGGGTCCTGCTCGGCCACTGCAGAGTTGTCAGTGCTGCAGCCCTGGTGCTTCAGGGGCTTGTCAAGAGTCAGTTCCCACTGCAACAGCCCAGATCCCACAGTACAGCCCTGGGACTCGAGAGACCCTGAGAGACAGATTACAGAATCATGGAATATGCTGAGCTGGAAGGGACCCAAATGGATCTTTGAGTCCAACTTCTGGCCCTGCACAGGACACCCCAACAATCCCACCCTGTGCCTGAGAGCATTGTCCAAATGCTCCTGGAGCTCTGGCACCCTGGGGGCTGTGCCCACTGCCCTGGGGACGCTGTTCAGTGCCCACCACCCTCTGGGGGAAGAACTTTTTCCTGATATCCAACCTAAACTTCCCCTGACTCAGTTCCAGCCATTTCCTTGAGTCCTATCACTGGTCAAGAGAGTGAAGAGACTGGTACCTGCCCCTCCACTTCCCTCTGTGAGCAAGACAAAGATCCCTCCTGCATTTCAGATGTGGACAGTCAGAACCAGAGAGTGCACCCCCCAAAACTGTTCTGTGACAGGGCAGGGGACGGGGGGCTCCAGGCACCCACAGGGACTGGCTGCACCTCTGTGCTGCTCTGTGCAGCACACAGGGATGCAGAGGGGCCTGCCCGGTGCCACCTCAGCAGGGCAGCTGGGCAAAGGGTGCTGAAGCCAAGGCAGGATTTCACCCAGTAGCTTTAGAAGGAGCTTGGGGGAAGCACCTCACAGAGACCTGCCAAGTAGACCCAGGTCAGCTCTGGCTAACCCTCATCTCCCACTGTCCCCCAGTGTTTCCACTGCAGCCTTCCCATGGAGTATCTTCTCTGTCACCAACAAATCACAGAATCCCAGAATGGTTTGGGCTGGAAGGGACCTGAAAGCTCAACTTGTTCTGTCCCCTACCATGGGCAGGGACACCTCCCTGACCAGGTTATTCCCAGCTCAGCCATGGTGCTGCTGTGTATCCTGGTGCATTCCCAGAACATCCCTCAGGTGTGTGTGACGGGCACAGGGACTCAGGGACTGCTCCTCTGGCTGCATTGCAAAGGTAAGGCACAGCCTCTGTCCTTGTCCCTGGGTGCTGCAGGTGTGGAGCAGCTCACAGGAAATGCAGGGCTCTGCTTTGCACCTGCAGGAGGAACCAGCCTTATTCCTTTGCAAATTTGCCCCATAATGAGAAGCATATGTCAGAGAACATGATTTTCCACAAACCAAGCATTTGCTGCACAGTTTATTGTTAAGTCTGTATGTAGTCACAGCTGTCATGGGAATTATGGGTTCCTTGGTTTTCATAATTAAAGAGAGAGAGAGGGAAGGAGGGGCAAAAGGAAGCAGGAGCACAGAGCCTGGTGCTGTGGGCACTGCCCATGATGCAAGGGAAAAATCCTCCTGCTGGAAATTCACTGAGACATTCCCTGTACCAGCAGGCTGTGCAGGGAACACCGTCTGACTGGTTTGGCAATTAATTAAATAAAAGATATTCCAAATAAAAAGATAGATTCTGGGTTGGGACTCTTGGGAAATCATTACCGACTCGTGACCTCTCTTAACCTGGAAAAGGTTCAGGCAGGAGATGTCAAGGCCTGAAGCACAGCAAATACCCGTGTGCATGTACAATTACAGGTTTATTAAAGGGAAACAAGGACTGCACAATAAGTGGGAAAAAATGGTTTATGGACACGGTGAGACAGTGTATCCAGAAAGTGTTGAAGTGGTTTTAGAAGGGGCTGTGCCCCTAGAGCCCCCCCCAAGCTCTCCCTCTGGTGTGAAGGTGTGGGAGTGCTCTGCCAGCACCTGGGATGTGCTCCCTGAGCACAAAGAGGTGCCCACAGCATTGCCCACAATTACAGCTCTGCCTAATTAATACTGTTTTCATGAAGGGCATTTTCCTTGCATTGGGAAGCAATTGCAATCACACTGCCTGTATATCAACCCAAAGACAAGGGGAATAAAGCAAAGATGTAAATGAGGAGCCGCTGTTTCTCACCCTGCCCGGGATCCCGGAGCACACGGTGCTGGCACTCGTGACACCCTCACTGTCCTCGAGCACTCGCCTCTTTGGCATCAGATACACTTCTGTAAAGGAACTAAAACACTCACTACTTTCCAAAGTCTCTTTGATTTTCAATCATGGCCATGTTGCTTATTAGCAAGATGAATTTATAGGTAAGGCACTAAGCTTTTATAACCACCCTGTTATAGGCAGATGCCATCAGGTTGGCAGAGTGGTGACATTAACTGTCAGCTTCCAGTAGGAATCCGAGCGCAGACATGTAAATAACGGCTGGGGTTTAATACGTAATTAGCTCTGCCAAACCACAGTTACAGGATTTAATTAGCAAAAGTGTGTCTGTCTCCCCGCACTGATCCCAAAGCGGAGCCCTGTGGGCCCCCTGACGCCGGTGGGGCCGCTGGCACCGCCCGCCGACCCGATGGGCATCCCGTGCCCTTCCCGCGGCTCGGGGGCTCCGGCGCGGCCGGGGCTGGATAAAACCCCGGGAATCTAATCCTGAATCCCGTCTCTTTGCGGGGATTAGCCTTTCAGCTAATTCGCTGAGGTAGGATTTTTAGCTATTCCGCTCGTCTTTCCGGCTGCATCCTGAGGGAAATCAGGCGCATCTCTCCAGCTTGTGCGCTCCGGCAGCGGGCGCCGGTCCCGCTCCGCCGGCAGGTACGCGGGGCTGCGGCTGCTGCTGCTGCGGCTGCTGCTGCTTCTGCCTCTGCTGCTGCTGCCGCTGCTGCTTCTGCTGCTCGGGCACACGGCACAGGCAAAGACAGGCAAAAATTCACACTTGGCTGCCCATGGCCCAATTACAGGGAGATTACAAGTGGATTTACCCCCCTTTAAAGAGCAGCCCACATCCCCTCCTCCGGCCACATGCTTGTAGTGTTTTATCAAATCTCCAGTGTCACTTCCCAAGGCTGCTGAGAGAGGAGGGATAGGGGAGGAAAGCAAAGAAGTAGACAAATAAAGGACAAAGGGTAAAGTGCTGTTTGAATTATGTGGAGCATCCTCTGGAGGAACTCCTCATGACTCTGGTGGAGGGAATGGTTGGTGCTATGGGATCAGTCCTCTGACTGCAAAAGGAGTTTCCCTTGGGTCCTCACACCATTGCAAACCTGTAGGGGTGATTATGGGTGTTGTGTGTGTGTTCCCATTGTAAAATCTGCCATGGAAACGCTCTGCCTGGGCTGGAGCTGGACTCAGGTCTGGGACACACAGGGAATTTCAGCCTTTCCACTGTGCCAGGTCTGTCCTGCAGAAGCCTTGGCTGGCACGCACCCTGTGGGCTGGTGCTGCTCTCACCAGGCCTCCAGGAGCTGAGCATGTTCCTGGGGTGTCCTGCAGCTGAAAAACTGGGAAGTGTGTCTGGATGTGCAGGGAAATCCCTCCCCACACCCAGTGCTGCTGTCAGGGAGCTGTGAACCCCCATGCCTGCAGGGCTGGGTCCCCCTCACCTGCCAGACTGGGCTGGGCTGGAGGGGTCCTGCTGGAGCACAGGCTGCATGGCAAGGAGGGGACAGCAAAACAGGGGGCTTGACTGGCAGCTCTGCCAGGGGGATGGGGCTCAGGTGCTCCCAGTGAGCTGTGAGCTGGACACAGGTTCGGGCAGCAAGTCCAGGGTCCAGTTTGAAACACACCTCTGCACCACTGTCCAGAGTAACTGGCCAGAAGGAGGGAATGGGAATGTTGCTACTTCTGCCTCTGACTCCATTTACTGCTGAGGACTTCTATATTTTGACTGGATGAGTGAAAAGGGTGTTACGAGCAGGTAACAGGAAGTGGGGAGTGGGGAGTGTAGCAAGGATAGAAGGGTTTGGAACAAGGGGTGCCTGTCCCTTGGCCCACACAGGCAGTGGAGCAGCAGCAGCAGTAGAGGCAGGGCCATAAATAACAGCAGGAGGAGGAGAAATTCCAAAGCTACAGAGAGAGGAAAACCAGGTGATCTCTGAAGCAGCCTGGCTGAGGGCTCTGCACTGGGTTCCTCCAACATCAGTCAGGGTGCTGCTGGTTGGCAGCTCCTGATCCCTGTTCCTGGGACTCAAGCAGCAGCTGCTGGGAGTTGAGCAGTCCTGGACACTCATTAGTGCTCAGAACACCCGATCAGAGGCCAGATATGGGCTCTGCAAATGCTGGCAAAACTCTGTTGCAAAAGAAAACCCCTCTAAAATTTTACCCCCACCCCAAACCAGCAGTGGGAGGTGTTCATTGTGCCACACACATTAATTCAGCTGGCACATTACAATGTTAAACTAAATGACATTATTACAAAGCTGTGCTAAGAAGTGTTGACAGGTCCATATGGTAATTTTACAATGTATAATGAACACACAGACTCCTTTCTTGCAGAAATTTATAGTTCAAATCTATACCCAGGATATCCAGTTTTATTTCCAGAAACTTAAATTGACTTATTACGATGTAGTGAATGTATAAATTAGTTCCAGTAGTTAAACTGAAGCATTTCCCTACAGACTCAATTAGATTCATTAATCTACTGTGTAGACCTGTAAACGGTCCATTGTTCTTTTCCCCCCCAAAATGTCAAAAACTATTTCTCTAACTATAAAATATTTCCTGCAAAAACTGTTTTAAATGGTAAGAATTATTTAAGATTAGGAACCCAGATCCACAAATTATTTCAGCGCCCTTGTTCTTCTTCAACAGAAAAATAGGGTTCAGCCCTCATGGGATAATTTAGTGGGACAGAGCCTGAATTCACTCTTCTATTAAGCTTAAGACCTACTGGCATAAACCAGATTGCTTCCACCCTGACTCCAGGGAATACACTGGCTGGAAGGGGGATCCTGTGTGCTTCCAGAACCTACAGCAAGTGTTGCTGTAAGTGTTTGTGTAAACAAGCAGAAGCTGCTGAGGGTTGGCTGCAGGTGCTGGTGCAGCGCTGCATCCACAGGGACACACATGCACAGGGACACACATGCACAGGGACCTGAATCCACAGGGACACACATGCACAGGGACACACATGCACAGGGACACACATGCACAGGGATACACATGCACAGGGACCTGAATCCACAGGGACACACATCCACAGGGACCCACCACTGACATCCAGAGGAACACACATCTACAGGAATCTGCATCCCCAGAGACCAGTGCTGGGGATCACAGGGAATGTGCCAGCGAACACCAGGAACTTCCACATTCTGTAGGGACCTTGCCAGTGCAGGGGGGCTGCAAAAGCCCCTCTCTATTTGTGGGCCTGAATCTTTGTGTGCAGGTCAAAAACATCACTTCCTTGGAACGAATCCATGTTATTCACACCTGTCAGCATAGCTCCTGGTCCATCATTTCTTCCTTTTTGGTTCTGCTGAATAGCAGCACTGATTATAGGGTGCTCTGTGGAAGGGACACAGACCCATGACCCAGGTAACCAATGGTGTCCTTTTACTGGTGAGGCCTCATGGAGCTGGTCAAACCCTGCAGTGACAATGACACAGCACTGTTCCCAAACCAGAGGGGTCAGGACAAGCCCATGGTCCATCATATGTGATAACAAAAATAAAAGTACCAAGTTTTTTCACAGCTCTGGTCACTGACACAGCTGGGCATGCTGCTTGTTGGGCATCAGGAGGGTGACCCTGCTCTGGGAAAGCCCACACATTAGACTGACACTGTGTTTTCACACATACCTTAATAGTTTCCCTCCAGTCCCCACTGGGAATCGCTGCCATCAGCAGAGGGGGACCTGTTGCAGCCTGTGTGAGGCTGTTCAGAATCACAGAATTGTTTGGGTTGGAAGGGACCTTAAAGCTCATCTCATTCCAAACTCCTGCCATGGACAGGGACACCTTCCACCAGCCCGGGTTGCTCTAAGTCCCATCCAAGCTGGCCTTGGACACTTCCAGGGATGGGACAGCCACAGCTTCTCTGGGCAACCTGTGCCGGGGCCTGCCCACCCTCAGAGCCAGGAATTCCTCCCCAATATCCCATCTAACTCTGCCCTCTGTCAGTGGGAAACCATTCCCCATTGTCCTATCCCTCCACCCCTTGTGCAAAGTCCCTCTCCAGCTCTCTTAGTGCCTCCTTAGGCACTGCAAGAGTCTCTGAGGTCTCCTCAGAGCCTTCTCTTCTCCAGGTTGAATATTTACATACTATTAAGTGTACATTTAAGAGTAGCCACATACATACTATTTAATTTTATTCCCAGTGCATCCTAAAACCAAAGAGCAGGAGGGAAGGGACTTGGGTTAGTATTAGCTGTTTTCCACCTGACCTTGCTATGCCAAAGGATGGGGGGCTGTGGGACAGGTGAGGGCTGCTAGAGAACCCCAGTACCCAGCAGGATGGTGAGGCACAAACATCCCTGCACACTGCCCCGAGGGCCAGGATTTCTGGCATGGCATCGCCGGCATCGCCAGGTACAGAATTCCCGCTTTGTCTGGTACAGAGACAGCTGGGGGTCCCACGGGGATGGTACCCAGGCAGAGAGAAGGGGGCTGCAGGTATCTGCTGTGGGGTCCTGGTCCCTGCCCTGCCTCCAGCATTCCTGGTCCCTGGTCCCTGGTCCCAGCCCTGCCAGGCAGAGTTTTTGGAGCACCAGCGCAGCTCCTGCACCCTTAAGCTCTTGAAAGTCTGTGGGACTTTGTTTCCAAGTTATCCCATTTCTGATCAGTGTAGAGCCTGTTCTTCAAGCTCATTATCCCTGGGCTCTCCTGGGTGTGTCCCAGTGGCAGCAGTGGGACCCAGGACCCTGCCCAGCCCACAGGGCCCCATCCTGCTCCGGCAACACTTCAGTGTCAGCACCAAAGGAGCCATCAGTGCTTGGCACTGCCACCGGGTGCCCCCAAGGCTCTGCTGACACGGACACGCTGCCAACAGAGGGATCAGGGCAGATATTGGGGAGTTTTCTGTCTCCAAGCCCTAGCTCAGTGCTGGGTGGGAATGGGGCACACAGAACCAGAGCGCTGCTGCTTCTCCAGCTAAAACTGTTTCCCACTGGAAAGAGCTGGAGCACGACTGTTTCTGCTCTGAGTCACTGCTGGTATTCCTGCTGCTGGGGCTGAAAGAAAGCGGACATTGATGGAGCAGAGCCCAGCTGCTCAGGGAGTCCCCCTGACCAGCACAATGAGAAGATTGTGGGGGAAGAATTCAGAGCAAATAATCTGGAAAATATTTCAGATAAATGGGAACACTGCAGTGGGGTTTTACTTGTTTGTTTTGCCCTGGGAACACCCAGAGTGGCCCAGGAGCAGCTGCTGCACCGCTGGCATGGCCTGTGGCTTCCCAGGAGCCACGCAGTTCTAAGCCCCATCCAACCTGCCCTTGAGCACTCCCAGAGATGGGACATGCACAACTTATTCTCTTCCAGACTAAAAGAGTCCCCGTGAGCCGTGTCCATGGCTAGGACCCGTTGTGGTGAACTCCAGTCAGACCCCCAAGAACTGTGGCTGCTCTCCTGGCTTGTAAAAGTCGGCTGAGCTGGCCGGGTCCTGACGTCAGAGGCAGGACTTTATCACTGTCACCTTTATGTTAGCAAACAGATTAAACGCTCCTAATATCTCCCCTAATGGCATTCTGTCCGGCCGCGATCACACTCGCGATAGGATATGGGATACAGTTGTAAACCTTGAAGGAATAAGGGCTGCCTAAGAGAATAGCTTTTCCTAGCTTAACCACATTACAGCAGCGAGTGTAAATCACTTGTCAGTCGATGGCAAACGTACCGGTGTTATAATCGGAGGAGAAAAGGAACAAAGTGCAGATAATCTTTTTCGCCATTTTGCTGGCAGCGGCGGCGGCGGGAGACTGACAGCCCCTCGCTTGAGTGGCAGGTGTCCTTTGAAGCGCCTGTGAATCACTATCTGTGCAGACTGTTGAAATGCATATTTCCATCCTTATCGTGAAGGAATGGATGGGCAAGATAGGTGCTGTTAACATTGCAAATAGCTCCGGAATTATTCATTGTCAGCTCCGGGCAAAGAATAGGGGGAAAGTTTTATTATTCACCGCGCACAATAGCCGGATGCTTAATGATTCCCACTACCTTGGCAGGATTGTCTGCCGACTTCAGGCGCTCGCGGTGGGTGACACAGGTCTGGCCAAGTGTTAAAGCAAGATCATACGGCCCGGGCCCATTTTAATTTCTAATACATTAATCTTTCCCTCGCAGATGCACAATGAATATTCCGCAGCCCCTTGTTTGTCAGGAGCCTTCTGCCTTTCATCTATTCAGGTGGGTCCATTGACTCTGAAAGCGCGCTCAAAGGGCCTGATCAGTCAATGACAACGGCGACACAATGCGGGGCTCGCCGCTCCCCTGCCCGCGCCCCCAGCCCGCGGACGCGCTGACACCGCGCTGCGGGGACAGGGGCGGGCGCGGTCCCCGGGGATGCTCCGGGCTCTATCGCGCCGGGGAGCGCAGCCGCGCGATGTATCGCGGCTCCCCAGCCGCCGACCCCGACCCGGCGCTGCCGCCGCCCGGCCCGCGCAGAATTAAAATGGATTAAGTTGGCTTAGCGCTGTTCTACAAGCGGCCTGCACGCATCGCGCCATTCAGTTTTAATTTTAATCCTTTGTCTCGGCCTGCTAATTACGATTGTTTTAAGTTCATTATCCCGACGCGCACATTGTAGCTGGCGGGATCCGTGCGCTTGTAAGCGGTGTCCTCACTTTTGCAGGTAGTGACCCTTGAATTGTTAAATGAGCCCGTGCCAGCGCCAAACAGCACACTCCTGATCTGCTGTTCACTCTCCGCTCGCCCGGCTTTCCTCTCTGATTAATTAAGTAGCAACCCCGCAACGGCAGCGGGAACGAGGACTGTGGAAGCCCCCGGGATGGAGCAGGGTGGGATGCCGGGTCCCCCGGGAGCAGCTGTGAGTTGTGTTCACCCCGATGTCACCGCTCCCTGTCACGTTCGCATCCCCAGGTCTGCCCTGGCACAAGCTCATCAGCCCTGGGCATTGCTGTGGAGCCAGACTGGTTGTACCAGCAGAGGTTTAGGCTGGATATTGGGGAAAACTTTTTCAAGGAAAGGGTTGCCCAGCCCTGGCACAACTGCTCCGGGCAGTGGTGGAGTCCTCATCCCTGGAGGGATTTAAAAGCCCTGTGGATGTGGCACTTGAGGACATGGATTAGTGGTGACCTTGGCAGTGCTGGGGCAAGGGTTGGATTTAGTGGTCTTAGAGGGCTTTCCTAATCCAAATCATTCCATGATTCTATGATTTCCTGGCAAGGCAATGTTGTTCCTGGTCCCTCCCACCCTGGAGGAAAGGTGAAGACCACCCAAACCAGGCAGACACCAGGAGAACATCTGCAGAGGACACATCAACCATTCATTGGATGGGAGATATTCCCCTCAGCTCTCTCAGGAATCCCCACATTTGCTCTGAGCCCTGTGTGTCAAAAAGTGACCCTGTTCACTCTGGCTTTAGGACAGAATCTGCATGAAAGTGTTGGGTGCCCAAAGTGGGGTCAGGCAGCCCATGGACCACAGCACACCACCCAGAGGGCTCCAGGACAGGGAAACTGTGAGTTGTGCCAGCCAAAACTGAACCCACAGGATGCCCCATTCACTCCACTCCCTCCTTAGTGAGGGGTAACAAATCTTCAGCATCCTCCCAACTCTAACTTGTGCATGCTCAGGCAAAAGACAGCCTGTTAGGGTAACAAAGGTTACATCTGGTTCCAGTTCTTCCCGCTGAGGGGCTGGATTTCTACTCCACTGATGCCAGCTGAGGGACCTGGCCATGGAGCCAGGCCTGTACCCCAGTGTGCAGACCCATGATTGCCAGAGCACCCCCACCCCGACGTGAAAGCAGCCCAGGCCCTCCGGAGCCCCCGTCATCCCATCTTGTCCCACAGCTCCGGAGTTGCAGCACTCGCTGAGCAGAAGCAGATTTGCAGGAGAATTTGCTCCACTTTTGGAGACATTCCCAGCCGGAGTGCCGGGGGAAGCTGACACAGACCTTGGAGGATGCTCAGAGCCCAGCGGGGACGCATCCTGTCCCTGCTGCCGGCTGGCCCTGGGGCTGGCATGGTGGGGAGGGGCCAGAGTGCTGCTTCTTCCCGGGTGCTCCTGAGTTACTGCATTGGAAAGTGGTTTTCTCCCTCCCTTAAGCACAGCCCAGAGGGGCTGCTGAGACGAGCCCAGCGCTGGGCGCTGCCCCTCTGCCCTGGCTGAGCCGCCCCTTCACCCCGAGGGACAGCAGAGCCCCGGCCCCCTCGACTGACCCCAAATCATGCCAGGTCACGTTCCTGCCACCCCTCAGATGCCAGGTCACATTCCAGCCACCCCTGCACAGCGTCCCCTGCGGTTCGATGAGCCGGGCTCAGGCACTGCGGGGTGAAGCAGCCCCTGTGCCGAGCAGCGCCGCGCTGGCCTGTGCTCTCAATAAAAGCTCATTAAGGAAAGATTATGAACATATAACAATACATTTTAAGTGCGCTGCAATGATCCATAAAATTGGTGTGGCTAATTAGCAGATCAAATCTCCATGAGAACTGGATCACTTTAATATCCTTGGGTAGTTTAATTCTGTAGGTATTTTACTATCCACACATGTTTAGTAAAATTAAATAACAGTATAAATGTTCTGTGGGATTAAAACAACAGTAAAATGAAACCAAACAAAATGAATTTATTTTGTTAATAGAATAACAGAGAATCCCAGTGTTGATATAACATTACACAAAATCTAGAGCAAACACTGTCTGAATCCCAGTCTCATTTCACATGTAATTAACCTTTCTCAATCAAGCTAAGCAGCCCTGATACCTCCTCCACGGTGCCTGTGCACCCACAGCTCTGCCTGCACCAGGATGAGAGGCAGGAGGCAGTTCCAGGGCAGATTTTACACAGTGCTGGTGCCAATGCCAATGCTGGTGAGCACTGGTCCTGGTCCTGGCCCTGGTCCTGGTCCTGGTCCTGGTCCTGGTCCTGGCCCTGGTCCTGGCCCTGGTCCTGGTCCTGATCCTGGTCCTGGTCCTGGCCCTGGCCCTGCTCCTGCTCCTGCTCCTGGTCCAGCCCTGAGCACTGGTGGGAGGCTGCTGGGTACCCTCCACTCTCCCCTCCCCTGCTCCGGGTTCTGGAGGCATCCTGGGACCTGGAAAGCCTCTGGCAGACACCTGGTAGGAAAGTGAAGGGTCTGAGAAGTTTTAGGTCCCCCCGTGGATAAATTTCTCTGGGGAATATAATTTTTTTCTCTTTTTCACATCCTTCCAATGAGCATCCAGACAAAGATGCCCCTGCAGGTGGGTTTGAGTCTGCACTCTTTGTGCAATTCATGGAATCATAGAATTTCATGGAATCACTGAGGTTGGAGAAGACCTCCAAGATCACCTAGTCCAGCCTTTAGTTCCTTAGAAAAAAAACTGTGTGGAGTGAGGCACCAAAAAGAACCTAAGGAATTTACTTTCATTTTATTTTTTTGATTAAACAAAAAAACCCTGAAAAAATATTTCAGAACAATCAAAAACCTGAAACCACCTGAGCTTTCCTTCCATACAAAATTTAAGTGCTAAAAAAGATTTTCACAGATTCATGGACAATTTAGGAAATGATGGGAATACCACTCAGATCATCGAGAGCTGCTAAGTTTCCTTTAATTTTGTTTCTGAGGGTCTCTACCTGTCAACTTAGCAATTAAATTGCACTTTGGCAACATGAACAAGAGAATGAATCTCGAACTAGACAATCATTATTTTAAATATTGGCAGCTCTTGTTTCTGAATAACCATTTGATATGTAGAGCCCAGTTACAATTTCAGTCAAACAATTAAACCAGGGAGGACGTGTCTGACTTCCCCTGCCAGCAGGGGAACTGGGGCATGAAGAAGGTAACGAATTGCTCAGTAAACTGGGACAGGGACAGCAGTAAAGTCCAAGCACCCCCAAAGGAAAACACATCCTGTGCCCAGCCATCCCCACCACCCAGGGCCTGTGCTGGGCTTGGGTGTTTTACAAAGCTCTTCCCTCTTTGTACCTGCATTGCCAACTGGTTCTGTACTATCAGCTGGAATATTGTGTTAATAAGCAGTCCTGTTTATTTAAGTATTTTTTATGTGTTCTCCCCACCAGTAGCACCTGATTGTGCTGCTGTTTGTAAGAGACCCCATGTGAAAGGTAGTAACAGCATAATTAAGGTCCTGAGGGAGCTGCTGGAGGAGGTGGCTCAGCCATTACCCATCACATTGGAGACGTCCTGGCAGCCTGGGGAGGTTCCCACTGGCTGAGAATGGGGAAACATCAGCCCTGTTTTAAAACAGGGAAATAAGGAAGATCCAGGGAGTGCAGGCTGGGCAGTCTCACCTGTGTGTCTGGGAAGACCATGGAGCAGACCCTCCTGGGAGCTGTGCTATGTGAGTGCCCCCAGCAGGTGTGCTGGTGACACCAAAGTGTGTGGTGTGGTCACCACACTGGAGAGAAGGGATGGCATCCAGAGGGAAGGGAAGGATTCCAGGGGGACCCAGGCAGGTTGAGAGAGCTGAGAGGGTTCAGCCTGGAGAACAGAAGCCTCCAGGGAGACCTTAAAGACCCTTCCAGTGTCTAAAGAGGCTCCAAGAGAGCTGGAGGGGAACTTTGGACAGGGGATAGAGGGACAGGATAATGGGGAATGGCTTCCCACTGCCAGAGGGCGGGGATAGATGGCATATTGGGAAGGAATTCTTCCCTAGGATGGTGGGCAGGCCCTGGCACAGGTTGCCCAGAGAAGCTGTGGCTGCCCCTGGATCTGTGGAAGTGCCCAGGGCCAGGTTGGATGGAGCTTGGAGCAACCTGGACTGGTGGGAGGTGTCCCTGCCCATGGCAGGGAGTGGAACTGGATGATCTTTAAGGTTTCTCCAACCCAAACCATCCTGTGTTCCATGATAATTTAGAGCAATAATTACATTTTTATTCAATAGCTATGGGAAAACACTAACTTGAATAATGAGATAAAAATGAGTGTCTCAGTCCTAACAGGACATTAATCAACATATTAACTGTGTAGACAAACTGATTTGAGGCTGTTACTGCTTAATTTGTCTCAAAATCATTATTTTTTATGTATTGCATAACGTACTTTAAAATATGTGTTGGAGTGATCACATGTGAGCATTGGAATCGATGCTGTTTTGTTCTACCCTGAACGACACCTTTTTCAGGTGTAACTTTACCCCTTTTCCAGGTGTAGTTCAGCACAGAATCCTCACTGCTGGCACTCTGGCATTTGGGAGTCAGGCTGGGACAAGCCTGAAACCTTCTCCTTTATATCTTAGCCTGTACAGAACACTTTTTCCTCAGCATTCCCATTTCTAAAGCCTTTGGATTAGCATATTCCATTTCTGTGGGCGGCAGCCCATTGGCTACGAGGTTGCTCGCCCTGTTGGCATTCCCTGCTCAGATTTCTGGCTGCTGGGCAGGATGAGTGATGTGGTGGCACAGCGTGGGGCCGGGCAGCCCTCGGCACTGGCGCGGTGAATGTCAGATGCCAGACAGGCTGGATGCCGGACAAAGAGCGGCACGACTCGGGCATTGTGTGGGCACAGAGCTGGCTGTGCCTCCGCAGTTCAGGAGACAATGATCCAGGAGATGCTGAGGGGCTGGTGGGACGCAGGGCAGGCAATGCCCCGGTGGGAGTTTGGTGGAATTCTCATAAAGGAGTAAAAGCTGAGTTGTGTTGGTGGCTGTTTGCTCTGCCCAGCACCCAGAGTCTTATTTAAGGTACCGCAAAACACATCCCATGTGCTCAGATGGGAGGATTTTCCCCGTGGTGTTTTGTTTTCCCATTCCCAGTGGGTGTTTGTGGCCATTCAACCTGGCAGTCCACACTCAGGTGTGGTGTGGACACCACATGCCAGGGCTGGGCCACCTCAAGGTGACATTTTCCTGGTCACTTCTTGAACTCCCAGTGCTTGATTTAAGGTTTATGAATCTATTGAGATTTTTTTCCTGGGATGACTGGAATTGCTGCCAGAAGCAGGCAGGCACACACTGGAGTGAGAGGCCCTGCTACCCTGAGCAAACCCCCATGGTCTCTGGCCACATCTCCCTGTGGCCTTGCAACATGGCCAGCACTGCCAGGTGGGAGCATTTTGGCTGAGCAAAATGTTTCAGGTTGGTCCAAGTAGCATTTAGGGACAGGAAGAGAACCAGGTTCACCTCTGTTTTGTCAAAACCCCCTTGTGTCACAATTTCTGTTTGTATTGGACCCAAAGCAGTTTCCTGGGTGGTGCCAACACACCCCAGTGAGGGGCAGCTGCAGGGACCCCCAGCCCAGGGCACCGTGTGTGGCTGCAGGGCCACATCCCAGAGGCAGAGCTGGAGATCAGTGGGATAAAGCTTGACCCCAGTGCATTTCCTCCTTTCCCTTTCCTCTTTGCCTTTTCCTTTCTTTTATCTTTTTTGTTTTCCCCCTTTCCTTCCTTCTTTGTCCTTGTCCTTTAATGACTGGAGGGGCACTCAGTGCTTTGGCTACTTCACAAGATGGGGGTCAGTCACAGTTTGGACTCGATGATCTTGGAGGTCTTTTTCAACCTTAATGTTTCTATAATTCTATTCTGTGATTGCCCTTATCCTTATTTACCTTTTATAACCTTTTCCATAATTTCCCCCTTTCCCATCTCCATTTCCTTTCCTCCTTTTCCTTCCTTTTCCCTTTTCCCTTTCCTTTCTCTGGGCCTGGGGCAGGTGAAGGGGTGCCCTGCACATCTCCAGCACCCACACTTGATGCACTCAATCCTGTGTCTGGAAGGGTTTGTTCCTGGAGGAGGGAAGGAAGGGACTCTCAGTGAGCTCCAGCAGAACCTCAGCCAAGGGGTTTGTCCCCACCGAGACTCCAAAGTGAGGAGCCCTCTGGAGGTACCTGGGGGGCTCCTGAGGGTGCCCCAAGCCTGTGCCCCAGCCCGAGCAGGAACTGGGCTTTGTGCCTGGGAGCCGAGTGCTGCAGGGACTAAGAAGTGGGGCCACCAAGGGCTGCCCAGGAGATGCCCAAGAGGTGGCCGGAGGATGTCCCAAAGGTGCCTTTTCTCCAGCTGTGGGTCGCACATCACCAACCCTCCCTGTGTTGGGGTGCTCAGCTGGAGTGACACAGAGCACAGCCTGGGGCAGGGCAGAGGGGGTGCCCCAGCTGTGGAGGGTCAGCACTGGCACAGCCATCCCTTCCCAAGCCCAGTGCTGGCCCTGTGTCTCCCCTCCCAGCTCGGGGTGCCCAGGTGGGCAGGGGCTGAGGCGATGTGGGATTGCCCACAGGTCCTTCCCCATTACCAGGCAGAGACCCCTCCATCCCTGAGTGCCAGCCCATGCCAGCACTGCAAACCCCCAGGAGAGAGGCTTGAGGGCCAGAGCAAGGCAGCTGCTCCCTGCCCTGCCCATGCCAGGCTCCTGGGCTGGGGGCTGTGATGTGTGTGTGACACACCCAGGCAATGGCAGGGACATGTTGGGATGTCTGTCCGGGGCACACGGTGAGGGCTGGAGGGCTGAGCAGGGCTGGGAGCGGGGCAGGTCCTGGGGCTGCCGGGCCATCTGATTAAGACACTGACAGAGTGCACAAACCCCCGTTTGGTGGCGTGACATGTCAGGGGATGAAGAATCAGCCTTTGTCTGTGCCAGGCCAGTTTCCTTTCAAAAGGCCTTTTAGATCAGCTGCAGAAGAAACAAGGAGGGAAGGAGCCCATTGATTTAACACGAGCAACACGCAAAGTACATAATAATGAAAATCAAAATCCTTTCATGACATCCACGAGGGCAGTGAACAACGGGAATTAATGCAGGCTGCAGGCCCTCAACTTTTACCTCTGAAAGTCGTTTGCATTATAGGACTAATTCTCCTTCTACCCATGACTAAATTGTGTACTGGGCTCTACTTTTGTTTGACAGCAAAAAGTAAATGACAGAAAATTGGATCCAACAATATGGTCTGATTATTCCTGCACTACAGAGTGTCCTCTGAATGTGACAAACCATGTTTATCCCACTAGGGAGAAAGGGGGAGGGATCTCTTAGAATTTATCAGCATGTGTGGTGCCATTAAGTTAAATAGACATGTTAGGATTTAACACTGTCAACATTTTTATTTCTTTTTCTCTTGATTATTAAGATTTCAGTTTGTAAAATCTCAACTAAATATAGTTTTGGTATTGGAGAAACAAAAGTTATTTTGGGAATTATTCTGTAGCAGGGAAAGCTGCTCCATCCTCCAGGCCCTCCTCCTGCCACGTTCCCATTTCCCACCCTGGGCTGGAATTTCTCTGTCGCCTCAGAAAGTCCCGTAATATCTGAGCCCATGCTGGTCTAAGGCACGGTGTGATGGCCTTGGAAGCCCATTGGAATGTCCAGAGTGGGTTTCTGGATGTTCCACTGGAGCCTGCAGTGCCTGGCACGGGGCTGGGGATGCTGCATGTGCAGAAGAGGAGACCCCAGGATGAGAAGGGAAGAACCATTTGGTGGTGCTGGGGGCTGGATGTGCTCACCAGAGCAGCAGCTGTTTCTAAAATAAATCCTATTAAATATGTCAATCCATATCCTTTGGAACTGACACCTTCTGTGGTGTGCCCACCCCGGCACTGCCCCCCCCAAGGGTCACAGAACCACAAAATCCTCCAGGTTGGAAAAGACCTTTCAGATCATTAAGTCCAATAATTAAACCAACACTGTCAAGTTCTACCCAGCACAGCAGCTCAGGACAGGGAGCCCTTCCAGGGCTTTAAAAATCAGGGTCCAGGTGTTGTGCCAAGTCTGTGCTGAGTTTGTGCTTCTGTGCCCCATCCCTCACCCACACACATTTTACTTTGCTTTCTTTACCCTTTTTTTTAAAGTCTTCTGGCTACAAATAGATGTGCACAAGGAGAATTCAAAAAGACTGCTCTGTATCCATAGATTTGCCAGGCAATGCTGGGGCTCCCTCACTGCTCTTTTTGAAGGCTGGAGCCAGGATCTCCCTCCAGTCCCAGCTGGAGAGGGGCCCGGCAGCCCCAAACTGCTAAAAGGGAGGGAGATGAGATTTTGGCAAACCTGAAAGAGCCAACAGTGACTGTCACTGCATTCAAAACAGCTGTTGAACAGTGAAAGAATGGAGGAGGCACGGCACAAAATGCTTCTGATGCTTAAAAATATAGAGTAAATAAAAATTAATATGTTGTAATTAAAGAACAGGTATCATATTCAACTGCAATGTATTTAACCTCAGATGGTAAAGTCAGTAAATATTTGATTGTGCAGTGATTTTACATTGCTTGACGTGTCCCTATACACTTCAGCAGAAAAAAAATAGTGGATAAGTCAGGATTGCTGATTCCTGGCTGTGTTCACCTCCTAGAAAGCACAGGGAAAAGTGAAAAGAGGAAACATTATCATAGAATCAGAGATTCCTTTGGGTTTGAAAAGCCATCTAAGACCATCAAGTCCAACCATCCCCCAGCACTGCCAAGGTCACCACTAACCCACGTCCCCAGGTGCCACATCCACAGGGCTTTTAAATCTCTCCAGGGATGGGGAATCCACCCCTGGGCAGCTGTGCCAGGGCTGGACAGCCCTTCCAGAGGAGAAATTTCCCCTAAGATCCAACCCAAACCTCCTCTAGTGCAATTTGAGGCTGTTTCCTCTTGTCCTTTCCCTTGTTCTCTGGGAGCAGACCCTGATCCCCACCTGGTTCCCCCCTCCTGTCAGGGAGTTGTAGTCAATATCTATTGGTATGTTTATATTTTAGTAATTTTATCTATTTACACAGTTATATATTATTAAAATAATATAATAATCCCTCCAGGTTTTGTGAACCCACCAGTACACATTGCCATGGAATACTTGTGCAAAATACCCTGACTTCTCACTTAAGGGATCTCTTCTTCCCTTAAAATTCCATGTTTTCCTTAAAGTCTGGAATTCATTGGGATTTTCTTGTGCATGAAAACCTTGGGACCGACAGAGCCAAGTTTGCTCCCTGTTCTGCCAGGGTGTCCCAGTGCTGCTGGGGGTCTCTCTATACTGGGGGGTCCCCGTCCTGCCTCCCTGTCCGTGCTACCCATGGGGGTCCCAATATTCTGGGTGGGGTCCCTGTGCTGTGCCCGTGCTGTGGGGGGCTGTCTCCGTATTCCAGATGTTCCCGTGTTCCAGAGGTGTCTCCATTATTCCAGGGGTGTCCCCGTGCCGGGGGTGTCCCCATATTCTGAGAGTGTCCCTGTGTTCTGGTCAGGTTCCCGTGCTGGGCGTGCCCCCATATTCCGGGTGTCCCCGTGTTTCAGAGGTGTCCCTGTATTCCAGGTGTCCCCATAATTCCGAGGGTGTCCCCGTTATTCCAGGGGGATCCCCGCTATTCCCGCTATCCCCGCTGTCCCCGCTATCCCCGCTGTCCCCGCTGTCCCCGCTATCCCCGCTATTCCCGCTAACCCCGCTATTCCCGCTATCCCCGCTGTCCCCGCTATCCCCGCTGTCCCCGCTATCCCCGCTGTCCCCTCTGTCCCCGCTATCCCCGCTGTCCCCGCTATTCCCGCTATCCCCGCTATCCCCGCTATCCCCGCTATCCCCCCTATCCCCGCTAACCCCGCTATCCCCGCTGTCCCCGCTATCCCCGCTGTCCCCGCTGTCCCCGCTAACCCCGCTATTCC
>JAWWLZ010000177.1:570823-603546 GCA_035041345.1 Poliocrania exsul
TATCCTCGCTGTCCCCGCTGTCCCCTCTGTCCCCGCTATCCCCGCTGTCCCCTCTGTCCCCGCTGTCCCCTCTGTCCCCGCTATTCCCGCTATCCCCGCTGTCCCCGCTGTCCCCGCTCCGACGCCGCCCAACAGAGGGCACTGTTGCCGTGCGGAAGCGCCGAGCGGGCCGGGCCGGGAGTGCGGGCAGTCTGTCGGGGGTGTCCTGGGAATCCACCGCGGGCTGTCCCGGGAATCCATCTCCACCTGTCCCGGAGCTCCATCGGGGGCTGTCCCGGGACTCCATCCCCGCCTGCCCCGGGACTCCATCCCTGCCTCTCCTGGGGCTCCATCCTCACCTGTCCCGGGGCTCCATTGGGGGCTCCATCCCCTCCTGTCCCGGGACTCCATCCCCACCTGCCCCGGGACTCCATCCCTGCCTCTCCTGGGGCTCCATCCCCACCTGCCCCGGGGCTCCATCCCCGCCTGCCCCGGGGCTCCATCCCCTCGCGTCCCGGGCTCCCCCAGCCCTGTTCTCCTTGCTGAGCAGGTCAGGGTCCAGGCCCCTGAGCCAGCCCGGGACATGGAGAGCGGCTGTGGGGGAGCCGACCCTGCTGTCGGCGCTCACTGCAAAGCCGAATTTATCACAGAATAGAATCCTGGAATGGTTTGGATTGGAAGGGACCCCCATCCAGTGCCACTCCCTGTCATGGGCAAGGACACCTTCCACCAGCCCAGGTTGCTCCAAACTCTGTCCAGCCTGGCCTTGGACACTTCCAGGGATTCACGGGCAGCCACAGCTTCTCTGCCCAACCTGTGCCAGAACCCTCACTGGGAACAATCCCTTCCCCATATCCTGTCTAACTCTGCCCTCTGGCAGTGGGAAGCCATTCCCTGTGTCCTGTGTCCCCAGTCCCTCTCCAGCTCTCCTGGAGCCCCTTTAGGCACTGGCAGGGTCTCTCAGGTCTCCCTGGAGCCTTCTCTTCTCCAGCTGAACGTCCCCAGCTCTCTCCCATGTAACATGGGCTAAGCTTCCCTTCAGCCCAGCCTTTCATCCCTGGATACTCTGAGCCCAGCTGTCCATCTCTGGATCAAAGCTCCTACACCAGTCACCTCATACCTACCACCAAGCTGTCATCTGTCAGTCCCTGTGCCTGAGAAAGTCTGTTATTATAAGAATAATAACTGTATCACAGCTTTTGGAATCCAGGATTGCATTTTCTTTCTCAAATATTCATTACAAATATAGATTGTGCTTTATTGGAAGTGGCCTTTAATGAACAGTGTTCTTGTTTGCGTACAAGGAGCAGCTTCCAGTGCCATTCGCTGACAGTAATTGTGGGCTGAATGGAGCTGGCACAATGCCGGAGCACTGTTAATGGCTATCCTGTGGATTGAGTGCTCCACTTTTGTCATTATCTGGCTACTTTTTAAAATGCAGAAATTAGTTAGGCCAGCAAAGAGTTAATTACGTTCCTTGTGACAGAAACCCCTCAAAGCACGTTAATTGTGGAAAATTCTTTGTCTTTAATGCAGAGCAGAAATTCAAAAGGCCTCTGCAGATGATATCATAGAGGCAGTTACTAAGAGCATCATTTAGAGGAGAAAAAAGCAGTGATGAGTGCAGGAGGAAACCCTCCTGGTGCGTAACTCCTGCCACTACAGGATCTGCAGGAATTTGGGAGGCATGTCCTCATTTCTGTGTCACTGAAGGGAAAAATAAACACTTAGAGAAGCTACCTGACTCTACTCGTTTCCCAGCCCCACGTTTTCCTGGCATTTCTCAGGTCCTGGGGCTCCTGCCTTTGCAAAGGCATGTAAAGATGATGTCCCAGACTTCCCAAACAGGCACATGGCAGCCCTGGGTGCCCTCTGGAATCTGGCACCAGGTATCTCTAGGGGCATGGGACAGATGGGAACACCACATCCTCTTGCTGGGGCAGGGACTCCAGGAGAAAAACCCCAAAGAAGTTGCCCGAGTTGGCTTCACACCAAGCACAAATCAAGGCACCGTGTCCCATGTGCCGGTATTGCCACGAGATCTGCGAGGGGTTGTTGATTACCAGGCTGAGCAGAAATGATCAGCACAATCAGAGACAGTGTAATTAACTGCAGTATGTAAAAAATAAATTAAATAATTCCTCTCTAATGATCCAACACCATGCTGAGTTGGGGGGTCATACAGCATGGGGCGTGCTGGGTGGCCCAGCAGTGGTGGGGGTCCAGGAGCTGGGACATCAGGAAACAGGATAAGGACACCCTCAGTGCTGTCGGGGGACAGGTGGGTACTGGCTCACCCAGCCAGCCAGTCTGGGGGACAGGGAGGTGGGAGGGAAGTAGAGAGAGTTTCACTTGCTGCTGCCAACACTCCCAGTGCCAACTGGGCTGGGTCCTCAGCTGGAAACAAGGTGGTATCAGGGCTCCCCTTCACCCCTGAAACTCTACTAATGCATTTACAGGCAGGATTGGACCATGTACAACCTGGGGGTTGCATTTCAAGGGCCCTTGTCGCACAAACTGCAGGGGGTGGTGGCATCAGGGGCTCCTCACATGAGATGTTTTCATGAGTGAAGCTGCCAGACATTCAGTCCTCTGACTTCAAAACTAACACAATCAAATATGCAAAAAAGCTCCAACCAGTCCTGCAAAATAATTCAAGCCTAAAGACAACCTGAAAAAACAGAAGAATGGGCAACTAAAACATGGCAGGTAGTTCCATTAAAAAAGAGAGAACTGGATGTATAGAGGAGGAGTTGTCTTGGCCAGGTAGCCCCACACTGGTCCCCTCTTTCCAACAATAAATTGCCCAACAGCAGCAGGAACCCCGAGGATTTCCCCCTTGTCTCGTTGCTCTCCTGGCTTCGCCCCTGCACCGTAACATCGACAGAGCCCTGACCTTGGCAGGTTAAGGAAGTCCCAGGGCCTGGGGTTGAACCCTCAACTGTCTGCACAGAGTGATCAATGCAGCCCATCCTTCACTGTCAACAGCATTTATGGAGTAAATGGGGGGCTGAAAAGTTGGGTAATAGTGTAAGGCAAAATTAGATTGTTTGTTCAATTATGGGTTAACAGAGCTTTTATTTTCTCTAAAGCAGCCAGTAGCCAGTTCCCACTCAACACTGGTTGTTTTTTCAGCTGTTGTGAAGTTTCTCAGTCTATTGGCTGATCTAGCTTAACTAAGCCAGAACCAGCTGAATAATGTGGCTTTTGCCATTGCAAATTATGAATAAACCTCCTCCCATTGAAAGGAGGGAAGTTGATAGTGATCCTACTTCTAAATGCAAAGGGACAGATTGGGCACTGCTGTACTTGAGGTTTATCAGGAAAAAAACCAGACTTCAATGAACAGTTTTAATATAAATATTTTTCCACTTGGATTTAATGAATTGATTTTAGTGTGAAGCATTAGTAGTGGAAGCCAATATCATTGCTACTGTCATGTATGTTTTTAACAGAATTAGCTTCCCTGAAATAAATGTATTGTCCATAAAAGTCAGGGAAGCCCCTGGAAGCTGTGGGAGACCCCAGGACGTGGCTCTGCTCCTCCCTCCTCCCTGCCCTGCCCAACCTTCACCTGCAGTGGCTGCACCATGTGAGGAGCTCCCACTGACAGCCAGGGTTGTCCCTGGGCTTTCACCAGGCTGGGAGCACAGGAATCTTGGCTGTCACTGCTGCTCTCCATGGGGAGACAAAGCCCCATTCCAGAGGAGGACACCAACCCCCTCTCCATGTCAGTTTGGGGCTGCTCTGAAGGTAAATTCATGCACTGCCAGTTGACCTCTGATGTTCCTGAGCTTTGCAGTGAGTCAGAGATGTTGTGCAAGTTCAGTGTGGGGAGTTGTGGTGTGTGAAAATACCTGGACACACATCCAGGTGTTACCTGGAGTGGAACGAGATGGGATGAGACCCGTGGCTTCAGCCACTCCAGGCCAATGCCCCAGCCCTTGAGACAAAGTGAGACATGGTGTGGGAGCTCTGGCTTTGCTGACAGTCAGTCCTGCTCAGCAAAACAATGGTGTTTGTAACTAATTTTAAATGTTCCAGGTCTGTGTGGAACCCAAAATTCAGCTCAGCTTCGCAGGAGGGTTCACAGAGCTTTGTGCACTGATCAACACAGTGATTTCCATGGGGACGAAAAGAAAAACAGTTGGGCCAAGAGTGGCCAGTTGTGGGAGACCCACAGTGGGCTCCAGCGAGGTGTGAGGTCCTTCCTGCCTGGGATGTGGGTGTTCAGGGATCCAAATAATTCAGGAGAAAACTCCAAACGTTATGGAAATAGACACTTCACTCCAACTCAAACCTTTGCTCTCCCCATTTATCGAGCTGAAAGGGGATAAATGGTTTGAAGACGTTATCAGAGTTCCTCTCTAACACCTCTTGTCACTGGAGGAGCCTCCGGTGTCCCTTTTATCTCCATCAGAGGCTGCTCTGTCTGGTGAGTGAAAGGGAGGGAGGGCTCAGCAGAAATTACACTGGTAATTCTTTCCAGAACTAATTAACTTAAAAGATACTGTACTGATTGCAGAAAAGGTGTTAACAGAAGCCTAAGAAGTTGAAAAACAAAATTAATCTGCATTTGAGAAAGGCTCTGCCTTTAATCTTAAGCTTGTGATGTATCAAATACCGAGTGGAGCAGAATGAAGAAAAGGATGAATTCCATTTTTTTATGTTTGAGAAGCCACAATATCTGTGAGAAAGATGAGGAAAGACAGCTTTCACACACACACACTTCCACTTGGCACTTTGTTCTTTCCTGATAACACAAGACCCAGGTTGTACCCTCCACAGAGTGGGGTCACACTGGTTAACTCCCCCTCCTCACCACCCTGGAGGTCTGCAGTGTCCGAGCCCTCAGCAAGGTCACCCTGGCCCTGTGGGGACAGGGCACAGCCTGCCCAGAGAAGCTGTGGCTGCCCCTGGATCCCTGCAAGTGTCCAAGGCCAGGTTGGACAGGGCTTGGAGCCACCTGGGCTGGTGGGATTTGTCCCTGCCCATGGCAGGGGGTGGACCCAGGTGAGTTTAAAGGTCTCTTCCAACCCAAACGCTGCCACCATCATCGCCAGCCCCTGCATGGGCTCTGGTGGGGAGGAGACACAGCAGGACCCCCAGAGTGACCCTGGGCCGTGAGCCAGGGGGTCCCAGCAGGCAGCAGCTCTGCCCACCTGTGTTTGGGAGCATGAAGGGATTTTAATGTTCTCCGTGGATCTCTCTTCCCACCGAACAGCTTGGTATTATGGGGAAAAAATGTGCCAGTCTTTGAATATTATTTTCACATAAATTCCTTACAAATCGTAAAATGAAGCCTTTAAACCTGAATCCTTTAAATTTGGGAGCACTCTATATTTCAAGGCATTCCGGGCGTTGCTGGCAATATTTCTCTCTCTCATCCTATTTTCCCGATCTGTCCCCGCTCTCCTTTTCCATCCATCCTGCTTTGCCCTCTGACTGCAGTAATGTCTCCAAAGCTTTACATTTACACCCAGCATGGCCCAGAATCGCTCTGATTTACACCCCAGATGGGGAGAGCGCCGAGCCCTTTGAGCCCAAGGCAGCACTTCAGGGGGGTGGGGTTTGGGATGGATCCCCCCAGCCTGAGGGTGTCCTGGCCCTGTCCCCTCATGCCAGTCACAGCCTCTAATGAGCTTTCCCAATGGAGAGTGAAGATGGATTATACTTTAATATTTAGAGACTAAAATTAGTTTATATTTTAGCAAGTTAGCCCTTCTGGGCAGCTGATTCACTCTTGAAGCTGCAAAATTCAGGAGCTGGCAATTAATCAGGCACTGGTCTTTCCCCTTCCTCTTCCCCTTCCCCTCTCCTTTCCCCTTTCCCTTCCCCTTCCCTTTCCCTGCCTGGGATGTCTGAATCACAGCCAAGTAAACTGAGACTTGTGTGGCCTGAAGTCACAGCCCGGGTCCTGCTCTCTCCTCCCAAGCATCTCATTGCTTATTGTTCTGTGTGATAAGAGTGTATTTTCTCATTTTTACATGGAAATAAATATATAACAGATTTATTTAGGAACACAGAAGCTCTGGAGCCTCTCCTAACTTGCATCTGGGCACATCTGGGCAAAAACTGTTCTTGGACAAACCCCAGACAAGTTTCCAAGGAGACACCAAGGTGGCAAAGGGGGGGGCTTGTTTAACCAGCTCTTACCAGGAACTTACCAGGAACTGTTTACTAATCAGCCCAAAGTAAATTATTGTTTTCTGCTGCCATTAAGTAACTTGTGCCAAAAAATTAACCTGTAAACTGTGTGGCGTCCCGGAGCGAGATATCAAAATGCTGCCGGCATCCTGATCCCTCCCCACGCTGCTGCAACAAATCAATTAGGCCACCAATTCTGTTCATTAGAATTCATTTAAATCTCAATTAAAAAGTTAATTAAAAGTAAGAGTGAGAAGGAAATCATGTCTCACATTCTTATTAAACTCAAATCACCAAATTAATTTTAAATCCAAATCAACAATCAGAAGTGGAGTTATAAAGGAAAAGAGTTAAAACCCAGGCAGGCTGTTCTGCTGTGGCAGGGGAAGAGGCTGCCCTTTGGTGCTCTCAGCGAGGGATTTTCTGGACCGTGATGCTTCTTGGAGCCCCTGCCTGGCAGCTCCATCCCATTTTATTGTAAAATACAGTATGTCTGATTTCTGGGATGAATTTGTCTCTGTCAGACCGAGCCTTCAGCAACCCTGGGAGTTCAAACAGCTCCTGCTCCCACTCGGCTCCTGGCAGCTCACCCCAAGCTCTGTGGGCTGTTCTTCCCTTCGCTGCTGGGTTATAGGAGATGTGTCTGAAGAAAGGGCTCATCATGGGATGAAGGTGCCAGGGTGGGGGTGCAGGAGGAGGGGGCTCCCCCAGCCCAGGCATGTCCCATCTCTGCCGTGTCGGGCTCTGAGCGTGTCCTGCCCACCAGGCACGGTGGTGACCTGGGACCCTGAGGGATTGGTTTTAACTGGGACACAGACCTTCCATCCAGGCTGGGAGCAAGGTACTTATTGCTTTTGTTTTCTCAGGGTCCAAAAATAGAGCCCTCTCAGCCGTGAGCATCCTCTGACAAGCTCCAGGAGCCTGAGCCTGCTTTCCCATGCAGTTCTTGGCACCGAGGTCTGGGTGGAGGTGGGCAGGGTCCACCCAGCCTTTCAGTCTCATTAATCATTTGGCTTTCCCTGGCTGCTCGCAGCATCTTCTGGAGGAACCCTTCTCTTTATTCATTCAGACAACCCTTTGGATTAAACAGAGCCAGCTAAATGTCAAACCAAATCTGAGTCTTGATGCAGATAATCATTTCAATAATATTTCTCCATTTGTGCCCAAACACCAGGGGAATAAAGCTTTTCTGCTGTCAGGTAGTGTAAGACTGCAGTTGGTGTAAATGCTTGACATTGAGCCAGATGGCTTAGCCGTGCTGCAAACATATGTTCAACAAGCAGGCTTGCACACATTGGAATTTTATTATTTTGCACTGGTGAGGCATGCATATTTATTTACTTGACCCCCTTCGGTGTCACTTTGGTATTAAAACAATCAGCTATGGAGCATCTCGGAGCCGTGGGGCAGCCCAGGTTTAGTGTCTCAATACTGGGCTCCCGTCAGCACCTGGCACTGGCTGGACCTGCCCCAGTGGGGGAAACATCTCCTGGAGCACCCCAGCTCCAAGGAGCTCCCCTTCCCCAGACAAGTGTTTACTCTGCAATTATACCAGTAATTTCCCCACTTTTTTAAGGCCGGGGTCTCTCGACAGGTGATATATTATGCTCTGTCGAGTGCATCCCAAACATCTCGCTGAGATCACCAAATTAGAAAAAAAATAATCAGTGCAAAGGCAAAAAACCCGAACAAGATAAAAAATTAGAATCTTTGGGTGAACTCAGCAGCAGTGACACCATTACATGGAGCTCAGCAGAGGCAGGGCTTTTTTTTTTTTTTCCCAGGCTGTTATTAAATAGCTGGACATAAATCTAAGTAATTTCACAAAACAGCACCAGAGTGACCTGGCACCTTATCCAGAACTTGTTAAAAGCTATAGGAAGCTTTCTTCTACCTCACTTGTGCTCCAGGCTTGCACTGGATTTTTGGGTCCCGATCCTGGTGCTGCACAAAGCAGGTGCTGCCACCCCAACTGCTCTGACACCACCAAGGTATGTGCGGTCCTGGTGTGGAGAGATGCCTGTACAGCGACTGTGTGGCCTCAGACAGGGCAAAGCCAGTGTGCATCCTGAGAATATTGTGGGATGTGCTTACCCTGGGTGGGCTTCTTGAGCTCTTGCCTCTGCTTGTCCCCATCCCCACCAGACACCTCTTAAAAGGGCAACTTCATAGAACCCCAGACTAGTTTGGGTTGGAAGGGCCCTAAAGATCATCCAGTTCCACCCCCTGCCATGGGCAGGGACACCTCCCACTATCCCAGGTTGCTCCAAGCCCTGTCCAACCTGGCCTTGGACACTTCCAGGCATGGGGCAGCCACAGCTTCTTTGGACAACCTATGCCAGGGCCTGCCCACACTCACAGGGAAGATTTCCTCCCCAATATCCCATCTAACCCTGCCCTCTGGCAGTGAGAAGCCATTCCCCCTCTGGGTCACTGCTGATCATCTGTCTCCTCCATCCCCACCATCTTCAGCTCTAGAGAGAGATATAAAATAATTCAAACCCCTCTCCTGTCCCTGCCAATGGATGCTTAGTGAAAATCAGGGGGAGGCACTCTGTGTGGCAGCAGCTGGAGCAGATCAGTGCAGGAGCAGAGGTGAGAGCAGGTGCAGCCCCTGCTCTTTCCTGAGCCGCCTCGCTCCGTCTCTCCTCAGCCGTGCTCATTGTTCTCTAGGGTTGGGCTTGTGCTATTTCAGCTTCAGGGGGCAAGGCCCCTCCATTACTTTTGTCTGTAAAGTGCCACGCACATCTGGGATGCTCTTTAAATAGTCATAATAATAATAATAACGGTGCTGCTCCTGACAAAGCTTTGCCCACTCCCCGGTATTCCAGCTGAGTGAGCAGCAGCAAATTGCTCAACAACTGCATCCCCACTTGAGGCAATTGAGTGGCACATTATTGGGCATGGGGTGGCCCCATGCCCCAGAGACAGTGTCCTCTTGCCCAGAGCTCCCTCGGTGTGCAGGGATCCAGCAGCTGCTGCTCCAGGTGCTGCACAACAGCAGCTGATGGGTCACTGTGACTGGACCCCCAAACTGTGGCTGGAGATTTTGTGCCAGCTCTGTGCTCTTCACTCAAACATTGCTCTGTGCCTTTGGCATTGATGCTCTCCTCTTTCTTTCTTTCTGCCACTGTACACCCAGTACAATTGTTCATTAATTTCCAGAAAGGATGGGGAAGGATGCCAGGTAACCCTGCAAAGGCTGGCACCCACCCTGGCGTGTGCCAGCTACGCTGTGGGCACTGTGGTGATACATTGCCTGTGTCCAATGGTGTGATCCCAAATTGCACTGGCAGGACGGTATATTTGTTGCATATGAAATAGGATTATCCTTATTATGAGATAAAAACCTTTTCTTCCCAATTTCTGACTCTTTGGAGGGCCGAAAGGGCACATGCAGATGGGAGCAGTGACTAAATGAGATGTGCTGTGCCGCAGATGCAGGGCTGTCATGTTTGGATGCAGCCGTGTTCCAGAAGTTCTCATTTCCAGCTAATCAGCACTGCTAAACAGTCAGTTTGATTTATATCTGTTGATAAATCATTCTTCTTAGCCTTGTCCAGCTGGGATTCAGTCAGGAGCAGAGGTGCCTCCTCGAGGCGTGGGGCAAGCCGGGACGATGCTCAAGCAGGACCTTTGGAAATCACTGGGGCCTTTGCAAACATCACACACATTCAGGGGTGACAACAAGAAATTCCACCAGTGTTTTCACCAGAATTTTGGGGTTCTAGTCTTACCTTGAGGGCAGTGCTCTTGGGGTACAAAGCAGGTGTGCAGCAGTGCCAGGTGCAGCAGGTCCTGGCAGATCCCTGGTGGGCAGCAGTGCCAGGTGTGTGTCCTGACACATCCCTGGTGGGCAGTGGTACCAGACGTGTGTCCTGGCACATCCCTGGTGGGCAGTGGTGCCAGGTGTGTGTCCTGGCACATCCCTGGTGGGCAGTGGTGCCAGGCACAGTCCTGGGGCATTGCCCCCATGGGCCAGCCCAATCCCTGGCCCTGTGCCCAGGTGCTTGAAGACCAGGTGGCCACGATGCCATGTTAACCTCACGAGCAACTATGGAAAAAGCAGAAGCAAATGACTGGGGGGAGAGATGCTCATGAATTTTCCTATTGATTTTTCTGGGTTGGAATTAGTTTCTCCCACTGAACAAACCCACCCACTCACCCTCATTTGCACAGCCTGAGCCCTTGATGGGAATATTTGGAGTAAAAGGCCTGAGCAGTCCCACTGCAGCTCCAGGGATCCTGCTGTAGAAAGTACTGCTGCTCCTCCCTGCATCTTCAAGATGAGGGTTTCTGGATCCACTTAAACCCAACTGATCTAGAACTGGTGCTAAACTAAATCCTTTATGTATTTGGTCTCATTTCCCTGAATTCCCATCCTTTCAACGGAAAGCTGGTGGGTGTTTGATATTTATACACTGGCATTGCAGAGTACCAGAGTGTAACTTTGGGAAAATGGCTCTGCCAAGGAAATCTTGACTGCAATTCCAAATGCAGCTCTTGGAGAGTCTCCTAAAGACCCTCAGGTGAGGAGTGTGGAGGGGCCTGCATTTATTGCCGTGGCTGTGCCAGGATGCTGAGGGGCAGGGAGGCTGAGCTGGCTGAGTGGAGGAGGAGGAGGGTGATGGGGTCCTACAGCAGCTGCTGTTGCTGTGGCAGGTACAAGTGTGCAAGCACCATGTACATTTTACACCAAATTTTATCCATGATTCTATCCCCTGTGGAAGGGGGGACAGGGATGGTGAGAGCCCAGGGAGGTGCAGCACAGGGAAATGAAGGCTGGGGTTCTACCCATACTGGGGCCCTTGATGTGCCACAGCCAGTGGTCTCCTCTCCTCTCCATTCTGGTTGTTTCTGGGAGCAGGGAGGGCCCTTGGTGAGTTACTTGTGGGGAACGGGGGAGTGGGGCCACTCCTCAACAACATCCTGCTAGAAAACACAGAGTAAATCACTCCTGCCATTGCTGCTCCTTCAAAAAAATGAGCTGGAGCTAGAGTTGACTTAAGATATAGATCTCTATCCTCTCAGTCATTCCTGTGCTGGTTTTTCATAAACTTGGCTGCTTCTCGTTTGCCCTCTAATAATTCTCCGAAGGCTCATTTCCCCTGTATAACTCTGTGCAAACACAAAGTTGAGGAAAGGGTATTTAGACTCATCCTCCAGGAATGCTGTTGTTGGGGAAATGCTTGTTTACCTACGTCAGTAATTTTCAAGAATATAATGTGCATTTGAAGATCAAAGACAATCACGTGTGAAAACTCTGCCATTTGGATCAAGTTGAAGCTCCTGTTGAATTTTGGTCCCACCACTCCAGGCTGGCTCCTTGCCTTGGATCACCAAAAGCATGGAAAGGCAAGGGATTGCTGGGTCCCACAGTGGGAGGGTTAATCCTGAACCCCTCCATTTGTGAGTACTTTCTGATGTTATTCTTCATGAGTGAGGAGGGACCTGTTCATTCCAGCCATTAGGTCTTCCCTAACGAGTGAGGGTAAATGTCATCACTGGCAGGAGCCATTATGTGTCCATACAGTGCAAGTTCTCCTGCTACAGTTTCTCCTCTCTGTATTTTCTAATGTATGCAAGGAAGAAAATCTTTGCAAAAGTGCATACATTTTTAAAAATGTATTTATTAAGATTAGAAAAGAGAAAGTCACTGGTGACATGCTTGTCACACATCATACTCTCCCATCTTTTCCCCCAATTTCAAGAAGTCATAGAATCCCAGAATGGTTGGGGCTGGAAGGAACTTTAAAGCTCATTTTGTTCCACCCCCTGCCATGGGCAAGGACACCTTCCAGTGAGCAAATCCAGTTTGCAGAGATGGACAGCCTGGAGCACAACATCCCCATTCTGGTGCCCCAGCACAGAGAAGCATCAGGTTGGGTGTAACTGGGCAGCCTGAGCAGGGCAGAGGGTGACCCCCCCAGTCCCAGGGCCAGCAGCCAGGTGGTGCTGAAGCGGTGCCAGGGGTCCCACCGCCCCTCCCCACTGCCCTCCACGGGGTTGGGTTCTGCCCAGCACCCAGAGGGTGAGTGTTCAGGACATCTGTCCCAACTGTGTGGCCCATAAATCCTAGAAACATGGAATATCCTGAGTTAGAAGGGGCCCACAAGGCTCATTGAGTCCAGCTCCTGGCACCCCTGGGCCACACCAGCAAGGATGAGTGGCCCTGGCAGCTGTGGGGGCAGGAGGAGAATGGGGCTTCATGTTAAACATTTCAGCACCAGCTTTGACAGAGCAGAGATGAAACCCTGGCTGACAGAGAGCCTACAAAGCCTGAGGTCTCTAGAAGTGCCCTTGGTCAGCCTTGGGGAATGCTCCTGTGTCCCCCCAGAGCAGCTGGATCATGGGAGCTGGTACCAAACCCCAGCCAGCCCACACTGGGCTCCACCAGGTACCCAATGGTGTGGGGTAAATGTGTGGGTGGGTGGATGAACCTGGCTGGTCCATGGTGTGGCACTGAGGGAGCTGGTGGAGTGCCATGGACAGGGGCAAAGCTGGGGATTCACTGCTGGGTGTGAGTGTGGGTGCAGCTCCTGCCTGGTGCCACTGGGAATGGTTGTGTTTCCGTTGGCATGGCATGACATGGCATGGCAAGGCATGGCAAGGTATGGCACAGCATGACATGGCACACGGTCCAATGGAAGGTGTCCCTCCCCATGGCAGAGGGTTGGAATGGGATGGGCTTTAGGGTCCCTTCCAACTCAAACCAATCCGGGATTCTGCATTCTGTAATTCCAATATTCTATGATTCCATGATGACAATGGCAGGACAGTTCCTAAATCCCATATCTGGAGGCTGGGCCCGAGGGGATTCATCCAGGGGGCAGGATTTGCTCCATGCCCAATGCTTTGCAGCCAGGCATGTGCACAGACCCAGCAGGGGAGTGTGACAGGGCCACGGAATGTGCTGCCAGCAGGCAATAAATCCTGCTCTGTGCTCAGCCAGGAGCAGCCCAGGCACCGAGTCCCCTGTGGGCAGTGGAAGGGAATGGGGCACTGGAGCTGTTTGTGCCCCAGCACATTCACAGGCATTACCTGCCCCATGGGAGGCCGGTTCTGGGGTGCCCTTCACTCTGTACCCTGTGTGATCAGGCACAGGGAGACCTGTGGAGACACTCCCTGCCATGGTCAGTGCCCAGTGGCTCTGCAGAAACCCAGCTTGTGTGGGTGTGGCGATCACAGGGGGGTGAGCAGGATGCCCACAGGGTACTGAGATGCTCTTGCACTGGCACACACCCTCTCTTCCCTCGGGGGGCTGCATTTCCCAGGGCTTTGCCCTGCAGACTGGTCCATTCCCCCTTCCCTGTGGCCCCAGGCACCACCCCTGCAGCCCATCCCATGGCCATGGAACATCCTGACTCTGTTAGCTCCATTTCCCCCCCTGACATTTTGCCCAAAGGTCTGGCATCCCATGGTGCCCCATCCCATGCCAAGTTGTCCTTGTCCCTTGGGGCCACCTATGGACACCCACAGAGCCATAGGGTTCATTGTCCCTGTGCCCCAAGGCCCAGGGGCTCAGTGACCCCCCACCCTCCAGCAAGCACTGGGATGTGGAGACAGTGATACCCTCCTGGGAGCTGGGCTTGGCGTGCTTGGGGTCCCCCCATGCCCCATCCCGAGGTGCCAGTCCCCAGGAAAGGGCAGGAGCAGGGATGGGGCCAGACAGAGCAGCACTGGCACTGGGGAGGAAAGTTTGTAAAGAAAGTACTGAACACAGACTTCCTGGGGTATCAGAAGGAAAATTTATGCATCGCCTTTGAGTTCAACTTCTCCATTAAAGCTTTTTCCCTATAATCTGGGGAGTTCTTATCTTGGTGACTTATGATGTTATGGAGGGGCTCATGCATGGAAAATGTCAATAGAAATAGTAACTCTAGAAGGGAAGGGCCTCCTAATTAGTCCCCATTTAGATTTTATGATGGCTTTGAGATCTGCTCATCCTGACAGTGCGCACTCTGGTTACATATTGTTCTAGCCTGAGGGAACCATAGGAAAATCCAGATTTATTGTACCTATCATACCAGCATATTTCATTTGCCATTATGAGCAGCCATCTCGCAATGATGCAGGAGTATTTATTACAGATTAAATTGTAGGACCTGGATGGTTTAGTGAGGTTCTTGAGGTATCATTTATGTCATTAACTGGCTCATTATCAGATCTGCAAATCTCAATTCCTTTTTTGTGCCTTCTGTTTCTGAGTGGGGACCTGGGCTGGGGCTCTGGCAGGTCCTGGGGGGTGTGTGGGGCCAGGGCATGGAGGAGGTGCATCTGTAGGGTGGTGGGCTCTGGGATCCAGGGCTGCTCTGGGTCCCCGGGGAGCCTGAATCACCAGTGTGGGAGTGGGACACTCCACTGCCCCGAGCGAGGTGCCACCCTCCTCTCCTGTGTGTTCCCACACTGATCCCTCTCCATTAAACCACAACTTAGAGAGGAGAAGCTGGGAAAGGCGGTGGTAGGAGAGGAGGTAATTTAACTCTAATTATTTAACAAGTCTGTTCCAGACGTAAGCTTATTACCAGCAGCGAAAGGATATGCTGGATTTTTTTCTCTCTCTCTCTCTTTTATGCTTTATCTCTACTTGGAGAATTATTTGAAGAGGTTTAATCCAGCCTTGATTGTTGTTGTTAATGGGCAAGGAGAAGGGGTTATTCCATGTGCTCGGCTCTCCAGAAAAGTCACGGAGAGGAGGGAGCTCTCAGCCCCCGCCTGGCTCTTCGATTTAGTGATATTATTTGAATTTATTGTTCGATCCGACTCGCGTGTCCTGCCTTGTTGGTATTTGCCCTATTTACTCTCCTATATTGCTTTTTCATAAAACCAGGGGATGGCATTTAAGTTGTTGTGTTCTTTGGCATTAAAAGGCACTTGGAACAAGCCCGGGAGCACATCCCGGATTGTGGGGTTCAGGGTTGGCTCTGCTGCAGGACCTGCCCCACTCCGTGGTTGTTGAGATTAATTAATTCCTGTGATGGCCAATATCTGTGGGGAAGCTGAAGCTCAGGAAGGAGGAAATAATGCATAAAAATACCATCTCTTCTCACCCCTCTCTTTGCAGTCAATGCAGCAAAAAGGCTGCAGAGAGTGTAGGGGCTGATTGCAGCCCAGAGTTATTTTGTGCAAGTGATGATTTCGGGGCTCTAAAATCATGGCATTATGAGGACCAACACAGGCAATGCCCTCCCCAGGGGTGTTGCTGGCTCTGAGCTCTGTGGGTGCCCCGACAGCATCATCCAAGTGGGAGCAGTTCCAGGGTGATGCTGAGGGGACCAGGCAGAGGGCAAGGAGGGGAAGCTCAGCCCACTAAAAGTCTGGCTTAAACGCCAAACCGAAGGACTGGCACTGAAATATTCACCTGAGACTGAAGGCAGAGCCCGCCCTGCTCAGGCTCCTGTGCTGGACTTGTTGCTGCCCCTGGAGCCCCCGTGGTGATGCTGCCCCAGGGGGGTCTCACCCCATTCCTGCCCAGCTCACCCTGAGCCCCCAGTGCTGTGTCCTCACCCTGAGACCTCCCCTGGAACACCTGAACATTCCCTGCAAGGACAGGCACAGCTTTCATCACCAAATCCATAATGCATTTTGGGGATCTGTAAAAATTAATGCTTCACAGTGGTTGGTACATGCTACTAACTTTATTTATTTTATGTATTTTATTTTTTTTTAGCACTTTGTACCTGCTTTTGGACACAGCTGTATGTTCTGGGGTTAAACTGTGCAAACTGGGGTAAAAATAGAAGGTGTGAGAGCATTTAGATTGTGCTTTTCCTTGAAAAGCTTCATGATCCTCTAGGCTTTAAACAATGTTTAGATTAGATGCTTCTTGCTGTAACTTACATGTGTCCCTTCCTTCTTTATTTAATTTATTTTGAATTTTCTTCTAAAAATAAGAGACATTTCTAAATTAACAAGAGAAGAATTTTTGGGTGTTTATCTCAAATCAGTTTTCTAACATCTGCCTTCAGTGTCGACACTGGGGGAGGAAATCCTGAATGAGAATGTCAGTAAAAGTGGAAATGTTTGTGTCCTCTCTTAAGGGATATTTTCTGTTTTAGCACCTGCAACACCATCAGGAAATTTGAGTATTTTGTGTGCTTTAAACCTGCAGCTGCATCAGCAATGAAAGCACTGGTGGGCAGGGGTGGTTTGGGTATTGTTTAGCTATTCCTGCACTGGGTGTTTTAGAATGAAAATGGGGAGCAATTAATATAAATAAATAAATAAATAAATCGCTTTCCCTGAGCTGATGGCAAATTACTGAGAATTTAGGGCTGCAGGAGCCGTGTCCCCCAGCCTGGATACTGCAGGTACCCCTGAATAAACACAAATCTGCTTTAAATGGGCTCCGTGGAACAAGAGTCGTGGCTGAGACGGCTCTGTAGGGCCGCCCTCCCCACGCTCGGTCTTTGCTGTATAATCTTAATATTGAGGCTGCTCGTTAATCTCCATTCCTGGCCTGGGTTGGGCTGGGCTGCTCCAAAGTGCTGGCTGGGTTGCCGTAGGAACAAGGAATTCAAGTAAATATGCTCAGGGAGGAGAAATGTCTACTAATTAAATGTGAGTAGCATTGATAAGGGGCCAGGGCTGGGAGGGTACAGTGTGATGGTCTTCCTTAGGATTCCTTAGAAAATACCTACACATATGTCTGTATGTATGTACCTGTGTAAATAATAGCATAGAAACAAAATATATATTTGTGTATATATATAATATTATAATAATAATGTATAAGATCCATAGATGTGTGTGTGTGTGTATATATACACACATATATATATGTATATATATATATAAAATATATGAGATATTTACAAGACTTCCATATGATGCCTACACCTCTTTGTAAGGAGAGTTACATATGTTGAAGATGGCAGGAACATTTTTATATAGAAGTGACACTTTATACCTTTTTTTTTTCCTTTTGAGGCTATAAATTCTATAATCTTTTCTGAACCCTTTTATGGCTTGCACAAGGCACATGAAGACATTTGCTGGCTCTGTGGGTGCCAGGGCCTGACTCCCCCTCACCAACACCCAACTTGCGTGGCTGGAGTGACATTTTTCGTGGAAAGGGACCCTGTGCCCCTCTTGGTGCCTCAGTTTACCCTGAGTGCAAACAGGATAATCAAACTCTTCATGTCCCAGCTCCTCTTTGTTTGGTCCTCAGCTGATTCCTCTTTTTATCCTGAGTTAGGACTAAATCCTGTGCCCACAGACCAAGCCCAGCTGGACTCCCATGGGTGCCAGGGCTGTTCAGTGTTGGGCAGAGCTGGCAGGGCAGGGATGCTGCCAACATCCAACATCTTCCAGCTGTGTCCTTCCAAACCAAATGAACTGCAAACAAGGGTAATTAATGGTACATTGATAAACAACAAACACCAATAAACTGATGTTACAGGTGGGGAAACTGAGGCACAGGAAGAGGGTGCAGGTTTTATTTAACAGCCATGTAGATGTGGCACTTGAGGACCTGGTTTGGTGGTGAACTTGGTGGTCCTGAGTTGAAGCTTGGTCTCGTTGTTCTTAGAGGGATTTTCCAACCCAGCGGATTCAGTGATACTGTGGTAAAGCCCCTAATGCTGGAAAGTCATCTTCCTTAGCTTCCCCTTCCCAGAATCCTGGGGAAGTGCCTGGGTTTGCTGAGCACACGAACAACATGCAAGGGAGGAAACAGGGTTTGATTTTTGTCTGTGTCACCATCCACCCACCAGCATTTCTGCAGCCACAGCCACCCCTGGGACCTCAGGGGGCTGCCCAGAGCCCACATACAATGAGGGTTGGTATCCAAACTCCTGCAGCAGCACTTGGAGCATCCCCAGTCCCTGAAGGAGGCACATGCAGGGGTTTTCCTAAAGACCAGGCTCTACTGAATTTCTGCAGTTGTGCAGCTGATGTTCCACTCCTGGGCAGCGGCTCCCAGAGGAGCAGGATGGAGGTGTCTCCTTCATCTGCATAAGCACATGGACTGTGCATTCGTCTCATTCTCATTTTTAATTACAGTTCAAGGACTAAATCCATCTCAGTCAGGCTCATGCTCAGGTGGGATAAATCCAGTGAGGGTCCCAGATTTATAGTAGGACAGTAAGAGCAGGGTGTGCCTGGATTCCTGACCCTGCCTGCACTCCTGGGGGGTTTTACATGTAGTCCTGGCTTTTATTTTTTACACTTACCTTGGCTGTTGCCCTTGGCTGTGTCCCTGAGGGGACAGGGATCTGGACAGGGCTCATCCTGCCTCCCCAGTCAGAGCAGCTTGGGGGTCTCTGCTGGCACCCCTTTAGTGCTGTCACCTTCTGTCCATCACTGGTGCCACTGCCTTGGTTTCTGCTGTCCATATGTGGGATGAATCCAAAACACTGTTCCCCTCTATGCCTGGGGATGCCACGCTTGGCCAGAGCAGGGGCTGGTGATACCAGGGCCACCCAGGACCCTCAGCCTCCCCATCACCCCTGGGGAACACTTTCTGCTCCCCTTGTTTTTCCCACTGGCCAGGGGAGGACCCATGGAATGGCAATGCTGGGATGTCCCAGTCCTGGCTGCAAGAGCTGGTGACCCCAAGCCCTGAGGAACTGGCCAGTGTCCCCCTTAGTGCTGGGGGTCAGTCCCTGCCTTGCCCCTTGTGCTCACCCCCATGTTCCCCACCAAGATAGGGCTGATCTGGGAGTGGTGCTTAACCCACGAAAGTGGCCACAGGACCAAGCCATCAGCTCTGTGACCATTCACAGCCTCTGTCCTTCCCCCTCCCCTTGTCCCTCACCATCTCCTCAGTGCCCTGTGGGCACAGGCACTGGTGGGCAGCGGGACACCACAGCCACCATGCCACCCCCACTGCCTGTCCCTGCTGGTGGCACATGGCACGAGGAGCAGAGGATATCCAGCAGTTCCTCACACGATGGAAATACGCCTGGAAGAGAGACAGGCTGATCTCAGTGCCCTCGAGCATTTACAATTTATATGTCCTTGTCAGATGGGGAGTTTGATGACTCTAATGTCATGTTTGTCCTTCACCCAGAGAAAATCTCCTTTTAAAGATCACCAGTCTGGCTCTGTTGACAGGAACCATGCAGGTCATGCTGTTAACATGTGTGGGATTGTTCCAAAATGTGGATCTTTTTTAACCATTAAAAAAAGGAGAAAAGCCCCAACACCTTGTGATTCCCAAACTGGGCTGGACCCAGAGCAGGTCTGGCTCTGGGATGGAGCTGGGTGGGCTGTGGGGACGCAGCAGCCCCACAGTGCCAGAGCCTGGTTGGCTGCTCTGGCAGAACCAGGCTGTGTCAGCCAAGATTTCTTTCCCTTTCTGAGCAAAGCTCTCTGAAAATGTAAATATTTTCATGCCCTGTCTGGACACTTCTGCTCAGCCCTGGTGCTTTAGTTTCTCAGGAATCCTGCACACACAGCTCCCAGAAAGCTGCATTAGAAGGGGAATACGTCCCTTGGGCAGACCCTGTGGAGCAGCAGCGCACCTGGATTTGGTGGCATCACCATCCTTTTCCCTGTGATCCCACAGCCAGCAGTACCCCCATCCCTGCCTGCCTGGCACAGCCCCACCTGCAGCCTGGGGCTGGGGGATGCTGCGAATGGAGCAGGAGCCCTGGGGGACCCCTGCCATCCCACCTGCCCCACAAAGAGCCCATTGTCCGGATGCCAAGAGAGGAATTCAAGCACCCCAAACCCTATGGACATCCTCCAGAGGCTTCAGAGGGCTCTGGAACAGGTGTGGTGACATGAATTAGGGGTGTGGGAGCTGGAGTCACTCACTCCAGGGCTGTGTGTGATGGACACATTTGGTCATGTGCTGAGTCCTGTGATCCCTCTGCACAGCAGGGCCAGGCGGTGATTGGGAATGTCCAGAGACATGAGTGCATCCCTCTCATGGCTGGGATACCAAGGGATGTGTCCAGCCATCCCTGCCCAGGCTGTGGTTGCTGTGGCTGTGGTGGGCAGAAGCTGTGCCTCTCCTGAGAGAGGGAGCTGCCAGAAGAGCACAGGCTGGGATATTGGGAGCCTTGCTCCTCTCTGAGCCAGCCCCAGAAATCAGAGCTGTTGTGTCCAGTACTCTGTCACCCCAGCCAGTGCAGGTTTTTTCTCCCTGGAGGAGTATCGAGTGACTTGCTCAGCAATTTCAGCTTTGGAAGTGATGCTGGTCCCACTGTGTGCCCTGGGACATTATGAGGGATGCTCTGCTAAACAAAGATGCCTTTGGAATTTCAGTTCCTTTCTAGGGGGGTTCATTGTTATTTATCTCTCGACATCCACGTGTCCTTGAACCACTCTGCACTTGGAGGTTGTGGTGGTGTCTCCCTTTGAGAACAGCCACTGCCAGAGCCCCCCAGCCCATGGGAGCCCAGCAGGGAGCAGGGACTGAGCTGGTGCCCAGGTCTGCAGCTGCAGCTCCCCCTGAGCTGGCAGTGCTGAAGGCTGAGCGAGGACAGGATGATCCCTTGGGAATTTATAAACTGAACCAGCAGTGGGTTGAACTCCAGTGGATTTGTCACCCAATGCACTCGTTGTGCAGGTCTGTGCAGTCCAACCAGCTGCATTCAGCCTTAAAAACAAGAGGAAAAGAGCACCCACAAGGGCCTGACCCCGAGCTGTCCTGCTGGGAGGGGGGGTGGGATGCTGGGTTTGTGCCCCCAGAGCTGCCCAGCATCGCACCTGGGGGGTGCAGGCTGTGCCAGGCACACGTGGGACTCTGTTAATTTAAGGGGAATTATGTGAATTGTACAGCATGGGTTGACTGTACCCCTGAGTATTGCACTTATTATGTTTACCATCAATATTCATGAAGGCTTCTTTAAAAAAAAAAAAAAAAAGAAGCAGGAGCAGGGAAATTTTGCTCTGAACCAGAGAACTGCCACAGCTTCTGGGAGTGCCTGCAGAAGTGTGTTTTTCCCAGTTTATTTTCCCTCTGTGTTTCTCAGGGTGTTGTCTGGACTTATGAGGACAGTTGTTGAAAAAAGCAAGTTGTGCTGGTGCACAACATTCTACAAGGGCCTGGAGTGACAGGACAAGGGGGAATAGCTTCCAACTGAAAGAGGGCAGGTTTAGATTAGATATTTAGAAAAAAAATATTACTGTGAGAGTGGTGAGGCCCTGGCACAGGTTGGGCAGAGAAGCTGTGGCTGCCCCTGGATCCCTGGGAGTGTCCACGGCCAGGTTGGACAGGGCTTGGAGCAACCTGGGTTGGTGGGAGGTGTCCCTGCCCATGGGAACAAGATGGACTTTAACCCAACTCCAACCATTCTGGGATTCTAGGAGTCTATGAACATCATTGCTGTGTTTGGCCTCTTCAGGAAACAAGAGAGGTTTGATTTGTAATTCACTTTGTAGTTTTCCAGCCCAGGCAACAACCTTGACTAAGGAAACATGTAACTTTATGCCAGGAAGTCTTAGGAAACCTGGGTTCTCCTTGTGTGGCACAGGTCTGGGTGGATATTCTGGTACAAAGGACAAAATTTTGTGGGTTTTTCCTGTAATTGCTACAAAAGCGTCTTGTCTTTTATAGGTATCAGTGTCCCCTTCACAGGCATCACTTTAATTTCTGCCAACAGCTGTAGATGTTGCCTACACTGGGGTGGAGGGGGTGGTGTGGGCACCAGGTGGGGTGCAGGTGGGGGGAGTAGGAGGGTCTCCATCCCCATCCCTGTGCCCCGTGGTGGGGCAGAGCCCCTCGCCCCTCTGATTAAAGCCAGCAGAGGGAAAAAAGGCAGCAGTGGGCGCTTGCCTTCTGCTGCTGCCGGCGCTGGCGGCCCCGCACAGGCTGCCAACAGGGCACTGCTCTGCCAGTTGTAAATTTTAATTGGCCATCTGGGGAAAGCACAAACCACTGACTAGAGATTAATCAGTAAATTAACCCAGGCATAATACACATTTCCCAGCGGGGCCGGGGCTGCTGGAGGCTGGGGCGGAGCAGCGGCGGCTGCGGCGGGACCCGCGCGGGGCTGCTGCTCTCGCTCACGGCCGCCCCGCCGAACATCTTCCCCGCGTCCCGAAATTCCCTTCAGCGTGACCTTGGCGGTGCCCCCGATTTGTACGGCAGTTGCCGAGAGGCTTCCCCGTAAGTGCTCAACACAGATGGCGCAGGTAGCGCTGCCGGCAGGAAGAGCTGATGAATCAGTGAATGTGACACCTTCCCTCTGGTGAGCTGTTCGCTGCTGCCGAGGCGCCCCGGGCAGGAGCAGCGCGGCCCTGCGGCGGTGCCCGCCAGCAGCTCACCGGCTCCATCAGTAGGGCTGGGGATAAGCAAACACCACAAAGGGCAAGATTTCCCATCCATTTTTTCTTATTCTTCATCCCGCAGAAAGGTTTTGGTCATCCCTTGCATAGCAGAGTCACCTCTGCCCGGTGCATCCTGGCCAGGTGCCTCTCTGGCTGCAGAACCAGGACAGGGGCAGTCTGGGGGCAGCAGAACCTCAACATCTGCCTTGTGCTGCCCAGGGAAAGGGCAAAACCCACTTTCCCTGCAATGGTCATGTCCCCTGTGGGTGTTGGGAGCAGCAGGGAGGAGCAGGAAGGTGAACACTGACCGGCAGCAGCTTTGCTGTCCGGGCTGGGCTGCAGGAGCCAGCGGGGTTTGGGTTTGGACACATTTCACAAAGTCATTTGTGAGACATTTCCCATCCTTGGAAGTGTCCAAGGCCAGGCTGGATGGGGCTTGGAGCAATGTGGGATAGTGGAAGCTGTCCTTGGCCATAGCAGGGGGTGGAACAAGATGAGCTTTAAGGTCCCTTCCAACTCCAGCCATTCTGGGGTTCTGTGATTCCCTCCTCTCCCAAATGTGTGTGGCTTTAGACCAGGAGGGCACTGTCCCTGTGCCAACCAACAGCACTACGTTATCCCAGCTTTTCTGACCCTTTCCCAAACCTGCTCAGTTAAAACTTCTTTTGTTGGAGTGTATAAACTCAGGTTGGGTGTCTGGGGGAGGAATCCTCCCCTGCAGCCTGTCTGCACAGCTTCTGGCAAGGAGCTGTGGGACTGCTGAGCAGCTGAGCAGGGGGGGCAAGAAGGGAGAAGGAGGAGAAGCAAAACAGCCAAAGAAATGAGGAAAAGTCAACCCCAGCCAAACCCATCCAGGTGATGGTGGGGGGCACACGGCTCATTCCCACCCAGAAGTTGATGCCCCTCCCTGGTGCAGTGGCGGTGTGGAAGCACCCAGAGCTGCTACTGGCACCTGCCCTGGCCATGGGTTTGCTGCTGCCCCACTCCAGATTCCCTGGCATCTCTTAACACCCTGTGGGCCTGGGCATGGCAGTGCCCCACAGGTCTCAGAGCCCTGGGCTCAAGGGTTCTGCCTTGACCTGGCTCCTGCCCATGTGACAGGAGATTGTCCCATAAACCTCCATCTGCTGTGGGAGACAAGGAATGTCCCCTCCCACTGTGGGACCAACCCTCCCCAGGGACCCACATCCCCTGCCCTGCTGATGCCCACCCCAATTGTACCAGCACTGACTCCTCATGAGTCTGCTCCTGGTTAGCAAGGAGGTCAAGCTTATCTGGAGAGATGTCATGGAATCACAGAATGGTTTGGGTTGGGAGGGACCTTAAAGCTCATCTTGTTCCACCTGCCCACCATGGACAGGGACACCTTCCACCAGACCAGGTTACTCCAAGTCCCATCCAGATATCCTGACTGCTGGACTAACACAAACAGGGCAGTCAGGTGAGCTGCACTCAAGGACTCCAGTCCTTATTTCACCCATACAGAAATCTCTGTCCTGTTTGTAAAGTACTTTGGAATATTTGCAGAAAACTTTCCTGTGTCCCCCACACACCATCAGTACTACAGGGACACCTTCTCCAGCAGACTCCCTGTTTTGGGGTGAAGTTTTGTGGCACAATTCAGTTTGTTTACCCCTAGAACTGACTCTGCCCTGAAGAACGAGTCCTGCTCTTCAGAATTTAAACATTTCTTCTAATAAGAGGTTCCTTGGCTGGGAATATATGGATGCACCACTGGATCCTGTCTGTGATTTTGCATTTTCCCCACTGTCTCTTCTGCCTGACATGATAATGAGCTCTGTGTTAAGCCAGAAAAAAGCAATTTTCTCCTGAGGTTAATTTCTTTGGATTGCCCACCTGAAGTGGGGAGTTGCATATAAATTCTAATTTGTACTGAAGTGCAGAAGATTGAGCTAAGATTTTTGGCATAGATGATACAGTGTAAATCCTTATTGACACACTGGGTGTTTTGTTCTGCCTTCCTGGCAATTGCCTTGTGCAAAAAATGATGATAAAACCAGTTGTGGCTCTTTGGCTCCCACTGAATGAGCTCCAGCTTTAAAGCAAGTACCTAAAAAGAGAGAGGGCAGGGTTAGATGGGATACTGGGAAGGAATTCCTGGCTAGGAGGGTGGGCAGGCCCTGGCACAGTTGGGCAGAGAAGCTGTGACTGCCCCTGGATCCATCCCTGGGAGTGTCCAAGGCCAGGTTGGACAGGGCTTGAAGCACCCTGGGCTGGTGGGAGGTGTCCCTGCCCATGGCAGGGGTGGGACTGGATGAAGTTTAAGGTCCCTTCCAACCCATCCTGTTTTGTGATTCTAGAACAATTCCAGTTCACCTCAGTGAAAAAAATAGATAGAAATTTATTTATTCCACTAGGTAAGGGACAGACCTCTTGGAGAGAAAAAGAATCAAATAGCAGGAAAATAAATTATTCAGTGGGAAAAGGCACAGGGCTTTGGTCGTGGGAAGCAACACTTCACAAGAGCTGAACCTGTGGAAAGGCAGGGAGAGCCAACCTAGTCCCAGGCACCAAAAAAGAGGCAAAACCTGCCCTTTCCACTAACAGAGTGGAAACCCTGACTGGAAAGTCTCAGGCTCTGAGCCCCTTGTTGAGCATGGCCCTGTCCCATCAGTACCTGGGGCAGAGCGAGCAGCTGAAGGACTCCCACTGCCCACTCTCTCCACATCACTGTGGCTGAATCACAGAATCCCAGAGTAACTAAGGTTGGAAAAGCCCTCCCAGCCCATGGAGCCCACCCTGTGCCCGATGCCACCTTGTGCCCTAGCCCAGAGCACTGAGTGCCACAGCCAGTTCCTTGTACACCTCCTCTCCAGGGATGGGGATTCCACCCCCTCCCTGGGCAGCCCCTTCCAATGCTGACAATCTTTTCCAGAAAGAAATTCTTCCTGAAATCCTGTCCCAGTGACATGGCAAAGGACAGCCAAAGCAAGGTCTGGCCAAGAGGAACTCAGCCTCCTGGGGTGCTGCTCTCCTCCTCACCAGGCCTGTTGGAGGATTTATCTGCTCGTGGGACAATCAGCCCAGTTATTTCCTTACCCATGTCCATTTCCTTGCAACTGAGCCTAAAGTCTGGAATTTTTCCATCCCTTTGCTTCCCAGAACAGCACACCAGGCTGCTCCCCCTCAGCATCACTCAGTATTTCATAGGGAGAGGAAAACTGGTGTTGTGATTAGTATGTAAAACTCCTAATTAATGGTGGGTCTCAGAGCAGCATGCATAAGTAATTCCTTTGTATTTGATAACAGGGTGTATTGGAGGGGCTCCACACTTCATTATTACCCTCCAATTTCCTTAAAGGATGGGCAGACCCTTTCCTGACAGCCCCTGGTACAGCACTCAATGGCATGGAAAAGTCTGCTGAGGACAAGGGGAAATGTTCAGGCTGTGATAATTCCTTGTCCTTACCAAGCAAATAGAAAGGGGAGTGACCAAGAAAGGGGATGACCAAGAGCCACATTGACCCCAATGTCCACATTGCTGTGTCTGGGCAAGAGCTCGTCCTTCCTCAGCTGCAACTTTGGTAAGGACCTTGTGTACAGGCAGAGGGGTTTGATGGAAAAACATTGATGATTTAATAATTGTAATTGTTACAGTCTGATCAGAGGTGGAGACCTACAAGGGCCTGTCCCTGAGCCCCAGAGCTAAACTGTCTTACTAAGCTGCAAAAACACACAAGTTCAGAGCCCAACTCAATCAATGCAATTGAAAAAAAGGAATCAAAAGGAGGGTTAGTGGCCTCAGGAATTAAATCCTGGGTAGCTCAGGTGATCTGGGATCCTCCTGGATCTTCTGGGTGAGGGGCTTGGTGTGTAAAGGCTGGTCCTTGAGCTGCTGCAGGAGAGGAAGTTTTTCAGGAGGGGTTTTGGGGAGGAAAAGTTTGTGTAGTGGGGAGTGCCAGGCTGGCCTGTGCCTACTGGAAGTGACTGTGAAGAACATATGGACTCCTCTAATGCAAGAGACTTTGTAGATTATAATTGAGTAGATAATTGGGAAGGGATGATGATTGTTTATGAGCGGGAGGGATTCAGCAATTATTCAAAGCTGCTTTAAAAGGCTTACAAATACTCCTTGATAAAGGCACAGGAGGCCCCAAAACTTTGGCTCCATCATTTCCTGCCTCTGCAGAAGAAATGTTTCAGCATGTATGAGAAATCAGTAATAAGGTGCTGGGGGTGACATGGGATGGCAATGGCCCTGGCCATGGTTCCTGTGCCCAGCACAACATCCTCATCCAATGGTGGGAACCTGGTGGAACCTCTTTCATGGACATTTGCATTGGGGATGTCCAAAACCATGGACAGAAGATGTTAGGCTGACAGAGGGCAGACTTAAATCAGATATAAGAAAGCAATTCTTGGCTGGGAGGGTGGGCAGGCCCTGGCACAGGTTGGGCAGAGAACCTGTGGCTGCCCCTGGATCCCTGGAAGTGTCCAAAGCCAGGTTGGACAGGGCTTGGAGCACCCTGGGCTGGTGGGAGGTGTCCCTGCCCATGGGAATGAGGTGATCTTTAAGGTCCCTTCCAACCCAAACCACTCCATGTTTCTGGGATTCTCTGACTCCATGTAACTCTTCAGAGGAGCTGCAGCATCACACACGTGCCAGCACCAGCCCTTCTGCAACGACACAGGGTTGTTTGACTCTGAAGAGTGAACATTGATTTCAATTACTTAAAATTCTGGCCTGACAAAATATATGTGAACAAACAACTCTGAGCAGGCAAGCAACACTCACGTATCCCAAATATTTCTTCTCTTCAGCTTGCCTCTCCAGAAAAGCCCAGACATGTATCTCAAATAATTAGATTTTGTTCAGTAATCAAACTCAATCAGATGGATTCTCTGTGAACTACTTTTACACCACAATGAGGAATGTGTGTCGTTCTCTGTGCATTTGCATATTTTTCCCTAAACCTAAAACCAATCAATTTTGAAGAGTTATGATAATATAAAGAATCTGAGGCAATTACATGTCTTTTAAACAGGGATTCGAAACGCATTCCACTGGCAGGGCTCATGGAGTAGAGCAGTCAAAACTTCTTTAACCCTTTTAGTGACACCTCAGTGAGGGCACAGTGGTGACACCTGGGATGTTGTTGCTGCCAGAGCCGGTGCTGGTGGTGCAGCCAAGGGCTGTTAATTCCCCTTGGTCATTAATTCCCCCCTCCCAGGCAAGGCTGGTGCCACCATCGCCTTTCTGTGGCTCCACCACGGAGCTCTCCTGGCACAGTGTGGGTGGTGCTGCCGTGGGACCCGTCCCAGGGGCCAAGAGGCAAATTAGCAGTGCCGTAATTTCCTCCTGATTCCACCAGATATCACATCCACCACCATATGGGCTGGAACACAGACTGCCCAGGGATTTCGTTTCATCAACAGGCAGGAATTATGCAAAGTGCTATAGGTGGGGCTTGGAAAGGTTTTTTTAAAGCCGCCATTTGGTGGAAATGACTTTTTAATGATTCTTCTCTGTGGTTCTGCCTGGCCACAGCAGCTTTTTCCATGTTTATTGAGTAGCTCAGACTTTGTCTTTCGTGCTGTCAATGCTCATATCCAGAGCAGGCAGAGCATCTCTGGGGGTCCAGGTGGGCACCCAGAGCAGCACATCCCATCTAGAGGGAATTCTTTTCTGTGTGTTTGTGGCCCTGCTGTACCTTCTGGGACCAGGAACAGCAGCAGAGCTCGTGCCAGAGGGACAGGGCAGCTCCTGAGGTGAATGCCAGGATTTTTAAAGAAACTACACACACCTCAGTGGCAGCAATTAAAGCACAGCCATCACCTCCCTGCCCACACAGTGTGTGTGTCACACTCTGCAGCTGGAAGGCTGACAGATACCCAAGGAGCAGATCACTCAGGAAAAAACAGGTGGAGAAAGAAGATATCCACAGTGTACCTGCCAGGGAGGCCAGAGTGTTTGCTCAGAGTATATTGGAGACCCGGATCCAGAGGAGGTCGTGCTTGTGGAAATATCACCACTGTAATACCTGCAGGGTCAGGGCTGCAGGCAGGTCTGGGCTGAGCACGTTCCATACGTGTGGGAGCAGCACCAGGAGCACCCACCTGTCCCACTGCCTTCCCTCCCTGGCACCCCAAACGCTGTCAAAGTTTTCCCCCATGTGTCTTTGTGTCCATTCTCAGACCTCCCCACATCTCTGGGACCCACAGTCCACCCCTGACTCCTGTGGATGTCCTTGTGGACCCCTTGTCTTCTCCAGATCCTTGTGGACACCAGTTCACTCCAAACCCTTATGGAGTCCTGGTCCTCTCCAGACTCTTGGGACTCCTAGTTCACTCCAGATCCTTGTGGACATCTTTGTGGAACCCTGATCATCTCCAAATTCATGTGGAACTTCTTGTAGACCCCAAGTCCTCTCTGGACACATATGACCCCCTAGTCCTCTCCAGACCCACTGCTCCATCCTTAACAGTGAATCATCTGCAAGTTCAGGATGTGAAGAACAGAGGAAGTCCTGGGGCTGGGGACAGGGGGAGGTGACAGGTGCCAATAAAGGGAGTTTCCAGACCATTCACCAGAGATAAAGATGGCAACAAACTTGGCAGAACAACCCAAAGAGCAGCATCCCAGTGATATTGGGCTGCAGGGATGTGCTGCTGCAGAGCAGAGGGAGAACAGGAGTGAGCTGTGGTTCATCAGCACTGACTCCTTCAGGTATAAGCTGTGCTGCTGCACAGGTGGGAAGGGGCAGGGGCAGGAAAGAGGGGCCACTGCTGCTGTTTGGGAGACCCAGAGGCAGCGACAGCGCCCGCTGCAAACCCTCAGTTCCTGTGAATTCATATTTATTGGCCTTGTCGTTCTTCTGAAAGGGGGAGAAATTCATTCTGTGTCCCTGCCATTTGTTTCCTCCTGGAATATCTTTCACCAACATTTCCAGTGTTCTCTCCCCTTGCGAGTGAGTAATGGGGGAAAGTAACTTTGGAAATGACATTGCAATGTAATCATCCATATTGTGTATTGTGGTTAAAATTGATTAAAATAATATTGAAACTCCCCCAAGGGATTATGCAATTACAAGTCAAGTCCCAAATGGAAAAGGTTTTTGAGGACTTGGCAGATATCTTAATGAAAATGAAGCATTATAGTAATATATTAGTGCTATTTGTATGTTATTGACAGCAGGATCACTAAACTGTATAAATTACTGTCCACAGGAATAGCGGAATTGTTTTTCTTTCAGGAAATTTTTAATCAAATGTAATTTCAGAAAAATAATTGTTTAATTTTGGCCTTACCTTTGATCTGCATGTTGATGGATCAATTATTAAACTGAGTTTTAGCCACTCATTCCCTTTGGAAGCTGACACTTTAAATATTTGATTTTACACCCATTTTGTTTTATTACAGGACCAGTTGTGGCCACTGCCACAGACTGTCACGTGCAGCCCTGCAAGAAAAGGTGGTGGAGGCTCCCAACTTTTGTTTGCTGCCATTCCAAGGGCCGTGGGGGAGCAGAAGTGGGATGGGACAGGGCAGATTCCCCTCAGGGAAACATCTTCCACTGGGGGAATGTTGGACCCTCCGAGCCACTTCACTCAGCATTTGCATAAAGGGGCTGGGGATTTGGGGGTGTCTCCCTTTGCCCTGCACAAACCAGCCCTGTATAAATAAACAGAGGGAATTCGTGTCAGGAGATTTATTCCCATACAGGAATTTCTGTTCCAGTGGTTAAGAAATAAAGTGCCTGCCTGCAACTACACAATATTTTAGTCTCTAATTTTAAAAATATGGTGTATTTTAATATCTTTTTTAAAACAGATACCAGTTTTTATGAAGCACTACATGAGTTGCTGATGGATAAATCACCCAAGCATGGTTAAAGAGACCCTCATCTCCAGATGGTACCAGATCCATTTAATTGTATCCTCTGACCTCATCTCACCTGAGCCTGCATTAAAATCATAATACAGTTCAAGTGTAAAAATGATATAGTGTTTATTCGTCCTGTTTATAGGGGGGCAAACACACAGTTAAATTCAGATGTCGAAAATGAGTGTAGTCATTTGAAAAGGTTGAGTTAGATCAAACTGACTCTCAGCATTTTATTTGCCCTTTTTTTATTCAAATGGCTCTATTGCCATAGTTCGACACCTCTCAATGAAGGAGGAAGCTGAGGAAGAAGTGAAGTGGGTCTCGGGGTGCCATGAAGGCAGATCCCGCCCTGGGCAAGGGGGTGAAGCACTTGGTCTCATTTGTAATTTGCACCATGTGTGGCAAGAATTGGCCACATGCATCACAAATGCACTGCAGGTATTCTAATCCTTGAGGGCCCAAATCATCTCTCCGCTCTGAGTCCCATCCTCACGACTCCAGCAGATGGGGGTGCCCCATCCTGCCTGGAACTGGGACCTGCACAAACCACTGAGAGGTCCTGCTATCCATATCTGCTGTGTCTCTGCTTTCATGGAGTCATGGAATAGAAACACACACTGCTTTGAGCTGGAAGGGACCTTGAGGGCCGTGTTGTTTCAGCCCCTGCCATGGGAAGGGACACCTTCCACTAGACCAGGTTACTCCAAGCCCTGTCCAGCCTGCCCTTGGATACTTCCAATTCTGCTTCTCTCCCCACTTTCTGGGCATCCCCCTGTGAGCACAATGCCTTGGGAATGCCACCTGAGCTCCTCCTCCTCCTCAGGATGATCACCTGTACCAACACCCTGCCTTGGGGTTTGACCCCAAATCCCTGCTGCTGTCCCCTAAAATTGGTATTTTTGTGTCAGGTGGTCAAGCTTTGGGGACTCATCATTGTGGAAGTAATTAATAATCCTGCATACTCCACAGTTCCACACACACACGAAATTCCATGTGAAATCCATGTTGTCTTGTGTGCTGATGTAGTACCTTCTCCTCATCATGTGACAACAAAATGCTTTTCCATGGTGGGGGAAAACCCGAGGGGGGATGGATGGAGGGGAGGAACACAGACAAATAACCAAAATTATTATGAATGCATTGGCAGAGCCAGGTTAGCAGTTTTACTGCAGATATACTGGATTATGGAGAGAATTGAATAATTTATCCAGCAATTTTCACATAAGCAATATTATTAAAAATGAAGACATGAAAAAAGAGCTTAGTTATAGTGGAGAATATATATAGGCCATGAATAAATGTATTAGGCAGTAAGAGTAGTGAATGTTTTAGTAGGTTTAGACTAGATTAAAAAAACTTGTATTTGATTTCAACTAAGTCCTAAAATATCTGCTGAGAAGAAAAGCACATCTTAGGGTGAAAAGCACATCTTTGGGTCTGCAGAACCAGAAGGGCTCCATGTGTGTGAGCTGGAGGCAGTGCTGGGAGCCGGTGGGTGGCTCTGTGTCACCCTGCTCACCTCAGTGTGTGCCCAGATGGTGCCCCTTGGCCCTGGGTGGTGAGATCACCCCATCCCCGTGTGGGCACGAGCCCCACACTGCCCTGAGTGCACACTGGGGATGGGCACGGGTTTCCCAGATCATTGTTGATCACCCTGCACGAGGCTGGATGGCACTGGGAGTGAGGGTGGCACCGGGACCATGAGGAGGCAGCTCTGCCGCCAGGTGTTGGTGCTGGCTGGTGCCTCCGGGGTTCAAACCTTGTGCATCCTGGGCACTGCCAGCACACAGAGAGGATCAGATGTGCTCATGCCAGCACTCTGTGAGGAAGCCGCCCCTGTCAGGCCGTGCAGCGGGTCCCTGTCTGCCCACCCGCCCTCGCCAGCAGAGCCCAGAGGGGGGAGCGAGGGCAGTGCCAACACCGCGGGCAGTGGTGAGACCCCCGGCACTGCGGGGACCCGGGCAGGGAGCCCTCGCTGCCAGCACAGGGATAGCGGGGAGGGGAGCTGGCCCAGTGCAGAGGTTATCGGAATGGCAGCAGAGGTCCCCAGCGCAGCCCCGGAGTGCCCGTCTGTGTTTCCCATTGAGTTCCCGTTATCTCCGCTCCGTCTGGTTATCTCGGCTCCCCCTCGCGCGCCCTGGCAGGGGAAGGGAATACTGATGAACCGTAAGCTGGTAAAGTCCCAAGCATTTCCAGGCGGTGGATTTGGGAACAAGAGGTTAGTCTGACTAATTAGCCAGGAGGATTCTTCTCCCCGGGCACGGGGGTCGCGGTATCACAACAACAGCCTCGACAGCGGCTTTTGTGCGGCGGGGGCGGCGGCGCCGGTCGGGCTGCCCAGGGCCGGGGCTGCGGGGTCAGGGCTGGGGCTGGGGCTGCCCAGGGCCGAGGCTGTGGGACCAGGGCTGGGGCTGCCCAGGGCTGGGGCTGCGGGACCAGGGCTGGGGCTGCCCAGGGCTGGGGCTGCGGGACCAGGGCTGGGGCTGCCCAGGGCTGGGGCTGTGGGACCAGGGCTGGGGCTGGGGCTGCC
>JAWWLZ010000177.1:604913-627413 GCA_035041345.1 Poliocrania exsul
CATCCCATCCCATCCCATCCCATCCCATCCCAGCCCAGCCCATCCCATCCCATCCCATCCCATCCCATCCCATCCCATCCCATCCATCTCCATCCCATTCCATCCCTGGGCAAAAGGGAAGAGGACATGGAGGAGGATCCCTGTGTTTCCCTCGGGAGTGCTGGTGCCTCACTCTGACACAGGGTTGAGGTTTCCCCTTCAGTCGCACGATTAGTTTTAAATATTGAAATTTAGGACAGGGAAACCCAACCCACGAGGGCTCCGATGACAACAGCGCAGGCGGGAGCCGGCGTGGCCCCTGCCATTCACAAAACAGATGCTAATTGGAGGCAAATATCATCTCTCCTTGATGAGCCTTGTGAAGCGAGATTGGGCTTAGATATAGGCAGAAGTGTGGGTGGCTGTGAGCAGCCTGCAGTGTGTGAGGATCACCATGGACACCGGCAATGTCTCGGTGGAGGCTGCTGGGGTAGGTACGGAAAACGCCAGGACTCTCCTGCCCTGGTGCCAGCAGCAGCCAAAGGTGCCGGGGGTCCTGCTGGCAGGAGGGGGCCCACAGCCACACCCCCCCCTCCCCCCCCCAAAGCCCAGTGATCCCCGCTCCGCGTTGCTGGGCTGGCTGGAAGGGGCTCTCAGACCCTCCTGCAGGGGCCGTTCCTTCACCTCGTGCCGCGGCCCCGGCGCCGCAGACAGGACGACTCCTTGGTCTGATGGTGCTCTTGTTCGGGGCTGCTTCTTCACATCTGGTCGCCAAAGAGTCACTCTGTCACCCTGCAGCCTGCTAATGAGATCCCCCATTTAATTAATACCATAAGAATTTTAATTCTGACTGAATCAATTTAACGTGATGTGATTTTGTCAGCTCTATTCCCCAAGTAAAAAGTGAGCCTGATGCTTATTACATACATCATTTCACGGGCTCTGCATTCCCTGCTGACTTAAACAAATTCTAATTAAGACTAATTAAAGCATCATTTATGAAAGCGCTTGTGATAGCTATGCAAACATTCTGGGTGGGTATGCTTTGCATAATAATTATCCTAGTTAATATTAAGGCAAAGTCCTTGGCAATTAGGTCTTTGAAACAGAGAGTTATTCTGAATTTAGCCCTTTCCACTGTTAACAATTAATAACAAAAAATAATGTGCTAAATTTATCTGGTGACTTCATTAACAGGATACATTTAGAAGTTGTAGCATTGTTTGCATTTTTAAGTTTAGGCATCATTTTTAAGCCAGGTGAGGTTATTAAACCAGATGAAGAAGGTCCTGAGGCTGTGCTGGGAGGAGCTGTGGCTGTGTGTCCCCTCCAGCTGCATTGACTCTCCAGCTGGGAATGTCCTGTCCCTCACAGACCTCCTCACCTCCAGAGTCTGACTACAAAGCAGGAAGTGGATGATTTAAAACAGTTTGAAACAAACTAAACATTAATTCCATTTGGTTTGGTTGTTTTTCTGAATCAGGTTGGGGAGAATTTCAAATTCCTGCAGCAGCTGGTGGAGTCTGGGAGCAGAGCACTGGAGAGCTGGAGGGATGTGATGCCATCAGGACCACAGTGACTAAAGGAACATTTCCTTGGCTGCTGCTTGTTCCATAAAACCAAACACCTTCCCAGCCCAGGAGGAGGATGTGGGTGTGTTCCCTGTGGGTACCACTCTGCCACCAGGCAGGGGGCACAGTGTTGTGGGAGACATTCAAAATATTGTGCTTTTCTCTTGTTTTTGAATGCAGAGAGTGACCTGGGGTGTGTGTAACAGCTCTGCTTCTTAAATGCTTTCCATGGGAAAGAAGATTGGGAACTCTGAACTCCCACTCTAGTCTAGGGCATGGCTCCAACACACCTTCAGGAGATGCTGCAGGAGATAAACAGGATTAATAAACTCTTCCATGCACTTCCCAAACATCTTGAGTGTTTGACATCACAAACACTCCAGATCTGAGCAGCGAGGTGTTGTTTTCTACCAAGAGGCAGACCACAAAGGCTGTGGGAGGCAGCCTTGGCCTTGGTGCCACTGCTCAGTGGCCATTCCATGCACGAAAACCTGCGCATCACTTCAGACACATCATCTTTATGCTGACTGACAGCAAAGTTCTGCCTGGCCTATAACTTCATCCAAATTAAGGTGACATTTGGCACATCCAGTTGATTCCTAATGAGAAGGGTTTATGCTCCTTGAGATCAATTATCACTTAGATAAGACATCGAATCACAGAGTCACAGAAGGGTTTGGGTTGGGAGGGACCTTAAAGCTCATCTCGTTCTACCCCCTGTCATGGGCAGAGCACCTTCTACCAGAGCAGGTTGCTCCAAGCCCCATCCAACCTGTCATGTTCTCAGGAAACCTAATGAATGGGCTGTGAGTACCAATCTTGAACTTCACTCTTGTTTTCTTTAGACTTTTTTCCTCTGTTCCTGGCCGTTATTTGTAGTTTGGAGAGAAAAGTGCACAAAAGCCACCTGGCTCAGCTGAGAGACCTCTCTGGAGGCAGGAGGGATTGGTGTGAGCAGGATAAACAGGAGGCAGGAGAGCTGCTGGCTCTGACTCCAGCAGCTCGGTGGAAATTTGGAGATAGTGGTGATTCAACTCTGTGGGAGGTGGAAATCTGCTGTGGCTGTGACTGCAGCTCTGGAAATGGGAAGTGCTGTCCTGAGCTGAGGGGTGTCCTGAAGGAGAAGCAATGGAGCAACCCCAGATTAGTGCGTGTCAGGGAAAGAGGAAGTGTCTGAAATGTCAGGACCAGGTTCCCAGCCCTGGAGTCCCCACCACCCTGTGTTTGGGGAAGCTGATGTCTTGGCATCTTCCTCTGGCCAAGCCCAGGATGTTCTCCCCTAACGCCTCCACCCAACACACCCAACACACTAGGGGTATTTCTTGGAACACAGGGGAGGGAGCACACCCATTCCATGTGGAATCACAGGATGGTTTGGCTGAAAAAGCCCTCCAAGACCAGAGTCCAGCCATTCCCCAGCGCTGCCAAGGCCACCACTAACCCAGGTCCCCAAGTGCCACATCCACATGGCTTTTACATCCCTCCAGGGATGGTGACTCCAGTGTTCAGCAGGACAATCCAACTGGAAATACACACTGTATAAACAGAGGAATAGATCAATTTATGCTAATTTTATCTGGTTAATTTTTAACAGCTTTTTGCTATATTAGCTTTTGAGGTTGTACTGTGTGACTTCCCAGTATGATTGGATTGACAGGCAGCTGGCGCAATAATAAACCCTCTATTCCCATCCCTGCCGAGGGCTCAGGGAGGGATGGGAACAAGACAGATATCTGCCCACTCACCATTTAACGTGCACTGCTCCTCGCTGAACATGCAGATGGCATGGCGGTCCCAGATTTCATTTGAGTTAATCTAATCCCTCCACTGCTCCCACTAGAAAGGAGGGCATTAGCAGCCATATGTCAACCAGATTTGTCAGATTATTCATTACAATTAATTGCTGTTCTCACTTAAGGCCTTTAAGGCTGTGAATTGCTCTGAATTCTATTGCAAACACAAAATTATGAGTAAAAGACTTTAGCCCTGTCATTCAAATTTCACACTGACCTTTATCAGCTTTTGGCTTTTCCATGGGTGCTGGGCTGAAAGCTTTCTAATTGGGGCTCCATTTCTTCCTCACTCCAGGTAAGCTGTCGGCCGGAGCTGGCACCGCGACCGGCAAGGCAGGAGGAGAACTCGCTGGTCCCAGCAGACAGTACTTAACTGCCAACTAATAATGCATTAGGAGGGTAATGAAACGAGCTGGGTGTCATAATGACCCAATATACTAATTAAGCCTCTAAATACTGCAGCTTTTTAAGACATTTTCTGTCCTGGGCAGACTTTTTGGAAGTGCATTTCTCTTCGCTTTGTTTCATTAGTCAAACTCTTTCACAAGCTATTATGGATCATCATTACATGAGATATTGGGCAGAAGTTTCTGGCTGGGAGGGTGGGCAGGCCCTGGCACAGGTTGGGCAGAGAAGCTGTGGCTGCCACATCCCTGGGAGTGTCCAAGGCCAGGTTGGACAGGGCTTGGAGCAACCTGGGATAGTGGAAGATGTCCCTGCCTATGGCAGGGGGTGGAATAGGATGGGATTTAAAGTCCCTTCCAACCCAAACTCTTCCAGGCTTCTATGACTCTATTCCATAAAGCCCTGCCTTGGCTCTGCCCATGTTCTCTGGGCCCTTGTCCCCACCACGCTCCCAGGGGCTCTGCTGCCCCGTGTGCCCCACACCTGGCGCTGTCCCTGTGCCTCAGCAGCCCCTGCAGCCAAGGCTTTTAACTTTTCAAAAGTTAAATTGAGGGCAATACACTCCCTTCATTAAGCAGTTTTTTTCTTGGAGGAAAGTTAGAAGCAGCATAACAGCACACGAGGGGCCTCTCAGCTGGAGAGTGACGGCTTTGGCTCCTCTAGCGAGAGGTCCATTAAGTGGGAGCTGGGATGCCATTAACTACCTGGTTTTGACAATGTTACAGCTGTGAAATAAGTGTGGACAACCCTTCAGTCCCTGCCTGGGGGGAGTGTGGTGGCACAACCCCCCCTTTCCAAGATTTTAGAGGTTCCTTCTGCTCTTGCCACTGGCCCCACAGCAGCACAAGGCATCCCTTAACATTGGGGATTATCACTGAATTCATCCCTTTTCAACAACTGGCCCCCAGTCTGATCCCAAGAGTCTGTGCCAGGTACCTGTTTCCAGTTCAGTTTAGAGGGAGGGGGGCAGGAAGACTTCACAGCTGATTTCTCCAGTTGTAACAGAGAGAAGCAGAGCTGTAGCAAAAAATGGCAATTTCCCCCCTAGACTGTAAGTTTTTTCTGCTTCCTGGGAGGGGGCAGAGGCTCCTGCAGACAGTTTCCAGGGTGTTCCAGGATGGTTATTTTAACCCAGGAGAGCAGGAGAACCCTCCAAGGTGCTTCCCTTTCCCACCCAGAACAGTCACAGCGACAGCCTGAGCCCATCCCAGGGCTCAGCTCATGCTCCCAGCAAAGCCCATGCTTGGGTTGGCTTGGGGAAATCCTCCCTGTGTTTCCCAAGGTGCTGCTGCCTCGGGAGGGGAGGCACTGCCATCTCTCACAGTGCTTATTAGGATGTCTCAGTCTCTGAGGTACACAGGCATATGCATATGTGTATATTTTTATATATAAACACACATTTGTATATATACATACATATAGGTAAATGCCTGTGCATGTATATAAACATGATTTTATATATATATATAAAATATGTATTAATGAACAATTAGCAAAAAGATAATCTCACGATCTGCAAGTACTTTGTATTCCAGTCTGTTCTCCGTGTGAAGTGTTTGGATTCACAGTCTGTAATCTCACATCTCCTGCCAAAACATCAACCTGAATAATGTCTATTTACTTTTAAATCTTGCTGAGAGAGAGGAATTTACAATTCATGGGCAGTGCTGCCCACCAGGGCGCTGTGTGTGCTCTGGGCTGGCACGGGGCTGCACAGCCAGGGCAGGGAATGGCACAGGGACAGCAGTGGGAGTGATGCTGCGAGTGATGGGGAGGGGAGTTGGTCCATCAGTCCTGGGGTGAGGATGCAGGGATGCACATGGGATGCACATGGGATGCACGTGGGATGCACGTGGGATGCACGTGGGATGCACGTGGGATGCACGTGAATTTCATGTGGGATGCACACACAGCCCCACAGCACAGCTGGGTGAGGATGTGGGGATGCACATTCCCAGGGGAGGATGCAGGGATGGACACAGGGTTCCAAGGCATGGCTGGGTGAGGATGAGGAGATGCACATTCCCGGGGGAGGATGCAGGATGGACACAGGGCCCCATGGCATGGCTGGGTGAGGATGTGGGGATGCACATTCCCACGGGAGGGTGCTGGGATAGACACAGGGCTCCAAGGCATGGCTGGGCAAGGATGAGGGGATGCACATTCCAAGGGGAGGATGCAGGGATGGACACAGGGTTCCAAGGCATGGCTGGGTGAGGATGTGGCATTCCCAGGGGAGGATGCAGGGATGCACACAGGGCCCCATGGCATGGCTGGGTGAGGATGTGGGGATGCACATTCCCGGGGGAGGATGCTGGGATAGACACAGGGCTCCAAGGCATGGCTGGGTGAGGATGAGGAGATGCACATTCCCGGGGGAGGGTGCTGGAATAGACACAGGGCCCCATGGCATGGCTGGGTGAGGATGAGGAGATGCACATTCCCAGGTAAAGGATGCTGGGATGCACCCAGGGCTGTGCAGCCCATCCAGGTGAGGTGGGCAGGTGACAAGTGGGCCACTCCACAGCACAATATTGGCCAGCAGTCACCGTTATTAAACATACAATATCCCTGCATGGAGTGATGGAAGAAATGATATAAAATTTCATATACCCACCCTGGTGTATAAACAGGCTAAATCCCTACACATTTTCAACCCTCAGCAGTCTAAAGGTTAAAGCCTGTCAGCTGGATTTCACAGATTCCAGGAAGGAATGGAGAAGTCACGCCAACTCCTCATTGTACACCAGTGATCAAACATCTCCTCATTACACTTCAATATTGTTGCCTCTAAAGGTCACCATTGCTGAACATAATCACACAAAATCAAAACTGCAAACTTTATATATCATGGAGGTAGTAAATAGCTTGGAGGTTTATTTTCTGGTGCCTGAACAACACTCTGAGCCCATTTATAAATTCCTGGGTGCTGTGGCATGAACCGAGTGCATTTGCAGGGGCTAACAAAAGCTTCAATTAAATCAATTTCCTGTGAAAAATATTCAAAATAATTTATTAGGTCAGTACCAACTGGTCTAATCAAGCAATTGTTCCTTGGCAACTTTAATTTGCATAATTAAAAAGAAGAATTTTGATTATTTAGAGAAACAGCAGATTTTTAAGAACATGATTTCTAGGTCAGATTCCTTGAAACGCTTCATCCTTGAAGCAGAGAGAATCCTGGAATTTATTGAGATGTTTCTAAGATGTGTTATAAATTCTGGACCACTCCATTATTTTCCTATTCACTGGTTTTCCTCAGCATTCATTTAGCTTGGCAGAGCCTTGGCCCCAGCTCAGCCACAGGCTCCCTGGAAAACAGTGTTTGATCCTTTCACCTCAATGAAAGACCAAAAAATCTGACCTGGGATGGGTGGACACTTCACCAAACTCAGGCCAAGTAAAAAAGGAAAATTGCTCCTGAAAAGGGAGACTGAGAGGTGCAATGAGCAGTTTTGCAGAAGGATGGATCCATGGCTGAAAAAGCAAATTTCCAACAGCCAAAATTATTTGCCAATCACTTGTCAAATTCAGCGCAGGGCAAATATGGAGAGGAGAAAACAGAAAGCAGAAGGATTTCAGCTACTCGATGGATGGACTGTTCAGCCAACCCCAAACAGAGTTGTTTGCACCTGAGGAAAAAAAATCAAGGAATTTTCCTGCTGGTCCAAACAGAATTGATTTTATGCCGGAGTTCAGCTCAGCCCCTGAAGTAGAACCTGCACCTTGGGACAGAACGTTGTGTCCTGACTCTGGGATGTGTCCCTGGACACAGATTGGTGACCCTTCCAGGCTGACACAGCCCTGGGATTGTCCCCCCCTGGGGCAGCAAAGAGGGCAAGGCTGGACACCCTCTGCCACAGAGAGTATCCCACAGGGACAGCCCTCAGGGAGCATCCCTATGGATCAGCCCCTTGCTCTGCAAAAGCAGAATGGATTTAATAAAAGCCCTGCCTGGCTGGTTTCTCCATCCAGAGGCCCCTCCCTTCCTTCTCTCACTGTCAGATGCTGGACAAGTATTGAATAAGGCTAAGAGTCAGATCTGACCCACCTGCTTGAGCTCTGCCTCTGCAAAGTCAGGGCTCAAAGGAGATGAAAAGGCCCATTAATAAGATTATTGCCATTCATTCTGATATCTAAATCTGTGCCACCAGATTTAACTGTCAAAAATCTGAATTCTTGCGGCAAAAATGCCACCAGGATATTGTAATCCCTGCTGAAGTCCCAGCTTTTTACTTCTGCAGCCCACCTGCCCTGCCAGCCTGGCTTGGCCCTGTTCCCCCTTCCACCACCTGTGACATCCCAGCCATGCTCCCGTCCCCTTCCCTCCCATGTCCTCCAGACATCGAGATCCCAGTGAGCAGCTGTGGATTTCAAATGGCCATGGAAAACCCAGACAAGCAGGTCTGTACGAGTCCATGTGGGTTTTAACCCGCAGCCCTGGCTCCCTGCTGCGTGTTCTGCTGCTCGGGGACAGGAATCCATCACCCCTTGCTGTTATCCCGGCGATTTAGCACGGGCTGGGACCCTCCCCGCCTTCCCCTCATTTCCAGGGACAAACCCAGGGAAGCCCAGGAGGCTCCTGCTTGGAAGCACACGGCCGAAAAGTCCCTTGGGCCGGGCCGGACAGTGCCCTGGCAGCACAGTGAGGAAATGCGATGCCTCTGCAGGGTCCGGGGTGGGCCGGGAGGGTCCCCCGGCAGCGGGAGCGTGTGCGGGATGCCCGACATGGACCAAACGGGTGCCAGGAGCTCCCGCATCCCCCGCTCCCGGTCCCCGCCCCGGGGCTGCCCCAGCGGTCGGGATGCGGCGCCAGGAGCGTGTCCCGTGGGCAGACGGGACCTTTGTCCCCCGCATTGTCCCCCATTGTCGCCGGTACGGCCCGAGCCGTGCGGTCACCGCGGGGCTGCGGCGGACACGGCTGCGCTCGGAGCCGGGGCCTGTGTCAGTGCGGGGGAGAGGTCTGGATCGGCTGCCTGAGAGTTAAACACAAAGCAACAGGGTGGGAAATGAAGGCGAGGTCTCTTGTTCTCCCCTGGCGAGGGACGGAGCTCTCGGGCAGGCGATGCCCCGACGGGAGCGGGAGCGGGGCGGCCCCGGGAACATCCCCGTGCTCTGGTCCTGCCACATTCACCCCTGGGAACATCCCCGGGAACATCCCCGTGCTCTGCTCCCGCCGCATTCACCCCAAATTCGGCGCTGTGCAAGGGACCCCAAAGCGGCTCCTCCCGAGCCCCCGTGGCCGGGCCCGGCGGTCCCTGCGTGGGCAGCGGGGCCGCGGTCCCTCCTGCGCCCCGGGCCGGGCGGTGCTGAGCAGGATCGACCGCGTGATTTCCTTTCCAGCATCCCTGCTTTAAAAGGCCCGTCGGGAACGCCGGGACAGCTCCCGCGCCAGGGGCAGGCGGTGGAATAAATGGCTCATTCAGAGCAGAGCTGGACAACAGCACATTGATCCAGTGGCTCCAAGCAGCTTTTCAATAGCCCGAGCAGTGCAGTCCCATGGGCTTCAAAGGGTGCTCTTGTCCGGGCTGGAACACGGCCCTGAGACACTCGGACACTCACACACGCTTTGCTGCGTCCGTCCGTCCCTCCCTCCCTCCCTCTCCTGTGGAAACTTCCCCAGATAATTGATCTTTTCAGGGACAGAGAATAACAGACTGGAGGTCCCATCCTCTTGCCGCAGGGGTCAATGGGAATTTGGCTGATGACTCTCCCGGGAGCAGAGCGAGCCTTCGATTTCCAATAGGGAGGCAGCTCCGTGCGGCAGGAGGTTTCAGGCAGTGCTGGATGCGCGGCTGGCACGGGACGGATCCCCCCCGGGCAGCACACACGGCGCTGTGCCCGGACCCGTGCCAGGACCTTCCCACAGGGAGCTTCTCCATCGGGGTGGGAGAGCACCTTGAGCCCCAGAGCCCGGCTGAGCACAAGGGCACCCTGCTAATGCTGTTCCAGCCTCCAGAGAACTCGTGTTTGCAAACCAGCCCCATTCCCTTCTGTCCCTTCCCAAAGGAACTCAGACACCACCCCTCGCCCGAGCTACCACTTGTCAATGGCTTTTCTCATCACAGAATCATTAAGGTTGGAAAGAACCTCCAAGATCATCAAAGCCAACCTTTTCAAACTTCCCCAGTATTCCCTGCTAAGAAGGCAGAGCCTCACCAGGAGCTGCAGAAGCTCCTCCAAGGACACAGACCCAGCGGCACTGCCAGTAATGGGGGTCCCTGGACCCCGGTGCCACGACCCACGTCTGCAGGAGGTGCCCTGACACGATGATACCCCTCAGGCAACTCTCTCCCAGGGTGAAAAATACATAATTTCACTAATATTTCCATTGGAAGCAAGGAGGTGACCTGAAGAGTGAAGTGCCATCTAATCAGCACCAAGAGCAGCGGGCACAGATCACACGTTTTTCCAGGAAAACTGCACCAGCTATTTTGATGTGTACACACTCAGAGCTGGTGTGTTGTGCTGGTGCCACAGAGAGCTGCTCTGCACAACCCGAGTTTACCATGACAAAGGACTCATGTTCCTATGAATAAATCTGTAACTAGACCACACACGATTATTAGGCTCCCTACCAATTGTCCCTCATTAATGATTCAGAGGAGCCATTAGCATTTTGAGGCAAACAAGGTGTACTTAGTTAGCAGGACACGACCCAGCTGTCATTAAATTATATCTATGATTAATGATCTTCAGAGGCAGAGCTCGGAGCCTGGGCAAGGGTGAAGGGCCAGCAAGGGGGGTCACAGCTGGCACTGGGATGCTGCAGGGGCTCTCACACAGAATCGTGGAATGGGTTGGGTTGGAAAAGCCCTCTCAGACCATCGAGTCCAACCATTTCCCCAGCACTGTCAAGGCCACCACTGACCAATGTCCCCAGCTGCCACATGCACATGACTTGTAAATCCTTCCAGGGATGGGGACTCCACCCCTGCCTGGGCAGCTGTGCCAGGGCTGGGCAACCCTTTCCATGAAGGAATTTCCCCCAATATCCAACTGAAACCTCCCCTGGCACAACTGGAGAGGTAATTTCCTCTTGCCCTGTCACCTTTTACCTGGAAGAAGGGCCCAACCCCCATCTGGTCACCCTGGTACAGGCCAAACTTTGTGGTGGGTTTGGTGCTCACAGAGCAGTGGGATCCTGTTGGTGGGATCTGCCCTGGGGGGACAGGCTGGACAGGAGGGATGCCCAAAAATGGGGATTTGGGATGAGCTCTGCCCAGCTGGTGGTGATGCTCAGGGAAAGCTGAGTGTGCTGGCAGGGGGGGATCCTCTCCCCAAACACCCTCTGTGCCCCCCTGCATCAAAGCAGCAAGGGGAAGGTTTGCCAACAGGGCACAGCACTCCTCTGCCCTCACCCAAGGGTCTGCCAGGGACTGTGGGGCTACACACTCAAACCATGGTGACAAGGGACATGCCACAGCTTGGTTTGGATGCTTGGAAGGCAGAGGGATGCAGGTGGGGATGGAGATCCCATTGCTCCACAGCCAATGGGCTCCATTGCTGGCATCTGCCGGGGCAAGTTTCTCAGCACTCTGACTTCTCAGGAACTTGTGTTATTTATAGAAAACCTGACCCCTCCTCAGCAGCTACAGATTGTGATCAGAAGTGGCTGAGGAAACACGGTGCAGAAGGTTGTGGCTGGGGGATGGGTGACAGCAGTGTCAGGGTGGATGTGGCCAATGGTTCGGGACAAATGGTACAACATTTAGAGAGAAAACATTACTTTTGCTGTCAAATTTTAATTTAATTAGGGATTGTTTGGGTTGTGTTCTTTTGAATGAGGTTTGTTTATGGTTGTTGGAGAAGCATCACTGCCATAGCAACAGGCAGCAAACACAGAGTGAGCACCAGGAGTGTGGCATCAAAGGGCTGTCACTCACCTGCCAAGGGAGGGGAAGGATGATTCCTAACAGCAGAACATTGGAAACTCTCAGAATGAATCAGGATTGAAGCAGAGACAAGTTATTTGCACTCATCTCAACACTTACAACATTTTCCCAATGCTTGTATGTAAGTGCTGACAGGACAGCGGGGAATTAAATGAGGCTGTGGGAAGAATGCTGAGGTTTCTGTCTGATTTTGATTTATGATGATTTTGTGGCAAAATCAGATTATTTTAATTTTTTCTTGCTGGCCACACTTCACAGACACTCCACAATGCAATCAAGATTCAGGGTTTGGCCAAAGTGCTCCAAAGTGTCTGCCCAGTGATTTGCTGAGAAAACTAAAAGTGCTGGTTTTCCTCTCTCTTTTAGGTTTGTGGCAGAGGGAAGGTTATGGGAGCTGTGAAAACCCCAGAGCTGAGTCAGCTGAGCAGCAAAAGCAGGGAGGCCCTGTTGGGGCTGGGTGAGCCAGCGGGCGGGAGGCAGGAGGGGTCGGGGACAGGGTGACAGTGACAGGGTGATGGGGACAGGATGATGGTGACAGGGTGATAGGGACAGGGTGATGGGGACTGGGTGACAGCACCTGTGGCATGTGCTGAGTCACTCCCTGCAGCACCTGCCACTCCATCCCAGGCCAGTGAGTGACAGGGCTGGGGATAATCTGGTCATTGGTCCATCACTGGCAAACAGGAGCTCCTGGGGGTGAGGTTTGGGCTCGGTGTATGTTCAGGGACTGGTGCCCACCAAGGCTCCCCTCAGTGCTGGGGCTGATATTGGTAAGGGGGGGAGGGCTCTGGGAGCAGCCCCCCTTCTACAGTGTTTTGTATGGCAGGAACCCTGGTAGGTGTCACAGGAGGCAGCAGGTGGGGTTGGAGTGACAGGACATCCCCACTGGTTGGGCAGCACCTCCAGGCATCCCCATCACCATGGGGAAAATGTCCCTTGTGCAGCCCCTCCTGGCCCCCACCTGTGGCCTGGCCACTGCACCCCCAGTTCTGATGCTCCAGCAGGAACTTCCCTTCCCTGGGCCTGCCCTGCCCTCAGGCATTGCTGCTCCATCTTCTCCACATCCACACTGGGCTGGAAACTTTAAACAAGAGCAAACTTTAGCTTAGAACAAAACACACAGTTTTAGTCTATTGAAATGCCAAAAACCTAACCTGAAACCCAAAGCAGTGGTTAGTTCAGTGCAGAGACTCTGTTTATGTATTTTCCCCACCTGTGTCTGCATTGATGTCCCTGTTTTCCAGCTCAGATGGAACATTCCACGCTGCCTTACACTCCTTTGCTCTTAAGAAGGTGTTGTGGTTCTCAGTATTACCCGTTCAAACACGATGTGACATGTTTGGGGCTGCTCTCATGGCCACTGAAGTGAGAGAAAAACTTGCCAATGACCTCAGTGGATCAAAACCTTCATAACTAATTTATAGCTAATTACATTATTAATACTTGAGTCTTAATGAGTGGTGCCAGAAGGCAGCAGCCATCGGGAGGGCACTGCAGGGCTGTGGCCTGTGGCAGGACCCCAGTCTAGGGGCACAGGGCAGGCCATGGGTTGGTGTTTGGCACCCCGAGCTCACGTGGGTTTGTTTAATACATGACCACCCTATGTGTTCTTTCACAGAAAAATTTAGGTTGGAAAAGACCTCCAAGGTCACTGAGGCCACCCTGTGCCCAATGCCCACCTTGTGCCCCAGCCCAGAGCACTGAGTGCCATGGCCAGTCCTTCCTTGGACACCTCCAGGGCTGGGCACTCCAACCCTCCCTGGGCAGATCCTTCCAATGCCTGACCACACTTTCCAGGAAGAAATTCCTCTGGAATTCTTTTGCATCTGGGCAAAACTGCCTGTCTGTGCCACACCAGTGTCCCTTCAGGATGCTGTGCCCAGGAACACGTTCAAATGCAGCAGCAGCTCCCAAAGTTTAAGCTTCCAGGAGAGATTTTTCCTCTCCATTGTCCCCACAGGTTGGACTCCTCCATGGACTCACCACATGGCTGGTGAGGGGCGTGGGGAGGTGGGGACAGGGACAGGAGGGCAGGGTGGTGGCAGTGCCATGGGTTTTCCCCTCTCCCCAGCGCCAGCATTGCAGGGGAGGAAGTGAGAGAGGCGAGGCTGGAAAAGGCAGAAGTGAATTTCCTGTGACTCCAACCAACACCCCGGCTGGAGGTGACACCCTCCCTCCCAGGCACATGTGACAGTCACAGCCTGCCGGGCAGGACGGCTCTTACACAAAACCCCAGGGAGCAGCACAGCCCCAGCTCCTGCCTGGCAGAGGAACTGGCCCTGGGCAGGGAGGAGGAGGCCAGCTGGGGTCTGGATGTCCTTGGAGCCTCAGACCCCACACAAACACCCACGAACTCCACCTCGAGCCCCGCAGTGGTACCCAGAGGGAGGCGACCCTGGGATGGGGCTCCCTGTGAGCCATCCTGCTCCCATTCCCACTCATCCTTCTGGTAAGGAACAGCCTGCATGAGACCATTCCATGACCAGAGCTGAGCCTGAGAACACAGCACACCTTGGACACTCCTCCTATCCATTATTTACATCCATCCTCCTCACAGCATTAATTAACATCTCCTTTCTCGCCTCGCTGCCGCAGATCTGGTTCGACAAGTGGCACTTTGACAGATGACTATGGGTATTTTCCTGGAGAGACATAACTTGGGGGGGATGAGTCTTCCTTTGTGAATTGTTTAACACAGCTGTACCTGGCAGGCACCCAGGAATGCCAAGGCAGGAGGGTCCAGTTGTCAGGCACTGCCACCAGGGTGAGAGGGTGCCACCAGCCCCACTGCTGTTTGGTGCTGTATCGTCACCTGAAGCCAAAACATAACGTAAACCTCAGCTGCAGGGGTGAAGAATCCATGGGACGGGCTCCAGCTCCATCCCAGGCCCCAGTCCTGCCCCAGTGAGCCCATATGGTCCCACCTCTCTGTCCCATACAAGCCCTCCCCAGGCCATTGCCACCTCCCTTCGTCACACAGGACAGGGGCTGGAGGAGGGGAGCCAAGCAGGGATGTGTTACAGCTGCCAGAGTGCCAGGTATTGGGAAAACTCATCACCAAAGGGATCAGTTCCTGCCCCTGCCACTGCCCATTCCTCGTGCACCAGCCTGAGAAGGGATCATTATCTACATGGCCCAATTAGGAAGCTGATGAGATTTTTGGTCACTTTTTTGGAACACTTCTCACCTCTTGCTCAAGACACAGAAGGTGCTGCCATGGAGAAACATCTGGAGACTGCACTGTTAGGAAACACATCTGGGGGTAGCACTGCCAGGCTCCACATCCCATGTAAAATGTGTAAGGCTCTGATCTCATCTCCAAAACCCCTCCCAAGCCCCCAGCCCAGGCAGGGCAGGCAGCATAAGAGCCTGTGCCTAAAATCAAGAAATCCTTAAGGATATCTTTCTCCTATCAAGCACTGAGAAATTGTGCATCCTCTTGTAATGAAGTTCAGGTGCCTTTATTTTTCTTCTAGAAAACTGAGCACATCCATGTTTCTGCAAAAACAACAAATGCTGATTATTTGCAGGGGTTGGCAGGAGGGATGCACAAGCCAGGGTACAGAGAAGGCACAGACCTATCCCACCCTCTCTGAACTAGCAGGTGATGCAAAGCAAGCCCAACAAGTGTTAAATAACAGGGCAGCGGTCGCGTTGCTGAGAGGGTGGAAGCGTCCCCAGAGTGTAATAGGTTTTAAATTGGAGGCCTCTACTTCAACCCCACAGGAGATGAGAGGGGTCAGAGAGGCAAAGATTGCACCACTGTTATATTACTTTAAAAGACAATCTAATTTCTCCATCAGAAATTGCAGCGGTTTTTTGGAAGATGCCTTTGACAAAAGATGTCATAATTCGGGGCCATCACCGAGCAGGAGCCCCGGGCTCCACTGAGCTGCAGCATCCCTGGGAGCCTGACTGGGAGCTGTGGCATTTCACAGAGCCCGTGCAGAGGGGGGGGACAGGGAAACACAAACTGCGATGGAGAGACCTTTGCAGGGCGGGGGCTGGATGCTCCTACTTGGAAAACAGAGCAGGGGCACACTGGGGTGGTCCAGAGGCTCTCAGCCCCCACCCACACCCATCCCACTCTGGTGTGGGCATGGTGGGCACCTGTGGGCAGCACCAAAGTCCTGCACCATGCCCTGCTCAAATGCTGCAAATGCCACTGGCAGAAACTGCTCTCCCACACAGTGAATAAAATAAAGCATCTCCTTTTGCCTGCCCTCAGCCCTCAGCCCTCAGCCCTCAGTCCAGCTGGGTGTTCCCCTGGGCTGTCCCAGGGCTCTGGAAATACCAGACATGGTGTGGAAAGAGGAAGGTCTGTGGCACCCAGAGCCCTCTCTGTGGGTGGAAGCAGAAGCCCTGCAAACACTTGTGTTTTCCCCAGTGCTGGGGATGAGGGAAGCTGGGGCTGTGTGGGTGGGGGAGTCCCCCTGGCTGGGCAGAGGGGACAGCAGGGCTGGACATGGAGCAGAGGCACACACACAGGGGTGGGACAGTCCCCCTGGCCGGGCAGAGGGGACAGCAGGGCTGGACACAGAGCAGGGGCACACACAGGGGGTGGGACAGTCCCCCTGGCCAGGCAGAGGGGACAGCAGGGCTGGACACAGAGCAGGGGCACACACAGGGGGTGGGACAGTCTCACTGTGTTTGCTGCAGGGATGGGTTTGGGCACCACCTTTCAACCTTTGACTTCTTACCACCCTCATCCAGCCACCTACACATCCCCAAACCCACAGAACCCAAAACCCATCCCAAACCCACCCAAAAACCCACTCAAGCCAACCCAACCCAATATAACCCAACTCCACCCAAACTCAACCCAACCCCAACCCAACCCCAACACCTCCCTACTGCTCCTCCACAGAACAGCCCATCACACCATGGTCTGGATTTTTACCCCATTTCTCTAAAAGCTGGGAAATCCTAGGAAGTAAAATACCAGAGATGACACAAATTAAATTTAATTCCTCTACACACATCTTAAACATTTTCCCTTTTCCTGCTGCCTGTGAATTTACTCTATTGCTCAAAATGTCGAATTCCACAAGTTGGGGTTTTTTTCCTTGTTTGAAAGAAGCTGCACTCTCCAAATCTTTCTTTGTATTGGGGCAGTATCATCTGATAGGACATGAGAGCTTTCACCAGGGAATGTTCTGGCCCTGTGTAAAGGTAATTCCTGGCCATACCATTCTCTTTTTGCAGATATCAAAGGAGGGGGGCAGATTCTCCAGAGAGCTCAAGATTTTACCCATCTCACCCCCCCTGCACAGATGAGCCAACACAAATGGCAGCAAGGTCATAATCACCTCTACTGGGCCAAAGTATTTGTCCATCCTCTGCAAAACCAGAAAACCTCAGTGATGCAAATGTTCTGTAAGCTGAGAAGCTGCTTTTTTACACTTGAAATGCTATTTTGCATTTCCATTTTTTTTCAGAAACTTATTAATTTGTGAGCTAAGCAGGAGCGTGCCCTGTGCCATGTGTCTCAATTGCATCCCATAAATATTTAACACTACTGGAAAACAATAATTTTCTAACCCAAAACCCAGCGTTACACAAATTAAACAATTGCTAAGTGACCACGGTGCTTTTCTGTGAATCCCATCTCCTTTATTAACCCAAGACAAGCCGAGAGAGCCAATTACAATGCACTAAAATGTGCTGTCAGCTGCCTGGGAATGGCCATTATATTTGCAGCTTCTGTGGAGTTCAATGAGAATTAGAGTTAAATGTGTATTTGGAATGCAATGGGTTATTACTATGAAGTTAATCATACCATTACTTTTTATTGTGGGTCTGTGGAAGTTTAAAGGGACCCTGAGAGAGGGGACTAAGTGAGGGCAGCCCTCACTGCCGTCCCCACCAGCAGGGGACAGCCCCCCCCCCCCAAGGCTCAAGGCACCCTCTCAAATTGTGTCACTTGTAGAATTTGCACTTGACTTTTGCAAACATTAAATGTTCTTGTCACCGAGAACTAATTAAGAAATCTGGACCACTATTGCCAAGCTAATTCTGTTCGGGTTGACTGGGTGTTCAAATCTGACTCTGGATGCTCATCTCATGTGTGCTGTGACCAACTATTGCGGTTGGATTAAGGTAATTACCGAGCTCAACACTTTTCTGATACGTTTTACAGTAATGGAATCCGAAGCTTTTATGTGCTTCTCCATCTTCACTTCAGAGGATTGGGAGTGTGAAGCTGTGCTTGAGGACAGAAAAGCCAAAGCCCAGTTAATCACCAGCCTACAGGGCAGTTTGGCTCAGCTCAGCAAAGCTCAGCTCAGGCTCCCAAACCGGGGGCAGCAAACTGAGCACCACGTTGAAAGGCTCCAGGAAGGAAGTTGGATCCAGGTGGGGATCAGGCTCTGCTCCCAGGGAACAAGGGACAGGACAAGTGGAAAAGGCCTCAAGCTGTGCCAGGGATGGGGCAGGGTGGACATCATGAGGAATTTCTTCCTGGAAAGGATGGTCAGGCATTGGAAGGGGCTGCCAAGGGAGGTGCTCAAGAAATGCCTGGACATGGCACTCAGTGCTCTGGGCGGGGTGACAAGGTTGGCAGTGGGCACAGGGTGGACTCAGTGATCCTGAAGGGCTTTTCCAACCTCAGAGATTCTGTGAATTTCACAGACCTTGGGAAGAGCCTCATCACTGGCACAAGTGAGGTGACCTGCTTTGGATCTGGGGACCAGGAACTCTGGGATTGATCCTTATTCTCCTGGGCAGACACGGAGCTGGAAAAGTGCAAAATGGGGAATGTTTTGTGAAAACTGCCAAAGACAGGAAAGTCATCAGATGCAAGAACCCAAATGCAAATTAAGGCACTAAGAGTGGAACACAGCAGATCCCTCCTCTGGGACTAGAAGATCTTTGTTCTGTTGCAGAGAGATGGAATAGCCACAGACCTTTCCATGCTCCACAGCCAACACGCTCAATCAGCTGAGCTTGGCCTTCACCCCCCTCCAGCCCTTGTGTTCCCTGTCCAGTTGCTAACAAGGGCCATTTACGATGGTTCTCTCTGGGATGGGGCTGCCTCTACCTTGGGAAATGGGATTGAGCTTATTCCTCATACGCCACAAATTGGGCAATAACTTTCAGCCACTACCCACGAACTGGACTGGAGTCAGTCAGCTAGAACAGAAAGGGCCTCCCCAGCCCATTACCAGCCTCCTGAAATATCCAAGCTCTAAGTGGAATGAGCACACGAGGCACAGGAGTGCCAATACTCATTAGGTGCTCCTGCTGCTTCCCCGATCAATCCCGGCTGTGACCGAGACATGCTCAGAGCAACAGCCAGAAACCTCGGCCAAGGCAGTGCTGGGGTTGGCTGAATTCTGGTCCCACAGAGCAGAACTTCAACTCATATAACTTTCTTCAAGTCCACCATCTCCAGTGGCAAGGCAGCAGGTCCCTGGGCAGGACCCCACATGGGGTCTCTGGTCGTGGCTGGCACAGGCTCTGGGGAGGAGCCAGAAGTGCTCACCAAACACGACCAGGGCTGTTTCTCAGCCCAACTGAGATGTCCCCACTAAACCTGATTTTAAAAGGGTTTGTTAAAAAATGCAGACCAGCATGGATTCCAAGAGAAACCCAACCACACACAGTGGAATGGCAGCCCTCAACCACTCCACAACGAGAGCATGATCAATAATGCGTGAAATTAGGTGGGTTGGACCCTGTTGCTTGGTCTCATTGAAGCCATGACCAAGAGGAGGGGTATCAGTGCCAGGCTGGATGGCTTGGAGCAACCTGATCTAGTGGAAGGAAGGTGTCCCTGCCCAGGGCAGGGGGTGGGACAAGATGGGCTTTAAGGCCCTTCCAACCCAAGCCATTCTGGGGTTCTCTTTTCCTATAAATTCATCAATTTTTATTCAATTTTCTTTTATTCGCTCTGTCATTCTGTGACCAGAGAGAGGGTACAACTACAATTTCGCCCGTTGGTAGAATTTACTTCAGTGATTACAATAACTGCATGGAATTAGCACAATTCTAATGTTGTTTTTTATCTTGAGTGGCAGAAAATCATTGCTCCTGGGATAATTCTTAACCTAACAGAGTGACCCCTATGAAATACATCCAAAAGTTTTATGATTTTCCCCCTTCATGCTAATTTAATGTAGCCCAATTGTTTAATCTCAAACCAAACACATTCCAAATAAAGTAATGCAGCTCACAACAAGACACTGCAGGAAATAATTAGGTTGCAAGTTGTGGAGGCTTTAATATGGTTGAAATTATATAACTATCTTTGCATTCCCTGTATGGTCCTATTAAATGCAGTCAGCATTGATGTCGGGAGCTGTCAGGAAGCAAAATGAAAAATAGTTTTAATAGCTGCTCTTTGACCTGTTTTATATTTTATGTCAATTATAACAGCACACAACCATGCATAATTATGAAGCATAGATGCATTAAAATGTACACATAATTTGTGTTCTTATGGCAACCGCTGCATTAGGATCTGGAAAACAAACGGATGACTTCCTATTGTGAAGTCATCGGGATATTGAACATGCCAGAGGTTTGTCTCTCTGCTCCCTCGGAGGGATTTCAGGCAAATATTCTGAGGGGCAACAAACCCAGCAGGTCAGGGACCACCTGCCCCCTGTCCCGAGGCTCTGACCACGGGCCCAGCTCTCATCCAGCTGCTGGAGTAGTGAATTAAGGGGCCTGAGAAGGGTTTTTTCCTAAGGTTATTTTGAACACTCTAGAAATGTCCATCCAAGTCCATTGATCACGAGGGTTAATTACACTCTGAAGCCACCAGTCTGTTTTGCTTGCTCACCTCTTTGCTATGTGTAATATTCTTAAACTTCCTGAGCTGTGTGACACAGAGCAGGGGAGCCACTTCTAAAACGTCATCGAAGCAAAACAAATGTTTTAGGAATTCCTGTGGGCTACTTGGATGCAGGTTGGTACTGGGGTGGTGTCAATGTTGTGTCCTCCCCCTGACAAAAGTTCTCCACCTTTGGGCTTAATGGGACAGTTGCAAGTGTTTTAGTTTTGTAGTTGCTTTATTTTTTAAACTGCTTAGTTATGTAAATAGATCAAATCTGAGGCAACTCCCTAGATCAGTTCCTATTCCTCCTATTGAAATAAAACCCAAACCAAACCCCCAAGCCCTGAGCTGCCCCTCTGCCAAAAGCTCACTCACATGTGGGAACTGTTGGGGCAAATTCCTTGTGGAATGAGGTGGAATGAGATGGGGTTTGAAGGTCCCTTCCAACCCAAACTGTTTTGTGATTCTATTAATTACTTTTCAAGCTGATTCTAAAGATTTGCACAGAACTGATGTCCTGCCTGAAAGAGGAAACCTGAGCAAGACCCATTTCCTTGTCCCACTCTGAGATGGGTGACATGTACAAGTCATTACCTTGATTTTAAGCAGCATCTCTTCTCCTGGAACTCGAGTTTGCCAGATCCAGAGGGGGAATGCTGAGGGCAGCAGTGAACTGGACAAGCACTTAAAAGAAGCCTGACCCTCATTTCTGATGGCAAGTGGGAGGAAACACCATCAGGACGAGGTCCCTGGCCACAAACCTGACATTAATGTGACTTTTATCTGGCTTTGCATGAGCAGTGCTGCCCAGCACTTTTGTTGCTCAGTGCCAAGAGTGAACTCTGGGAGTAAAACCCCCAGGGAAGGGCAGAGCAAAGGTTTCACTCTCTCTCCTCATCTCAACCAGCAGCTTTTTGCATCAAAGCCTGGCAGGGAGCGAAGAGGCCAGTGAAGAGCTGAGGCCAAGTCACCACAATGGCTGCTGGCAAGGATTCCACAGGAATGTGGAGTTTGTTTGGTGAAGGAAGAACTTCCCTGGGTTATTCACACTGACTTGTCTGGGTTATTCCCAGTAACTTCTCCGGGTTACTCAGAGGAACTTCCCCAGTTATTCTCAGAAGTTGCCCAGTCACCCACACTACCTGTGCTCTGTCAGAGCTTTGATTCCAGCTCTCCTCGCCCTGCTCAGCTGTCACAGAGCCTTGTAAACAGGAGGCTCGGCTTCCCTCGGAGTGGTGCGAGCAAACTAACATCATAACAGGAGTGTTTATGGAAAAATGCTCAAGCACTGAAGCAGAAAGGGCTTAGCACTGATCAGACCTCTCTCCCACCTTTATTCTTCGCTATCCACATTGAAATGCAAATACCAGCGCCGGGTTTCCACCAGCGTGCCACTCACAAATTGAAAAGCAGTTTTTATCTATGCAAATGTAAGCATGGTAATTGAAGTTAATCAATCAATGCTAGCTTTCACTAAAACCTTGAACATGATTGAATAAAGTAATTATCATTCAGCAGAAAATGATGAAGTTGTAGACAGCATGAACCTTATTAAAGGAGGATTTTGAGTCACAATGGCTTAATTTAGCTAACAGCCCAGCCTTAGCCCAAGCAACACTGCCCTCGCTGCCTGGGATTGTTTTAGGGGCTGGGGGGAGAGAAGGGGGACCTTTTTTATTTTTGCAGTGTTGGATTAGTAAAAGGTACTTGTTACACCACAAAGGATAAGCCATCATTAACATCCTGCCTCACTCCAAATAGATCAATGAACAAAGATTGCTGTGACACAGCCAAGGTGTCCAACAGCAACAATAGGTGATTAAAACTATTATTGTGCTTGAAAATAAAAACGAGAACGAACCATTAGTTTTAGGCAGGGATGGAGGCGGGGGAATGCCTGAGGAGTAAAATGCCACAGACAGCAGTGGGATGCAGAGGAAAGTGGCTGCAGGATTTTCATTTTGCTTCTGTTTCAGAACAAGTGATTCAGCAGCAGCACTTTGCATAGAGCAGCCCAGGCAGCCCCGACCTCGGGGAGGGTCACAGGAACGAGGAGAATAAACAAATCCTGCCAGAAA
>JAWWLZ010000177.1:632413-656501 GCA_035041345.1 Poliocrania exsul
TGCTCACCCTGATAACGGCGCCGCTGATTTACTGACAGGGACAATGGATTTGTTCTGTCGGAACATTCATCAACACAGGGCAACCCCGGGAAACCTGACATGGAACATGATCCAAATGGATTAGGAAATCGCTCCCGTTCGCTTCTATTGATTTTAGTCAGGATCAAACTCATCAATGTGCAGGGACTGCTCGAGGTTGGCATTTCCCCCCCAACCCAATCCAGGTGGCTGCTGCAATTCCAGCCTGAGAGGGCAGTGCAGGATTCCTCACCCGGTCACCTCCCAGGAATGCCAAATGCTGCGGTAACTCCTCATTTTCACTTGGAACTCCCGAGTGCTAAACTCCCGAGTAAGATGGGAAAGCACGGGAAAGCTGGGCTGTGTTTGCCAAATCATCTATCCCAACATTCTTCCTTCCCAAAGAAAGTTTTCCAAGGCTATTTTTGCACCTGCCGTAACAAACCGCCAGTGAGAGGAGCGTTTTTAACCAGTTTTATTGATTCATGCTCTCAGTCCTTACTCAGTTAAAAACAAGGCACATTAAATACATCCTCTTATTGCTCAATAAACGCATGCGGCTCATTCCAGATATCAAAGGTAATAAATAATGGCAGGAAAACACCAAGACAGTTATAAAAATGACAACCCAGCCTCAAACACAGCATTGAACAGCCCAGGCTGCAACAGGAACCTGACAACAGACGTAAGTGCCACGTGTAAACCTGCAGTGAGTGTCTGGTCACGTATTATACACATGGACACACACACTGCATGGATCCCCCCAGGTGTGCAGTTTATTTAAAACACAAAATAACCCCAGAAAATCCAGAAATCTAAGTCTCATCTCATAAAAAAAGAGAAAAGAATTATCTTATTCCTGCTTTTCCACTCCAGATCAGCACAGCAAGACAGTGACATTGTACAACTCTTCCCACAGTACATTCACATTAAAAAGCCCCCCAAACAACAAAGCCAACGTTCCTGCAGACAGAGTGAGGGGATAAATAAATACTTTAGATTTCTCCATGTACAGATTCAGCTGTTGAAGGAACACATGCAATTGTCCCTGTCACTTCAGGGCCATACAGGGGAGCAGGAGTGTGACATAAAGTGCCTGAGACACAAAGCAAATCCATGTCCAAGGACACACACAGGCAGGAGAATCCCAGAGCCACATTCCAGATGCAAGATTAGCAAAACAAGAGAATCCCAAAGTCACATTCCAGATGCAAAATTAGCAAAGCAAGAGAACAAAGAGCATACTTGGGGTACAACACAGAAAATCCTGCTTTCCAGGTAAACCAGGGTTATTAATTTAACAAAGCCAGTTAGAGAGAAGTGGAGGAGGATTCCTCTTTAAACCATACAAAAGATGTTCATTATTGGAAATATTCTCTTTACATGGCCTGGAAAAGGTCTCATGACTTTTACTTTGGGATTTTTTCCCTTAAACTGTTGGTAACAGTAGAATCCCAAACCCCTTCCCTTGCTCACAGCCAAAACACCCTGTGTGTTATCCACTCACTTCCCTCAGTTCTGCAGGATATGTGAAATCTGTTACCGTGGGCTTGGAAATACAAAGCTGAGTCAAACATTCCATCCTTCTCCTGAATATTCTGGAACACAGTTCAAAAGGAAGAGTTTAGAGGACCACAGGAACAAACCCTTCTGTTCATTGAAACATCCTTGTGGTGGCTGATCTGCCAACTCCTCCTGCCCCTACTCACAGCACAGAGCTCAGAGCACAAAGCCACAACCTGAACAGTATCTGCATCAAAAAACTGAATTTAACATGCAAAAACCACCTGAGCTATTTTAAAAACTCATTTTCAGATGAGCCTTGCCCTGTTTTCTTTTTCTTTTGTATCTACTATTTTTCAACACCTGTATTTTTAATATTTTTAAAGGACTCTGTTTCTTCAGCCAAACACAACATTTTTACTCACTGTGCTACATCCCACCACTCCTCAGCATCTCTATTTGTGTCTGGAATCATTTTCCATGTTAAAACATCCAAGGAATCTTTGCTGTTCACTCCTGTCCTGTTATTTTCCATCAGTGAATGTGATGACACCAGGCAAAGACAACAGATTTTCCTGATCAGAAATTCTGACCCCTGGGAAGTGAAGCTTGGTTTGAGGTGGAAACTGCTATTTCTACTCAAGGAATAAAACAGATGCCAAATCCAGCAATAAAACAGGTTTTCTCTGACTTATTCAACATCAGGCAGAAATCTCCCACCTGATCTTGACCCAATCCAGCAGCAGGAAGGCAACAGACAGGTTCAGCAGTGCTGGAAACAGCTCCAGTGAGGGCTCCTTGTTTTGGTTTTTCCATTAATCTGCTGAAAAATAGCCCTTTTTTCTAGAAAAGTTAGTGGAATGCAAGACAAATTTTGTTGTTTGTTTTTTTTTCACTCTGTGTGAACTTTTAAATTTTTAAATTAAGACTGTTGTGCTACCAAACCTGCCCTATCCTACATGGCATCAGGATTTGTCCCGAACTTGAAGCACTTTTTAGCATAAAGCACCTTTTACCTTTATGGCACAGCACAAAGCACCACCTGCCAGACAATGCCATTTATTAAAGGCAGTAATTTCTGTTAATACAGGAGAAGGGAAGCTGTCCCCAGTTTTTAGCCAAATTATTACCTTGGGTGATTCATCAAGATGTCTTGTTTCCCAGCTGCTATTTTGGTGTGACAAAGTATTGGCACCTCTGGAATAACAAAGCAAATCCAGCCTCCTGGAAGGCTCAGGACAGCTCTCCACCATCACCACCACCCCAGGAAGTATCAGGTTTGTTCCTTTTGGGATAGCACGTCCAGTTCAGAACACCAGTTTCCCCTGTCTTGCTCCTTGCTGAGGACACAGCAGCAGCTTTGAGATATCAGGTTTGTGTTTGGAGAATAAAACACATTTAAAGGCAGGATTCACTCTGAGCATCCTTTGCTTTAAAGGTAGAGGTGAACAGTTAATGACCAAGGCAGCACATGCTTTTGTGTGCACCCAAACCCTCCCAGCCTGCATTGCTGACTCTTGCTAAGAAACCCCTGGGACTGCGGGACCCCCAACCCAAAGGCCACGTACCGGAGTAATAAGGGAATCATTAATGACAAGGACAGACGCACCACAGTATTTTGTAAGAGCTACACCGATGGCCAGGCTCTGGGCACCTGGGCCAGTGGGATGGGCAGAAGCACTGGATGTCCTCAGCAGCTCCGGGCAGCCGTGGCTGGGGGGCTCACACGCCGCCGCCGCTCCGGTCCACCGGGATGGCCGCGCGGCGCCGCAGGTTCTCCTCGGCGCTCTTCATCAGCACGGCCAGCCTGCTCCCCGACACGTGGCCCTTCTGGATGGCACTCATCAGCTGGGGACACAGGGACAGCACCTGTCACCTCCCTGCTCCGGGCAGCACCCAAAGCACTCGAGGATTCCACGATTCCTAATCCACCACCGACTCCAGACCATGCCCTGCTCCACTCACAAGCCCTTCTCTGCAGGGACACTGTACTTGACTTCCACAATTCTTTCAAATCCAAATTCCTTTACAGACTTTTAAAACTAATTTGCCTTTAAGTCCTGGGAGCTGAGCTCGGCTCTCTCTCAACGAACACACACTAGTGCTAAGATTTTAGTTAATTCTTTTTTATCCCACGGATAAAGTGAGCATTAGATGTGAAATTACTTGCAGTCGGCTTGACACAGAGCACTGGGGAAGCAATTGGCACTTGCAAAATGCAATTTCTTACTCCCACTGAGTGTAGGAATCCTTCAGATTCCTTCCTTTCTATAGGAAAATCTATTCATTACATCTGCAGTTGGACCTGTGCAAATATAGTGTCAGTCCTGCCAAGGCTGAGTTGGAGAGGGAGTTTGGACTAGTCCTGGAGCACCAGGACACAGGGAATGGCTTCCCAGTGCTGGAGGGCAGGGCTAGATGGGATATTGGGAAGGATTTCCTGGCTGTGAGGGTGGTGAGGCCCTGGCACACGTTGGGCAGAGAAGTTGTGGCTGTCCCATCCCTAGAAGTGTCAAAGGCCAGACTGGACAGGATTTGGAGCAACCTGGGCTGGTGGAAGGTGTCCCTGCTCATGGCAGGGGTTGGAATGAGATGGGCTTTAATGTCCCTTCCAGCTCAAACCAGTTTGGGATTCTGTGATTTCTTCTGATTTAACATGGAGGGGATGGTTGCCTTTACATCCCAGCACCAGTTCCCAAGGCTCCCCATCCCTTGAGCATCACTCCATGGACACCTGTGGGCAGCAGGGGCTGCTGGGCCATTATTTGGGTTCTCTCAGCACTGTGCAGGTGGCCAAAGGACAGCCCTGCTCTGCTCCCACCTGGAGAGCCACGCAGCCCCCAGGTACATCCTGTTCTATATTCGAACCTAAACCTCCACAAATATTTGCCCAGGGCTTGCACAATCACTCTGCGGTGAAACGCAATTACTTGGAAGTTTTCAGAAAGCAAACACCCAACTATTGGGCACTGACTTAACAGATCCATTAAAAAATTAAACAAACATTTAATGTATTTTGCTCCTTCCATGGCAACCCCCTGTTCATTTCAGGGCCAACCTGCCCACTTAGCACTGGGTTGTGCAGCAGTTCCTGGGCTGCTCTACCTTCCCAGGAGTGGGTAGGAGAGCACAGGTGAGGAGGGGCACAGCCCTGCAGTGCCATCCTTGTTGTTCCATAGCCAGGTTGCTCTGTGAGATGTGCAGGAGCCACAGAGTGACACAGGTTTGCAAAAACCCCAAAGCACCCAACGCTGGTAGGACTGGCCAGCCCAGTTGTCATAGCTTCACCTAGGTGGGCCTAGACACCAAACCAAGACACCAGTAAAGCAAAAACCTCAGAATACCCCCAAGTCCCCACAGAGCACACAATTACTGGCTGTTTCAATTTCTGAACTACAATGGACCCGAACTCCAGCTAACACATCCCTTGCAGCAATGGGTGGGCTCCCCCAGTTAAAGGTTTCCATATGCCAAGGGAGGTAGTAGAGTGATCCTTTCCAACAGCCAGAAGCAGCTGGGATTTTCTCTCCCTTTTGGATATAGCACCATAAACTCTCAAAGCCATTGGTTCTCCTTCCCTCCTGGTTTGTTTGGTTTGCTTTTTTCCCTTCCCCCAAGTTCCCTGCAGCTCCCCAGTTCAATTCCTTCATTTTAGGCAAATAAATACTCCTTTTTGTTAATGCTGGACACAACCTGTGAAAATTTTCTGCATTTAGATTCAACAATGCTGCTCTTATCCCCCAGCTCATCTCCAGAGAGACAATTACCATTTCCTTCGCCTTGATCTTGTTTGTTTAACTTGACACAGTGAAGAAAGGGCTGACATTGACCAAAATCCCCAGCATTAATTTCTCTCCTGTTCCACATTCATCACTGCCATTGGGCAGGGGAGACACGGCAGGCTATGAAATACCACCCCAAAAAACTCTCCTCAGACACAGAACCAGCTGGCAAACCACATATGCAAAGGGGGGACCCTTGGTTTTATTTGAAAGCACCCCAAAAGGCTTTTCTTTCACAGACACTGGGATAAATCAGCCAATCCAGGAGTTAAAATGGGTTATTGGGCCTAGATGGCCTTTATAATTTATTTATAATAGTAAGTTATTAGCTTATTATTTAATTTTTTGTTTATTATTATTATAGCTATTTATTATTTAATACATACTATTAATACTTAGTTTTTTCTTATTCAGTTTATTCATATTTATAATTACCAGCAGTTTAGAAACTACTAATCCCATATAGCCCCAGACAATGTCAGTGTGCACAGCTGTGCCATGCACCTTCCAATGACAACTGTGTCATTTTTAATATATTTAAACAGCATTTCTGTGCTAAAAATGAAAAACTCAGGTCTGTACTAGGGCATAACCTGTAAATTGGACCTCTTCTTTGGGTCTCATTGGAAAAATATCCTTGAGTTTCAAATCTGCTCAAGGATGGCTCCATGTGTCCCTTATTACACTACAGGTAACACTCATCTGGTCTCCAACCCAGCCCTAAGCCCCACCTGTGCCTTTGCTCATTAAAGAAACAGCTTTTAGGAACAACAGCAATCACCCACCTGCAGGAACTCATTGAGCTCCACCTGCCCGTTTTTGTTCAGATCCACCTCGTTCAGGATCTCGTGGAGTGTGTTCTCAGCAATCTGCACGCTGATGCTCTGCACACAACAAGCACAGGGGCATTGCTCAGCACGGCTCTGCACTGAAATCCAGAGGAGCTGCTTCAAAAGGAAACCCAGGAAAGCAAGGAAGCCTCACCTCCAGCACACGCTGCACGTCCAGGATGGTGATAAACCCCTTCTTGTCCTTGTCAAACATGTGGAACCGCTTCTTGTACCTGCGAGAGAAGGGTTATCCATGGGGAACTGCACTGGGAGGGGGGCAGGGGCTCATTAACCCTCCTGCTTCACTCACCTCTCAATATCTGAAGGCACTAGGCTGATTTCAGAGCTGTCTGTTAATTGATCTGTTTTTACTTTGTAGCCCATTTCATAATAGAGAAACTTTTTAGCAGTTTCAAGCTCTTCCTACAACAAAAACAGAAAGCCTGTGTATCTGAGGAACACCAAGTTCTTACACAAGTATCTTTCATGTAGTATTTCTTATTTATTTCTTATTTATATTTTATTATTAGATTCTTCCATTTAACCAGAATTTTTCTAAGCTCTCAAAATTAAGCAGATGGCAGCTGAAAAGTATTTCAAAAGTTAAGCTTAGGCACTTTTTAGTCTTGGAAAGAGGTATCAACTTGTAATTTCTGTGTAAAGACTTGTAATTTCTGTGTAAATGCTCTCAGGACCATTCCACTCCTTCAGTCACACATGGTGTGTCTGCCCATTGCAGGAAAATGTGGCCCTTTTAGGTCAGGCCTCCAACATGTCATTTCCCTTCCAGTGTGATGTTTCACCCAGCTGTCCAAAATCAGCAAGAAAAGTCAGGAGGCTCAACACCAGACAGGCTCTTTATGGTCTAAACTATTTTCCTGATAGTAAAATTACTTTATTACCTGAAAGTTCAGTGCAAGGTCTTCCCTTGCCAGGTTTTAATAAGTGATAAACTCCTGACATACATAAAGCACTGTAGTTTCCTCTACAGCCAGGGGTCCTTTTCCAGAACAAAGCCCAGTGGATACCCAGGGGATGCAGAGATGCCTTGCTGGCATTCCTGAGCTCACATGAGCCATGGATGGCTTTGGAACTCCTACAGGTGAGTGCAGGACTTGTCTATTTTCCTTCCTGCAGGTGAGGGTGGGAAGCGTGCCCCACTCCCTTCTGCAGGTGCTGGCCTTGGGGCTGTCCATGCAACCCTAACCACGTGCTCATTCCAAATTCCTTGCCTTGACAGCTTCCCATTTGCTAAACTATTCTTAGGGAAGAATTGGTGTAGCTTTGTTCCACCTGGAAAATGATTCCATAAGCAAACCTCATGAGGTGAGGGTGAGGCACCTCTGATCCAGCCATACTCTGGCTATGAGGCTGCCCTTCAAACATGCACCAAGCAGCAGCAGCACCCTCACACCTGGGACAGGAGGGGATCCCTTTACTTGTGCTTTCCTGTGGGCAGGTTTTAGGATCACAGCAGGTCCTCTGGCTATGAGGACTCAAATGAGCTCCCTCCAGAATGTTAATCAAGCTTTTGACTGGCTAAAAGGTTTCATGAAGACTCCAAGGAAAACTGTGGGGTGGAAGTGCCAGGTGAGCATTCACAGGCTCTGTTTCCTTCCCAGTGAAAGAGCTCCCAGAGCCCTATCCCTCCTCTCCTGCTGTTCCTCTGCCACACTCAGGACAGTGTTACAAGTGCAGCCTCCACTATTCTGGGCTCTTCTCTCTGTACAACAACAGCAACAAGTGCTGCTTGGCAGCTTCCTGATGTGGTAGCTCAGAAGGGGCAGGATTCCTGTCACTGGATATCCAGGGATGTCCTCAAAATGACAGAGAGGGGTGAGCAGGTCCCACAGTGACTCTGAGCACAGACCCACTGGAGGCAAAGGAAGCCAATAACAACCTGCAACATTCACTTAGGCCAGAGAGTGGTGTACCATCAGTATCATCACTCCTCAAAAGACAGAGAGACAGAAAGGGGTGATACAAGATCCTCCTTTGCTGAGGCAGATCTGATGAAAAGTGTCAGTAAACAAAATAATTGATAGGAGCAGGATAATAATGCCAATCCACTTTCATTTTTAAAGCCAGGGAACAACAGGATACAGATCTTCCCTTTCCCTCCACCCCCTGGCCAATCCCAACTCATTTCACAGCTATTTGATAAAGTCTTTATAAAGAAATGCACCAAGTGACTCATTCTCTCAGGAATAAAACATCTCTTGTAGTTTTCTATTCAACTAACTTGGATCGTTAGCATGGAAACTCCTTAAGCCAAACAGAGCAGCTTCAGCTGAAAAAGGCCCTTTTGTACCTTCTTTTTCTGCTCACTCCAGTTGAGTTCTTTGCCCATGATGTCCACGATCCTCGGCAGCGCCTCCTCTGCCGCCTGCACGTTGAGGAAGGCCAGGCGGGTGCGCCGCGAGATGATGTCCACGGCCGTGCGGGCGTATTCCTTCACTCCATACACCACCTGGGGCAGCCAGCGAGGGGGATGCAGGTGAGATGGGCACAGGAACGGTGGGAATGGCACCCCAGGGCACCCTGCTGGGCTGCCCACACAACGGGAGCTACTGGAAACCAGTGCCCACCCGGCCATGAGAAGGGCTTGGAAAGTTCCCTTTTCCTTGGGGCATTTTATAAAACTAGGATCAAATATTTATATATAAAATAAAGAACAGACACTATATAAATATATAAATATATAGTGTCTGTTCTTCTTTTTATATATAAATATTTGATCATATAAAAATATATTTATATGCATATATATAAATACATAATAATACAGCGTGACCCAAGGAAAAGGAAAAACAGGCATAGAAAAAGTCTGGAGCTTCCCAAAGGAAAGAGCTTAAAGAGATGTTTCACAGAGCCACAAGCTGCTCAAGAACCTGCTCTAGAACCTGCCCATCCCAAGAACAGACTCAAAGAATGTGATGTAGTTTTTCCACATACCTCAGCTTCAATATAAGGGAATTCAGACACCAGACGTTTCCCAACAATAGGCCACCTCTTCCCTGTCACCTGGGCTATTTTGGCCACCTCAAAAGCCTTGTCCCCATAGGTGGAAGCCAAGTGCTGAGCCACCTGTGGAAAGGAAAACAAACCCTGTGTACTCTGAAAGCATCAAATACACACATATGCCTTGTCCATTCCCTCACCACCAATAACAAACAGGCTACAAAGGGTGTTAGATGGGGACTGTGTGGGAGGAAACTGTTGTGGATGGGCTGGACCAGCACTGCCCCACCCTGTGTCTGTATCACTGGGACTGGTAACACCCCAGATCTTCTGCCATGCTGTGATCACGGCTCATCTATAGCTTTGGGGGCTCCAAAGGAGACAGACCCCAACATTCTAAAGCAGGAAACAGTCAAGATTGTAAAGAAAGAAAAAGGGAAGATGAAGAACAACCACTAGAATTTATTTGTGTTAAAACCATCTTTGCCCCAGCCAGACAACAAGCTCTAATCAGGCTCACCAGAACCTTTGTCCAAGTTATGCTGGTGTTAGAATTAGAGGAAAACCAAACAGAGCATCACCAGAACCCACTACTCACCTCACTTTCCAGTCCATAGTCTTGGACCAGCCTAATGTAGAGTGTGGGGCTCCAGTCCTGAGCCCCTTCCAGCCGCAGCCCCATGGTTCTACTGGAACCTGCCTTCAGGTTGTGCTCCTGAATGGCTGCATCGATGGTGTCCCGTGCCATGGCACGGTAGGTTGTCCATTTCCCCCCTGTGGGAACACAGGTGCACCTCTTGATTTGGAGAAAGCAGGAAGAATACAGTTGCTATGTACTATGTATGTATATATATAATGTATGTATGTGTGTATATATATTATTTATCACAGTATTCTTGCCAGTCATGCTGCCACTGACAGATCAGATTCCAGTTACAGGAACTGTGGGGTTATCCTGCAACAAGATTTTTGAACTAAGTGCCCTGGCTAAGCCCAGCAGAGCCCCAGTGCAGTACCTGTGATGCGTACTGGGACCTGCAGTACCCAGAGCCCTGGCAGTACCTGCGATGGTGACGAGGCCGCTGTCACTGATGGTGACGACGTGGTTGCGTGAGATGGACTGCGTGTCCTTGGAGTTGGGGTCTGTGACCAGCGGCCGGATCCCGCTCCACGCTGCCAGCACGTCTCCTCTTCTCACTGTGCAGACCAGGGATCAGGCACAGTCAGCCCAGAACCGAGGGGTGCTTGGCTCCCACCCCTCCCGGGCTCTGGGCATTCCCAAGGGCTGCACCACACCGTGCCCAGTGACTCCCAAAGTGAGGGAGACTCTCCAAAGTCAGGGAATAAGTTGGGCTACGGAATTACAGAATCATTGAACCCCTGAGGCTGGAAAAGCCCTCCAAGGACATGGAGTCCAACCTGTGCCCAATGCCCAACTTGTCACCCAGTTCAGAGGCACTGAGTGCCATGGCCAGTCCTTCCTGGGACACCTCAAGGGATGGGCACTCCAAACCTCCCTGCCCACCCTTTCCATGCAGCAATTTCTGCTGCTGTGCTCCCTGCCCTGCCCTGGCCCAGCCTGAGGCTGTGCCCTCTCCTCTTGTCCCTGTGCCCTGGAGCAGAGCCCGAGCCCCTGTCCTGGCTCCCCTCTCCTGGCAGGGATTACAGAGCCAGAAGGTGCCCCCTGAGCCTCCTTTTCTCCAGAAAATTAAACTCAGAACTGGCAATAATCTCCAACCCAAAGCAAAGTCAGACAGACAGTTTGTTTGTCACACTGCTTAAAAATCCAACAGAACAAAGACACCCTGGAAATGGATCAACCCAGGGAGATTCAGCTGTCAAACTCATGCACCAGCCCAAGAAAACCCCAAACTGAAAGAACAAACCTACAGCACCAAGTCCTCTCCCTGTCTGCCTGTGCTGACAGGACAGTCCTTACATTACATTTTAAAAGCCAAAATAAAGTTTGTTCCATGAGCACAACATTTTCTTTTAGGACTCTCCAGTTTTTTCTCTAGCTTGTAGGTTATTTTTCCCAGATTTCCCCTTGACAAGTCATTTTTATCCATAGCTCTCACCCTAAGTCCAGTTACTGATTTGCTTTGTACCGAAGTCTTTGGAACATGGTTTTAATACAACTTTCAAATAAACGATAATTGAAAAATCACTAAAAGGGTGTAAAAAACATCCCCCAAAGAACATGGAATAGATTTCCAAAATCAATGGTGCTCTGCCAGCATGTTTAACCTGCCAAAATGAAGTGTTAATCACAGGAATAAGATCCCATACTACGTTTATAAACTAATGAAACTAGAGGAAGCAGCACGCGTGACGCTGTAATTAAGCAGCTGGAAGGTGTCCAAGCCTGTGGAAGTTGATAACCCTGGCTCTGGTTCTGGCAGCACAGGCAGGGCTGTGCAGGCTTGATATGGGCAGAGCAGTTGTTATTTCAGTACCAGCCATCTATAAACACAGTAATTGCAGGGGTGAAAAACGCTGAGTGCCCAGGTGGGCTGGAGTCAGAGGGACCGAACACTGCAGGATGCACTGCTGGAAAACACCTGTGAAATCATGGAAAGGCTTGGGTTGGGAGGGGCACTAAAGCCCATCTCCCTCCACCCTCTGCCATGGGCAGGGACACCTTCCACTATCCCAGGTCACTCCAAGCCCCATCCAACCTGGCCTTGGACACTCCCAGGGATCCAGGCGCAGCCACAGCTGCTCCAGGCACCCTGTGCCAGGGCCTGCCCACCCTCCCAGCCAGGAATTTCACCCTAATATCTAATCTAATCTCTGTTCTACTCACATTCCCAACTCCCTGCCTGGCCTCCTGCACTTCCAACATCAAATGCTGCTCAAGAAACTCAACAGGACATTCCCTGAAGATTCTTTCATAGCTTCATACAACATGGAGACATCAATTGTTCACCTCAGGAAATAAGGAATCCAAGAATTTCCCATCTCCAATGAAGCAAGTTTTCTGAAATCTAAGGATGTTGCAATGTTCCTGACTGAGGGCTTTTCAGATTCATTTTAATGCTGCTACTGCAGCAGAAGCACAGCAGTGTTCCATGGAGGATGGCAGAGCACTGGAACCAGCTGCCCAGGGAGGGTGTGGAGTCTCCCTCCTGGAGACATTCCAGGCCAGTGGGATGCGTTCCTGTCTCACCTTCTCCAGGTGACCCTGCCATGGCAGAGGGGTTGGACTGGATGATCTCCAGAGTCCCTTCACACCCCTGTGACTGTGTGATATCAGCTGATTTCCACTGAAATACTCCAAGGAGTGAATGCAGGTGTGTGTGGAAAAGCATCACGGTACAGCTCTGAAACACAGCTCATGCTGCCACTTCACCCCATTAGTTTTGGATACCCAGAGCCCAAGAACCACAGTTGTCAGTCACAGAAAAACTTCAGGAAGCAGCACTTGCCCAAAATGGAATGCCCAGATTGCTCAGCACCTTCCCAGGGAAGAGCCCTCCCGGGTTTACCTTCCACGTCGGCGCCCAGGTAGTTGCGCACTTCGCTCAGGATGAAGTTGATGTCCTCCTCCGTGGGGATGGGGTGGGAGGTGACATCAGTGGGGCTGTCCGTGGTCCCTGCAATCGTCATCTTCTCCCAGGGCAGGAAGAAAATCACCCTGCCATCACTGGTGTCTGGGTCCAGCAGCCCCATGTTGTCAGGGCTGAAAGAAAGGAGGGACACGGTTCCAAACAGGGCGGGGGTACCAGGGGTGCTGCTCCTGCACAGCTGGTACCCCAGGGAAATGTGGGAACAGAGCCTTTGTTCTTAGGCCAAATGATTTAGTAAATAAATAAATAACAGACTTCACGTGTGGCCAAGACCAGACCTTAAATAGCAGTCCCAGGAGTTTTGGGAAATAAGGCCCTTGGATGTGATGCTCAGCAATTACTCCAGTTCCTCAGAGGGTGAGCAGATCACAACCCTGAGTGGAGCAATCCTGCCTTTGGCCTCTCCCATCTCTGTTCACTTGGGAAAACCTTTGTGTTGGAACTTCAAATACAAACAATTGGAAATATTAAACCCACAATGACTTGAAACTCCTCATGGAATGAACACCTGCTTTTAATTCCAAAAATAGGCAATCCTTTGTATTATGCCACAAGGGGAAGGGAAGGCTGAAACAGAACAAACATTCACAGACTGGGTTGGGTGGGGAGGGACCTTAAAGACCATCCAGTGCCACCCCTGCCATGGGCAGGGACACCTTTCACTGTCCCAGGGTGCTCCAAGCTCCATCCAACCCTGCCTTGGACACTCCCAGGGATCCAGGGGCAGCCACAGCTTCACTGGGCACCTGTGCCAGGACCTGCCCACCCTCACAAGGGAGGAATTTCTCCCTAATCTATTCAAATGGAAGAAAGAAGAACAGAACCCTGGTTCTGTTTTGATGTGTCTAAGTACAGAACAAGAAATATTCAAGATCAGATATTATTAACCTGAGCTGTCAATTATTTGCACCCTTAGCAGAGGGCAAAATTAAAGCCATACAAAATCCCAGTGACTCCAACCTGCCTCCCCAATAAATGTGGTGGCAACTCAGAGAAAAAGAAGAGAAAAAAGGAGAAATGAGGATATTTAAGGAGTCCTTCCAGTGACACTAAGCTTTAGTCCATCACCACCTACCACTTCAACAGGAAGGAACACCCACAGACTCCTGAGGGATTCAAGTGCTCCCAGTTTTGTGGCCCTGAATGGGGGAACTGTGCTATGAGGAAAAAAGGCAAAAGAGACACCAACATGATGCTGCTACTCAGGGATTTTTCACTAGTTCTGCCAGTGCTACAACAGAATGGTTCAATACAAGGAAGAAAAACTCCTTTGCACAGGAAATTTGAATTTATGTATCAGTGGTTTCTGGGATGATGTAAAATAAAATTCACAGGTACAAACCCAGCTACCTCCTCATGGCTTATTAAAAAGCTCTGCTTGTGTTTCCAAAAATGAAAGGCTTTTACAAACACTTTAAAATAAATAGCTTTTATAGAGGAAAACACTAAACTGCCCCTTTATTTGTGAATTTTTATTTTAAGGGCAGATGCTGACTTTCATTTCAGGTGCTGCAAGTCCCTATAGAAACACCTGCAGTTGGGGAAGGGGTCTCCAGGCTGTGCACCTGCTCCTGGGAACAGGAGGAGGATAAGGAGGATACAGGGAGCCTGTGGAAGGAGGACAGGAGATGGAGATTTAGGTGGCAGTGAGGAACTTCAGAGAATAATTCAATGGACCCAGACAATTCCTAACAGCATCTGAAGGCAAAGACCTGCTTGGGTGAGAGCTACTGATTCAGGCTGAATCAATGAATACTCCATTTTTAGGAAGCCTAAACTAATTACTGAAGGGAAGTTTGCAATATCTGGCAAGGCTGGAAGAGAAGCTGAGAATTTCATACCTAGCATGTATATTAGAACCTTTTTTAGCTGATATTTAAAGACAGCTTAGGACTACAGAAGGAGAGGTACAATCTAATAGGGGAAGTCAACACAGGTTTGGGAAAAGTAAATCACCTCAGACAAATGATTACTTTTTAAAATGAAAAAGCTGTTGATTTAGAGACAGAGGAAATCAGAGATTTAATATACAGTATCAGAATTCAGAGACTTCATAGACACTTTCTTAAAAGTATGTGGTGTTTTCTTATGTGATTTCATAAAAACTCTTAAAAATAAGGAAGAGAAACAAGCAGAGACTTCTAACTAAGTTTTCCCACAGCACCTCTGAACTGAAGTGTTTTTAGATTACACAGCAAGTGCTGAGGAAGGATGAAAGTCTTCCATGTGCCAGTTACTGAATTACTGATACCAGCTTTGCTGGCAGGATCTCTCTCTCCTTGCCCATTGCAGGGCTTGTTCCAGCTTATTTAAATAACCGAAAAGCCACCCAAACAAATGCACAATAAGGTGTTTTGCATCAAAAAGCATCATCTTAACACCCAAATACTGGCCTTTGGGAAGCCTCAGGAGTCATGCTGCTGCACACCAGGAATACCTGTGAAACAACACGGTTTTCTAAGGCAGGAATTCCTACGATTCCAAAAGGGACGGGAGAAGGGGCTATGAGCCCTGTCAGCCCCACTAAAATGGGCAAGTTCAGGATTGCAAACTCTAAAATGAAGCATTGAAGAAATCCTTTCGTACAGAAATGCAGAGAGAGATGGTCTGGGGGATCCATGGAAGGTCTCGGGTCCACGCTCATCTCCAGCTGAACAAGCATTTGACCAAAGCACCACAAATGCTTTTAAAGAACAAAGAAAGTCACTGTCCACAGAGCAGAACTGAGTGCAACAGACAAGTTTATCTGGAACCGAATGCAGAGCGGATAGGAAAATTCAAGAAAGACTGAAAACATCTGAAATTGGTCAGAAGGGAGAGCAAAAAGCAGTGTATTCACAGACACATTCCAGGCTGGAAGCCTAATTAATGAGGGGAGGAATTCTGGGACTGTTAATGAAAGACATCAATGAGCAAGAAACCCATGGGAAGTGAATGCATTAGGTTAACATTAGGTCAACATTAGTTTTACAAAATCTTAACTGTGTCTATAACTAAAAACCTCTGAATTTTTAACATTTAATTTTTGTGACTATGGGTAAAATTCTGTAAAACATTCAGCATGGGGCACATGGACACGGTGAAATGCCCACCTTCCTGTGCTGAGGAGTGTTCCCTGGCATCAGCAGAAGACCTGATACAACGAAGATTAAATCCCACGAGTATTTTCTAATCAGCAGACAGTTCCCTGCTTTCAGCTATCCCACTCCAAGGAAATTCAGTGCAGTTTTCTCTAATCAGCTGTGCTGTGGAGGCAGTGTGTGGGCAGACACTATTTTCCAAGGAAAGTAATGCCCACATGCTGACATACACCGGGGAACACGGAGAACAAGAATTCTCCATGTTTCCAATTAAAACTATTGGGTTGTTACAGAATAAATAAATGCATATCAAGCCATTTTCTACTTTCAGTTTACAAAGTGAGTCCAAGTTTTAAAGCTTTCCGTGTTTTTGTGTAGGGCCATAAAGCCAATCGCACACATCCTCCTCCTGGCATATGAGGAAACTGGGATTACAGCCCATTTCTCCACATTTTTAGTACTTTAAAGCAGCTATCAGGTCATTTTCCCATTTTTCATGGGGAAAGATACAAAAAAACCAGAACAGAGTGCAGGGGTGATTTTACACCAGGCCAAAAATGCCTCAATTTTAGTCTGTGGTCATGTCCTGTTGGGACAGCTCCAGCAGAACACCCTGTTGTGCCCTGGAAGGCTGAATTCCCATTCCAAGGAGCACGATGGTGCTGTGGAAGGCATTATTGCAAGGGCTCTGTATCAACAGAACTGGGCTAAGTCCATAAAGCAGAATTTCCATTAGGATGCTAATGACTTCAGGAACCAAAGGTAATATTTGAATTCCAACTGACAAGGCTGACTTGGGAGAAGGGGATTTGGCTTTGCACAGCAAATAGGGAGGGAAGCAGGAGACTGCACGGAGCAGAGTGCCATGGGAAGGTCTCCTGGAATGAGAGAGGCCAAGGGGGGCACATCCTGACCATGAACACCCCTGTGGGTGGGTGGGTGGGGGGTATGTGGCCACAGCAGTGCCAGAATGTAATAGCATTACTCTGAACTGCTTCTACTGCCTGTGACATTACCCATTATTACTTATTATATTGCCCATTATATCATTTATTCTGTACTTCTGCATTCCTGTTTATGCTAAGCTGTACCCTGGCAGAGTCATTGCACAGGGAGTTTCATATTTATAGGCAGGGGGTGAAACGAGATGATCTTTAAGATCCCTTCCAACCCAAACCATCCTGTGATTCCATGATTTAACAGGAGAAGGAGATGCCATATGAAGGTGCAACCTGGCTGTGAGGTTTCACATGCTGCTTGTTTTCCTAAGGAGGTGACCAAGCAGGCAGCACACACAACTCAAAGGCATTATTGAAATTGGAGCTTTCACATGTCTGGTGATGCTCTGCCTAAACGCCTTCTGCTTCAGCAGGAGTCCTGCCTTGGGGAGCTTTAACTAAGAACTACAAGACTTCAGTATTTTCTGAATAGATGAAATTGTTCTTCTCATCGGCACAGTGCCAGAATCCTCTTTAAAAAACACAAATAAAAATCAAAATCAAACTGTGCATCCCAAAGTGCTGTAAAAGCCACCAAGGCATCTCTGCGAGCTTATTTATTCCCCAGCAGAGACCGTTACAAATGGTGCTACAAATGGTGCAGGCTCTGAGCACGTTACCTGTAATAACCAGGCATCACGATGTGCACTCCTGCACTGGGCTGACAGATGTTGGGCACTTCCTCATCATCCATTTTGCGCACGGAGTCTGTGAAAGGTCCCGTAGCATTGATAACACACTTGGCTCTGACATCAAATTCCTTCCCTGTGAAAGAAAACAGTATCAATCACAGACACCATTTGTTTCCTGCTCACTGACGCTCTCTGTTATTAATCTCTCTATGAACTCAACCTACTGTAAAGTGTATCCTGCATGTCTGAACACAACAGCTGGCGTGGGCTCTAAAAATTAACAAAGTGTTCACCTAACACCAGATTTGAAAGAGAATATTTTAGAGTGAAATTCCAGCTTATCTGTGAGGGCAGACGAGGTGGAAGTTGCTCAGCTGAAATCTGCCTCTCAAGAAGAGAGACTTCAGTTTCACCCCACAGACTCAGTAAATGGGATTATGACTGTACAGCACGGAGCCTTTTACAATGTCATCTTCACTTGACAGAAGGGTTTCGATGCAAAGCTCCGTCAGCCCTGCCAAAACACCGGGATTTGAGTGAGAAACGTGACAGAAGCTCGAGCTGAGTGACACTAATGGCATGGCCTGGGAAGATGTCTCTTTTTTGCTTTGCTGATGTTCAAGTGTGGCAGTGGCCGCACTCCTCCCTGCCGAGGAGATGTGGCTGTGCTGGGGGGGCTCGGTGTGTGCCAAGGGGCTCGGTGTGTGCCGAAGGGCTCAGGGTGTGTCGGGGGGCTCGGTGTGTGCCAGGAGGGTTAGGTGTGTGCTGGGGGGCTCAGTGTGTGCTGGGGGGGGCTCAGTGTGTGCTGGGGGGGCTCAGTGTGTGCCAAGCAGACATGGCAGTGCTGGGAGGGTTTGGTGTGTGCCGGGAGGGCTCAGTGTGTGCCGGGGGATCTTGGTGTGTGTCAGGGGGGCTTAATGTGTGCCGAGGAGATGCGGCTGTGCCAAGGGGCATGGTGAGTGCTGGGCAGCTCGGTGTGTGCTGGGGGTACTCAGTGTGTGCCAGGGGGGTTCAGTGTGTATCGAAGAGACATGGCTGTGCCGAGGGGCTCGGTGTGTGCCAGGGCGCTTGGTGTGAGCCAAGGGGCTTGGTGTGTGCTGAGGAGACATGGCTATGCCGAGGGGCTTGGTGTGTGCCGGGGGGCTCGGTGTGTGCCGAGGGGGCTCGGTGTGTGCCTGGGGTCCCACTCACCCGTGAGGACGTCCCTGCAGCGCACCCCGCACACGCGTGGCTTGCCGGTGGCCGGGTCCGTGGTCTTGAGCAGGCGTCGCACCTCGGTGTAATTGGCGGTGGCAGCGCCGTAGCGCGCGGCCGTGAGCGCGATGGCCAAGTTCATCCGCGCGTCGTTGTGCTGTCCTGCAGGGAGGCACCGCAAGGACACCCGTCACCCCCAGCGCCGCGGCCGCGTGTCACAACCCATCTGTCACGTCTGGCCCTGTCACATCCCATAGCCCTGATGGCTGCTCGCCCTCACGGGGGTGTTCGCAGCCACAGCCCCTCGCCGGGGCCGCGTGGGCAGCGCCGTGTCCGGCTGGTGCCCCTCGGGCCTCTGCGTGCCCCGCTCCACACACCCACCTCAAACTGAGGATTCCCAGCCCTTCCCCTGCATTTAGCAGCAGGCAAACGACTTCCTTTTCCCCCTTTTCCTCTGTAATCCTGCTGTAACTCTGTACCTGTATCCAAGAATCCTGTTGACAATCCACCTGCTATCAACCAACAACTCTGATCACCAAGTGACCACACAACACTCAATACCCAAAAACATTCTTTCACAGACAGTGTCAAATTTAACTGTTTTGGGGTTTGTTTTGGATTTTTTTGCACATTCCTTTTAGCTTCCCAACATACAACATAAAAGCACCCAAAAAAAAGAGAAATAAGTGGACAAGAATTAATGAAGGATTCTTAACATATATCATTAAAGATTTATTACTGAAATTCCCTCGTTAAAGAAAACCAAGAGAGAGGCGGAGGGACCGTGAGGGAAAGATGATTAATTACTCTGAAATACTGGCTTCACCTGAGACTTTTCCTATTTATTATTGTGCTGAAGTTGGAGGCCTGGATGCTGGCTGGAAAGAATTACTATACATTGAAGGGGCCAGGCTCTGTGTGTCCTGAATAATTAATTTCTGAGCAGGCTAAACTTCCTGAGGTACCGTCCACTTCCCCACCTGTTCGGACCACTCCTATCACAGATGATACTGATAAAGTGATAAATTTGTAATAGATACTGTAGTTGATTTATGTTGCCAGCATCCCCAATGTTTAGTATAAATGGTTTATGTAAAGTTTGGTCCTTCGGATTCTGCCTGCACCATCTCCAACCCCTGCACAAATCATCTGTTCCCAGCTAAAAGGGCAAAGTTATAAAGATGGGATCAATGGCCTTGCAGGCACCACCTCCCCTCCCCAAAGCCCTCATTCCAACCCAGCCCAGGCCCTGCAGCACAATCTGTCTTCAGCTACGAGAAAAAAAGTTAGACCAAGTGTACAGAAACAGCAGCATGATAAAGCACCGATGAAGAAACAAACAGTAACTCCAATTCCACTCAGCAAACAATGCCCGGAATCAGCTGCAAAAAAGAACAGCAAAACGACTGAGCAAGATGTCAGGAAAAGTTGGGGATGCTCCATCACATGAGATGCATGAGGGGGAACAACCTTCGGTCAGAGGTGGTAGGCAAAGCATTCCATAAGTGCACCAGCATTGCTGCTGCTGTGGTGGCAGGGAGGGAGAGATGACCTTATGAGGTTCACCTCAAACCTTCCCAGTTGAAGGCAGAGTTGAGAGAAGGTACAGCTCGTGTGGAGAGGGAGCACTGAGTGGAAAAGGGATAAAGGACAGTGACAAGCTGTGGTACAGTTGCTGCTTCCAGAAAATGACAAATATTCCAAAGGAATACGGTGTTCAAGGAATGACTGGATGTGGCACTCACTGCTCAGGTCTAGTTGACAAGGTGATAATCAAAGGCTGGACTTGATCTTGGAGGGCTTTTCCAACCTAAATGAGTCAGGCACTCTGTAATCCAGGAAACACTCCTCTAGCCCTAAGTCAAGGGTCTTTAGGAGCACAGTGTCCTGGGGACATCCCCCCTTGTGGTGGTGCTGGGTTTGGGGCCTGCCTGACCCACAGGCACCACAGGGCTCAGCTATGCAGGGCCAGGCAGCAGGGACACCAATCTCAGACAGGGGTCACCCATAAAGCCAGCCCTGACACACCACTGGCACATGGGGGGATTTATGCTCCTGCCATAGCAGGACCCGGGGGCAGGAGGGTTTCCTCAGGGACTTTTTGATGCTCCTTCAGTCTGTCCCTGCCACCAGTGCCCAAGGTGGCACCGATGCAAACTGGTCTCCTGTGGCTACCCCAGGGTGGGGATTCATCACACAGCAGCACGACTCAGCGTCAGCCAATATTAGCTTTGGTCTGTGGCAGCTCTGACTGTTTAAATTTGGCAAGTTTGCCTCTGCCCAGATTTGTCACTTATTTGTCCAGAGCAAAAGCAATCCAGAGGAGCCAATCAGCAGAATAAATAATGTGGAAATGGCTAATTTCTATAAAATCAAAGTTCTAAGTAACCATTGTTTAGCAAGCCCCAAATCCAAAGGCTGTTTGGTGTCTTGTTGAGCCTCCCAGTGCTCCTAAAGTCAGAGTGAGCTCAGGACACACTCAGTGCACTTCAGGATTTGGACTGCTGGGTTCAAAGCAACATTTTCCTACTTTCTCTGAACTCTCATCCATTTTCCCCTCATCATTATTCTGATATGAGAAGCCCTGTGTTATTACTCACTTCTCAGCTGTCCAAAAGGAACTGAGTGCCCATGGAATTCATTTGCAGGAAGAGGACTGGGAAATAACCACTTCCTGATGAACTACACTGGTAGAGAAACCCACTGGCTTCAGATTGATGTGACCTACAGCATGGAGTCCTCAAGTATTTCACAGCATAAATAACTAAAGATAAAGAAAAAGATCTGGAGAGGTCTGGATTTGAAAGGAGTAAGAGTGACTTCCCAGCTTGGGAATTTATCATCTGTAGAGACCAACACTGAACAGTTTGGGAGAGATGGGGTCATAGGAAAATGGTTTTACACTCAGGAACAGTTGGTTTTTGCATTTATTTTGCTTTTTGGTTTTTTCTTTGTTTAAGGTCTCCAACTCACATGTGTGTTTTCCCCCAAACAGTTACATTAAAATCTTGCACTTTATCAGAGAATTAGAGAATTAGAATATCTTGAGTTGAAAGGGACCCATGAGGACCATCAAGTCCAACCCCTAGCCCTGCACAGACACCTGAGAAATCCCACCCTGTCCCTGCTCCATTGTTCAAACGCTCCTGGAGCTCTGGTAGCCTCGAGGCTGTGCCCACTGCCCTGGAGAGCCTGGTCAGTGCCCACCACCCTCTGGGGGAAGAGCCTTTTCCTGATATCCAGCCTAAACCTCTCCTGACACAGCTCCAGCAGTTCCCTCGGGTCCTGTCCCTGCTCACACAGAGCAGAGATCAGTGCCTGCCCCTCAGGAGGAAGCTGCAGACCACAATGATGATCCTGAACACTCCAGAGAAAAAGAGAAGGATGAAGCAAAGCAAAGACTCCACATCTCAACTTGCTGACCTTACAATCAGTGCCATTCTCCCCAGGTACAGAGACCCTTCAAACCCAGGATAAAAGCACCTCCAAGCTTAACCTCCTCCAGACCAGACATGTTAAGCTTTGTTGACATGAGTACTACTGCACACTAAGAATATACCCATTCTGTGTTTCCATTCTTCAAAACCCAGGGTATAGGTGTGTGACCAATGGCAAGGCAGCCTCAAGCTTCCACAGGAGGCCCTGGATTACCCACCACAGCCAGCTCTGCATCCCTGTCTTGCACAGCAGCACTGGGGCTCCAAGGCCAAACCAAACAATGACCCCACACTTACTACCAGAGGTAACCCCTTGGTGACACTTTGGGGTTTTCCAAATGTTTAAGCCAAAAAGTTATTTTATAACAACAGAATGGCTAAGCCAAGTTAATTTGGCATCCTTCTCCACAGATGAGCAGGCTCCTGGAGACCTCCCAACTGCAGGCAACACAGTGAAATGGCAATTGTGACACTCACCAAGAACAGATGTTCACCAACACCCTGCCCTGGAGAGGTCACTGCTGCTCCAGGGCTGGTTTAGAGAGCACTTGTTCCTTGCATGATGCCAGTTATCACCTGGTGCATCCCGATAAAGGGCAGTTACCCCTCAGCATCTTTGGGAGAAGCCTCCACGAGCCAACTGATGGAACATGCAGAGTTCTCTTTGCAACTCCTCCCAAGGCACCTCTCAAAAATGAGAAGATGTTTAAATCTTTTAAGTTATTTCTAGCAAGAAAAACTGAAAGAATCATCCACCCTTTAATCCACTGTTGTCACTTGGTGTATTGCAGTGACAATGGAGAGATAATTTAATTTTTATTAAGGGCAGTCAGCCCAGCTTTTCCCAAAGCACTGGCTGAAGTGCCTTCACTAAATTGACACTGAATCCTCTAAAAGCTCCTCACTCTGAGAAGCCACACTGCTGAGGGCATTTAGTGTGCAAAGACATTTTGAGTAAGTGTGTCCTACATCACGTTAAGCCCAACAGTGATGCCATTTATATTTTTGCATTTCTTCTTTTTGTGTAATTTAGGAAAATTCTATTTTCACTCCTTAGTAGCAAATGCTGGATTTCTTTCTTCAGATCTGAACAGACAATGTTTCCGTTGGCACTCGCAGGATCCTCCCCCAGAGTGCACACAGTGTACGTTCAATTTTATTTTTATCAGTGCTGAGTCCCAGTCAGGGAGTGGTAACAAAGCCCACATACTGGAGAGGTTTGTTTGGGGCTGGTTGTGTGAAAACCAGAGTAATGAGGCACTCTGGCAGTTCTAGTATGTTCTGTCCTGTGTCGCTCTCTGACAACTGTTACTGTTAAACCAACTCCCAGAATCCCAATCCCACTTGGATTGGAAGGAACCTCAAAGCCCATCTCATTCCACCCCCTGTCATGGGCACAGACACCCTCCAGTAAACCAGTTTGTGCCAGTTCCTGATTTCTCCTCTGCAACTCTCTTCAGTTAACACAAACAGCACCCAGTGACTGCAGTTTTATTTTATTAAGAATTTGGAAGCTCTTTTAATGCTCATGTCAACCTTTTGGGGCTAAGAATTCCCACCTGGTTATCCCACGTACCTGCTGTATGACAGTTATCCAAGTAATGATGAACACAAGCTTTGCAGCAATGGCCCCAAACACATTTTGCAAATAACCACAGTGCCACATTTTAGTCATTTAAGATCTGCCCTAAGATGCAGGTACTGCCAGCCCTTGCTATGTAGGAGCTTTCATGGGAAGGAAAGCCTTGAGCTTGGACTTCTCATGGGTAAATTGATTCCAACAGATACAAAATCAGATTTGGCATATCCAGTTTAAATAATCCAGCAGCATCCAGTCATCTAAATAATTTCTAACTTTGTCCACTTAGCACCAGCTCAGACTACAAGAACTAAACCTCCTTGGAATTTCACACTGGTTTGGCTTGGAAGGGACCTTTAAGCCCATCCAGTGCCACCCCTGCCATGGGCAGGGACACCTCCCACCAGCCCAGGTTGCTCCAAGCCCCTTCCAACCTGGCCTTGGACACTCCCAGGGATCCAGGGGCAGCCACAGCTTCTCTGCCCAACCTGGGCCAGGGCCTGCC
>JAWWLZ010000177.1:656882-674930 GCA_035041345.1 Poliocrania exsul
TCCCAGGGATCCAGGGGCAGCCACAGCTTCTCTGCCCAACCTGGGCCAGGGCCTGCCCACCCTCCCAGGGAAGGATTGCTCCCCAATATCCAACCTAAATCTGCGCTCTATTAGTTTAAAGCCATTCTGCCTCTTCTAGTATGAACTGTTGCAAATTACTTACAGAGTTATAAACAAACAAACAGCACAAGCAAAAGGCAGGAAGTCCATATAAGTCTTTTTAAAGCAGAAATTCCACTCTCCTGCAAATGTCTGTCTGCTCGAGTCTGCTACCAACTTAGAGCACAGCAGCTGAAACTTGTATTCAAACCAGGATCCCAAACCACAGAAATAAACCACAATCTCCACCACATCCAGTGACAGACAAAATTTGGAATTCTGGCTCCGTGCTTTGCAATTACGTTGTTTCCCACTCCTTTTGTATCAGCCTTCAACTTGTCACTACACTGTGAGTGCCGTGTCAGTGGCAGGAAAAGCACCGTGTTAAAATGAAACTAAACATTGTCACTGTCAGTTTATGGAACCGGCACTAAAATGTCACCGTGAGTGCCTGTCACGGCACGGCTGCTGCGGCTGCGCCGGCCGGGGACATGGTGAAGGCACCTGGCGATGGCACTGTGCCCATCACAGCATCAACCACTTCCACAGGGGAAATACCATCGGGGTAAACTCCCACCAGGGCAAACTTTGGTGGTTTTCAGTCTAAAGGAAGCAGTGATGGGTTTATCAGCCCCTGCATGCTGTGTTCAGCCACTGACCCAGCAGAGCCCTCACAGGGGACAGGACCTGGCAGGAGGGACACAATGCCCTGCCAGAGCTGGAGAGAGGCAGAACTGCTCCTCCTACCCATCACAGAATCACACAATCATCAAGGTTGGAAGAGACCTTCAAAATCATCTCCAACCACCAACCCAGCACCACCATAATCACCCCTAAACCATGTCCCCAGGTGCCCCATCCAGGCTTCTCCTAAACACTTCCCTGGGCAACTTACTTGAATGCCTGACCATTCTTGTAGTGAAAAAAAAAATTCCTAGTATCTAATCTGAACCTCTCCTGGAGCAACTTGAGGCCATTTCCTCTTGTCCTTTCACTTGGGACATTGCAGAAGATCCCGACCCCTCCGTGGACTGTTTCTGCCCCGTACACCGACAGACACAGCGAGCAGGGGCAGGGGCAGGGGAAGGGGCAGGGCTCATCACCCCCTTCCCTGCACAACCTCAGCCCCAATAGGGAGCAGTGCACCTGTTACCTCATGACCAGCTACTGAGCTCATATAAAACACACACACCTGGATCACAGCAGAGCCCCTTTCTTTCCTCTAAAAGCCACGACACCACAGGGACCACTCAGATGTTTGTGCCACAATGTGCAAATAACAGCATTTTGCTCAGGAATAATCTTAAATCTTTTGGTAACATGATCTGAAGAATTATTCCCTGTTCACTTCTTAAGGGACACAAACCCCATCCTTTGCTTATAGGAGCATTAAAAAAAGAAAAGAGAGAGACCTGGAATTCACTGGAATATTCATCATTTCCAACCTTAAACCCACAGCGTACAAACAGACGAATCCAGCAAGTCAGAAAGCAAAGCCAATTTAATCTGTGGCTCCCCTGAGGTAAATGTAGTTCACAGTCCTGCCCCCACCCCAACCTCAGCCATAATCCCTGCTTCCTGGAGGTACGAAAGCACTGGAGTGAGGAAAATTCTGCAGCAGGATATAATGATCCAAAATGACAGGGACAATAATGACAATGAATTTCATGTCTCCCAGTCATAAGCTGGGGATGCTTGACTGGGCTGACTCACACAATTAAATTGTTACAGGTACAGCAGGATGCAGTTACCAACCGCCTGCTTTTGGGAAGGAGCCTCCAGCGCAGGGAAGGGAGCGCTGAGGATGCACAGCCCTTTTGTCGGGAGCAAAGGGCTCATCCTGCAGGGACGTGGCTGAGCCTGCACCTCTGACAGAGGCAAAACTGGGTTAAAGATGCAGCTGGTTCAGGCCATTGATTTTATCCCTTTTGAGAGGGATAAAAACGCTCTGACGGACAAAGCGCGGCGGGACTCGAGCGGCATCCCAAGCGATGGGAGACCCACGGGTTGTGCCAGGGAATTGGGAAGCCAGGGCTGCACTGCATCCCCACCAGTGTCTGTGCCAGCACCAGCAGGGAAAATACTCTGCTGCCGTGGGTTTTCACTGCACCTGCATCCCCTCTGAATTCCTCACATCCCAGGCTGCCCATTTCCTCCAGGGTTTCACAGACAGCTCTATTATAGAGAACATGGGGCAAAATGTATTGGAAAACGACAGGATATGGAGCACACAGAGTATTTCCCCAGTTATACCCATGGTTAGTGTGCCTGCCAGGCTTCTCCCACCCATCCAGCCCCAGGTTTGAAATACCAGGAAATATGAGAAGCTGTGTGTATTTAAAATCACCTATGGAAAGTCTTTTTAGTGACAAACTGTCAGAGGTTTTATATCCAGGGAAGGAAAAACAGCCACAGAGTTGTCTGTAATACCCCTATTACAGCTCAACATCTCCAAATATCCATTTGTCAAACATGAATTATAAAGCTATAACATTTCATAATTCAGGACACACTCAAATCCTAGGAAAAATAGCTACAAGAACCTAAATAAAAAAAAGCATTTATTCCATTTTTGACAGCTTAATGAATGCCCTACTCTTTTGCATTGATTTTTGTGTGTGTGTCTGTGTGTGCACGTGTGCCTGGGAAGGATTTCTCAGGGGGTTTGCTGTAAAGAAGGAAAGCAAAATCCTCTGCCAAGGCTTTTTATACTTTTAAATAAACTCCATATTAAAATATTTCAGCAGAGAATGTATACAAAACTACTGAGAATGCAAAAAATAAAAGCAAACTACTTACATCCCAGTAAATGTTTTAGGAAATTCATAGAACAAGACATTAAACAACCCAAGACCCTAATGTGGCAGAGGAGTCCAAGTAGTAGTATATGTTAATTCCTGCTTTCAGGAAACAACCTGGGAATTCAGAGAGCAGGATCAGCAAAGCCCTAAAATCTTAAATACACAACTGATTCCGGAACCCAAATTTTCCTTACACACCTAAAGGCTCATCTTTCAAGGCAAAATATGTTAAAAATTTCTGCAGCACCTAGAAATACAAAAATTATGTATCTTAAAGAAACCCACGCCACTTGGAATTGCTGAACACTTTACACTGACACATGCCAGCCAGCTGGATCCCTGCTGCAATGGTTTTCCTAGTTTTTACTGTAATGAACTCTATATAATTCAAATAGAGATGAATCTTCCTTTTAAAGGGCTTTAGAACAATCCTGCCCTGATCCTGAGCCAGCCCAGCCTCTCCACTGTGCCTCTTGCCCAGCTCTCCCCGAGCCCCCTAAGTGGATCTGACAGATCCCTGCTCACATAGCAGCCGCCTTCTCCCCCCAAAATGTTGCCTTTTTGCTGTTCAGGAGTATCCTCATACCAACAAATGCTAAATGCAGTCTGACATGTCCCCCTAAGAAACAAACTTGTAAGTTGTGGCTTCAAAGCAAACCTTGAATAAATAGGACACGTTGTGTACACCCCGGCTAACATCCAACATATGCTTTGGCTTCCCGATGCTCAGGCAGAGCAGGAATAGCCTCTGGACAAGGCTGTGATTTGCTCTTGCTGGTACTTCCAACGTTTATAATGTACCATTTTTTTTTGCCTGTATAAACAATTTAAAAGATGTAATGAAGACGACCCCGGCGCCGTTTGGGAACAACAAGCTCATGAATTATGGATGGCTGGACGAGCCCCTGCCCCACCACCAATTCCAGACCCACACAAAGAGCATCCCTGGGCTGCCCCCTGCAAAGGGACGGGGCCACCACTGGGGCACAACTGGGCACGGGGCTTGGGCACAGAAAACACTGACTCACATAGGGAATGTTTTTAATTCTTCCCTTTGGTGCCGGGATCAACATCTGAGATCATCAACAGCCCTGTTAGCAACAACTACAGGGACAAAGGGTGATGGACAGGAAAAAGGGAAAGCAAGAAAACAGGATGAAACTACATTTAACTGCAGTTACAGAAACAGTCAAGACCAATTTATTGATTAATTATTTAGGGAAGAGAGAAGAGATGGACAGAGAAGAGAGAGATATCACTGACTCTAAGACTTGTTTTTTTTCTTTGCCATTATTTAATGCTCTATTTTATGACTAATCATTCTGAAAGTACTAAAAGCAGTTTAATTCCATCTTATTACCCTCTTCTCTACTTTCAGTCCAATTCCCTTTTCCTTTGTCCTCCATTCCTCTGGATTTAGGGTGTGAAATATATCATTAAAATTCAAGTATAATAATTTACAAGACCTAAAGGGTGCCTGCTGAAACATTATGACTTAAAACAAATTTCCTGTGGCCAGAACACAAGTTAATTGGTCAGGATAAAACAATTCATGTGCTCCAAGTCCATGTGAGTCCAGCAACCCCAGGGGCTGACCTGCAGAGGAGGCACTGCAGGCAAAATTGAGTTGAAATGTGGCATATTAAGAACTGATTTAACATTTTAGTTGAAAAGTCTTTATTCTGCATTAGGTGCAGTCTCAAAGCACCCTGATGTGTATTATCAACACACAAATTTCACCCTTTAGACCTTCAGAACCACTTTATTCTTCAGAAGAACTGAGGTTTGGTGGAGCTTTGAGAGGTTTTTCAATTTTTTTTCACTGCAAAACTCCACTTCTTTACATTCTGCCTAAACCCCTATCTATAAAGAAACCAAAATAAGGCAAGACCAACCAACAATTTATTTTATTTTTTTTCTATTTTACACTTCTTCCTTTCCAATATTCAGAGTATGGGTTTGTTTTCTTTTGTTGGGATAGCACTAAAATCTCCAGAGACATCTCTCAGTCACTCAGGCCCCTGCCCTGCCCTGCCCTGCTGGTGTTTGCCAGCAAAGCCCACGGGCCATCTTGGTGCTCAGTCTTCAGATTTATTGCAACACTGTTCAAAATAATTATTCATCCAAGAAACCTGAAGACTAATTTTAGGGCTATCCTGAAAGCTGTATCTTTGGAATGTTGGGAGTAGTAAATAGCCACAATACAGCTCAATTATATATTTAAACAGAAAAGAAATCACTAGATTATAAATAGATTTCCAGCTATAGTGCTCTTCTGAGGAGTGTAATTACAGTTAAGAGAACCACTCCATTCTCCTGGCATGCTCCTGGGATCCCTTAGAGCAGGCTAAGGGATAGCTTAGGAAAAGGAATAAAGAAATCTTAATTCCTTCTCTGTATCTACAGCACCTCCTGGTACAGTGTACAAAACTCACCACATAATCCCACAGCAAATTTCCTCCAGACCTTAAAAATAAGCAGATGAGATGCAGCTTCCATGAGAGAGAAGTAAAAATCAAGTTCATCGTTTAAATCCTACCCTACTCTCAAACAAGAACCTGCACACATTCCCAGAGATATATATGAATTTTTGATTGCTTTTTATGCTGCTGGGCTCTGTCTGGGACACCTGCAATGACCAACACCAGCTTTAGCCAGAAGCCTCACAAACACTGTTGGAGCCCAGTGTGTTTCCAGAGTCCTTCCCAGACCAGAAGCCCCTTTGATGAGCTCATCAAGTGTAAAAGCAGTTCCACAAAGGGGCAAGAACTCCCTTTATAATCCATCTTGTGTGAAGACCTTTCTGCTGCCAGAAGGTCAGAAACCACAACTTCAGGTACAAACCAACCAGAACGGTACCACAGGGGCAGTCAATCAGTACTTCAGCTATTTATTTTGGAGGGCTTCTCCAAGCCTGCAAGGAACCCATGGCTTGTTGCCTTACCCTGAACACACTGGACATTCTGCTGTTACCTGCCTGGCCCCATTTCCAAGGAAGCCTTACCAAAGTTTCTGTCCTGGAAGATGAAGATGAGGAAGAACACCACCAGTCTAATTAAAAACACACTGTGGAACAGCACACCAGAATGCTGCAAAGAAAAGCCAGTTCACTTGCTACAAACTTTTCCCTTCAGGAATTTATAACCCATCATTTAAAGCAGTTTTAACAGACACCACTCCTGTCTTATGGCAATCTCTAGTCTTTCATTGCAATTACCATGAATGCTGGTTTTGCAGAGTAACTAATCTTACTGGTGATACAAATCTAATTGATTCAGGCCTCATCCAACCCAGTGTGAGAACCACAACCAGATCAGCAAGTGAGCAAATCATGTGACATTGCTGGAATCATCACATTTTCCTGACTTCTTCCTCAGAAGAAATGTTCAACTCAAGAAGTGCAGAGCATCATGCCCAGCTGGGAAGTTGAAGGGAAACACCAGAACACTTTCACACAGCGCTACACCCACTAGCCAAGAAAACCAATATATTTTCTCCTACCTTCAGTAAGCTTCTCTCCCAAAAACATAATTTATCTACCAAATTAATTCTTAAGAGGCAAGATGAATCCTTCAAGCTTCTGTTCTTGCCTTTACAGATTCAATGTACAGGATCATACCCGTGTTTCTGTCCCCAGACCCAGCACAACACAAACACTGGAAGCCCAGAGAGGCAACGTACCATCGTAGTAGACAATGGCTCCAACCAGCTTGTCCTTGCGCAGCATTGGGAAGAGCTCCAAGGCTCTTGACTTGGTGAGGACATAACTGCTCTTGAGGCACTGGCTTCCTGCCACCAGGTCATAGAGTTTTATTCCAATCCAGTAATATGGCAGCTGCCACCATCTGCATGGAAAAAAATACCCATGAAGTGAAAAAAAATAAAAATACAGAATTGAGAAGTACCTGCACACACTGTTCTTGTAATATAGAGCACGTTGAGCACCAGTGTGTTATCTTACACCAGTTCTACCTTGAACCATCATCCAAGCTTGTGGTACCACAATGTAATGTAAATACTCAAGAGTTAGGTATTGTTTGCTACTGTTTACAACAGAGCTACTCACTGCAGAGAGTCAAGCAGATTCAAGGCTTTGTGTGCTCTAGAATTGGGGTCTAAACTGGCTATTTGTACTTCAGTGTCACATAAATACAGTCAACCACTGACCTAGGTGAGCCCCAGCTGTTACAAGCCCCCTCCACTAAGTCAGGAATAATAAAGACAGGAAGGACCTTAAAACTAAGATCATTCAACAAAACCCCCCTGCTCTAAGTAGCCTGTTCCAGTGAGTAACTGTCCTATGAGATCTGAAAACCTAACACAAAGCACTTAGATCAATCCTCTTCCTCAGAGGAGAAGGAAACTGTTCTCTCCATACCCAACTGCCCTGTGGTTACATGCACTGAACAGCACATTGCTGAGAACACTGTGATGGTGAGTGTTGAAGACAAGGGTGTACTGAAAGAATAGCAAATAACATCCTGAGAATGAGAGCTCTTTCCAGCTGCTCCCACTTGCGGTGCTGGAAGGGCACTGAGGAGCTGCACCTCAAAGCAGCCTAAGAGAATGTCATGTTTCTACAGTCCAGCAACATCTCACCCGCTGGGGAGCAGCGCTTGGGACAGCTTTAGGGACATGCTTTGGGTAGAGGGACCTGGAAACTTCCCCAGGAAGGTGGTTTGCCCGTGAGAAGCCAAGGAAAAGGAGAGATGCCCCAGCAGAGCTTACTTGTAGATGGGGAGCATGATGGGCAGCGGCGCGGAGAGGTGCGGGGCGCTCTGCAGAAGGTACGCGCGCTCCTCCAGCGCCTCCTTCACCATCCTGTACTGGAAACACGAGCACCTGGTGAGCCCCACCTTACCCAGCCTCGTCCCCATGTGCAACACTGAGCAGCAAACTGCAGCAAAGCCAGCACCTCACATGAGTCCCACTGGTCTTTCAGAGACACACCGAGATCTGCTGGAAAATTCAAGCTAAGGAAAATGATTCCGAAGAAAATTAAGTTCCAGTCATTTAATCTTGGTGCCTTGGCAGGTCAGTTGGATGTTTTTTAATTTGAACATAAGGCACAATAAGCCACATTACCTTAACTGTGGGCAGGAGGGCTAAGACTCATCCCACAACACAGTTTCCAAGCCAGTTCCCACAGTTAAATCCCATCCTAACTCCAAGCTGCAAATGCAGACGGGTTCTTCTCCAAACCAATCAATGGGCATCAACATGAAGTAGTTCTTTGGCAAAAAAGGTGGGTTTCTACAGCAGGATAACTGCATGGTTTAGGTATTTTCCCCAGTAAAATGACCATTTCTATAGCAGTACTACAACCACTAAAACATACTTTGAGAGGTTTCAATGGGAAGACAATGCAATTCCTCAAAACAGGAACACCAGGCTTCCCACAATACAAGAACACACAAAAGCATTTACAAATACTCACTCATTCACCATATTTTCTATCCCCTTGCCAAAATTCATCACTTATTTACCATCTTTTTCCCCATTACAAAACAAATCACTCATTTACAGTATTTTTAGCTCATTTCAAATTAAATCACTCCTTTACTATCTTTTCTCCTCCCATTCCAGAACAGGACAGACACCTACTCTCTCAAATTCTTACCATGACAAGTAGAAAGCTGTTTTTATTCTGAGACTAGCCCTGTCTCTGCCTTCCTGGCCCCAAATCCACAGCCTACAAGGCCTGGCCATTACACTGCCCACCAAAGAACTGAGCAAAGGCAGCAGTGCTGCCTTCCCCAGCCTGGAAAGCTCCCCTGGAGAAGACACTTCCCATGCACAGTGGCTGTGCAATACAACGGCCAAGTAGTGAAAAAAATCAACAGGAGACTCAGTTCTAATTGGGACAGGGGAAGTGTCTACCAGAAAATTGCTTGACCACCAGCGCAAACAATTACCTGCTCGAAATCCAGCTTCATGATGGCCTTCTGGAGGTACCTCACTCCACCATGGATCAATTTGGTGCTCCTGCTGCTGGTCCCCGATGAGAAATCATATCTTTCTAGAAGGGCTGTTTTTAGTCCTGTGTTACCAGAAAACCAAATTAACTTCTTAAATGACACAAATTGTATGTAATTCATTAAACACACTTCTCTAGAGTAGAGACAATCACAAGAAAAATTACTCTGTACATGGATAAATTTGTATTCAAAGTGTAATGCACTGTCTATATTGTAATGAAAAATTTTAGCCTCCTTTCTGAGGGAAAAGTCAAACCAGAACTTAAACAGAAGCACTTTAAACCCAGGGTATTTCACAATGGGAAGCATAAGCATTACAGGGGCCACGCTCCTGCAAGCACATGAGAGCTTGGATGCAGAGCAGGAACAGAGGGTTTTCATGGACACTTTAAACTCCTAGCAGAGAGCTCTCCACCTCTTGCACTAACAATTGAAACAGCATTCCACAGAGGGAGACAACTGGCAGCTTTGCTTACTTGTGGTTTGCTTGAGAGGTGCCCCAAACCAGGGGAGAGCCATCCACGGGCTGTTTGGGGAGAGCTCACCAGAGAACGTGGGCACATATTGAATTCTGATACAGACAGAAAATAGTCTGATCAGGCTCACCACAGAATCCTTTGGGTTGGAAATGGCCTCCAAGATCATCCAGTCCAAACTGTGCCCAATGCCCACCTTGAGTGCTGAGTGCCATGGCCAGTCATTCCTTGGACACCTCCAGTACTGGGCACTCCAAACCTCCCTGGGCAGCCCCTGCCAGTGCCTGCCCACCCTTTCCATGCAGCAATTCCTGCTCTGTGCCCCCTGCCCTGCCCTGCCCCAGCCTGAGGCCGTGCCCTCTGCTCCTGTCCCTGTGCCCTGGGGCACAGCCCGACCCCCTGTCCTGGCTCCCCCCTCCTGGCAGGGATTGCAGAGCCAGAAGGTGCCCCCTGAGCCTCCTTTGCTCCAGCTGAGCACCCCCAGCTCCCTCAGCTGCTGCTCCAGACCCTTCCCAGCTCTGCTCCCTGCCCTGGGCACCTCCAGCCCCTCCATGCCCCTCCTGGCAGAGATTGCAGAGCCAGAACTGGACATGGCACTCGAGGGGCCTCAGCACTGCCCAGCACGCAGATTTTAACTCTATTGGTCTTCCAAAAACTTTTTAATTCTTAAAATTCTAATTATTACTGGTAACTTCCAAAGATCAGAGCAATTTATTTTTGTCAAATGTGACCGAAGATTAATGGACACAATCAGAAATAATTTGGCAAAGATTTATCAAACACATGAAAAGCAAAATTTGTTGTTAAGTGAAGCAAACACAATAAAAGAGCAAGTTCCATGAACAAACAGCAACAAGACACAACTCATTAACCAAACGCCCAGGAATATTTCACACCTCAGAAATCTACTGACAAAATCAGAATATCCAAGAAATGGATAAACAGAGATTAACTGTGATAATTTCTGTCTGCTTTACAACTGCATTTTCTGCCACAGCATAACAGAGGCAGAAGTGAAAAGATCTCAAGTTCTTTTTTGTCCTGTATTATAACAGAATCAGGCTGGAGCTTGGCTGTATCTCCCAATGGGCAGACATCACTTCTTTATCCATTTCAAACTATCACACGTTCTGGACAAGTGGTTTCCAACTCAAACTGCAAAACTCACCTGGAGGCAGGTTTTGCCTCTGTTTCTGGGGTATAACTACAGATTAAAGAACCTGAAGAACTTTAGGGCTCTCTACTATGTTTTACACTGGGTGTTTTTCCATTTTAGTTTCAGAAGCACAAACAAGGTCTGTGAACACAGAATTTAAAGTTGGTTGTGTCTCATTGGCTGGCTGTACTGAAAATAACAAATGAGGGAAGACATTCCAAGACAAACTTTCCTCACAAATAGTTTTTTTTTAAATATTATATTCTGGAGGAATATACTTAATATTGCTATTAATAGCAATAATAGTAATTAATATTTAATGTGCTATTGGATAGCAGAGAAGCTGATACAGGCCCAGCACCCATGTGTTCTCACCTCTGTACCTGCACATCTATTCTCATTGAACTCATGAAGTGATTTATTCTCATTGAAAACTCTCAAATTTGATCGAGCCTGCTGGCTGATTGCAGAGTTGCTGTGTGAGGAGGATGACAGAGTGGGCACTGGTGTCCTGCTTCTGGACAGAGCTTTTCACCTGTGTGACCACCTGCATGAGGGACTGGGCCATGTCTGCTCATCCACTGGTGTGTTCTCAGCTGTGTCCTCACACACCCTCATCCTCTGCACGGGCCAGTCGGACACGGAATGAGATGAGCTTTACGGTCCCTTCCAACCCAAACCAGTCTGGGATTCTAAAGTCAGGTAAAAACCATTTGCTCAAACTCATTTTCCCCCCCAACCTTTCTCTAAGTTAAGGCTCCATGGAAAGTGACCATCAACCCTATGGTTCCCAGCATCCTCTCAAACCAGTTACCAGCTCATTCCCCCAAGGTGGAGCAGTGGGAGATCTGCAGTTATGGGCCTTCAAGTTCATTGTACCTTCTGAGAACAGCATTGTGTAACCTCCATCTTCAAGTAGTTTTGAAAAGCCAATCTGATCAGTTTATTGTAAGGAATAAGCCTGCAATTGAGCCCTTACCTCTGGTGGCTGCATCCAGAGCACAGCCACAGCCTGTTGCTCCTCCTCCTATAACAAGGACATCAAATTCAGTGGTGTTTTGCAGGGCTGAAATCTGCTGCTCTCTCGTGGGGAGATGGTTCTTTACTGGAACATCTTCTGCAGCCTCAACCTGCACCAAGGCACCCTGCAAAGATTACACACAGCCCATAACAAAGAGAAATAAAGGGAAAATTAAGATTTAGGAAAACTGAAGTTTGGCAGTCCCTGGTATGACCACAGGCTTTTCCCAAACAAGGTGTTCATGGTTCCCATGGGATCACACCCATTCCACCAGCTTGGCCCTGCATGGCCTCACCTGAGAGCTGCATTAAGCACTCAGCCAACTGTGCCCAGGCTCAGCCACCTCCTGCAAACGCTGGGAACAAAGGTCTCCTCATTAGAAGCTGTTTAAAGCAGCTCAGCCCTCAAACAGAGCCGAGCTCCCGGCGCTCCAGGCACACACAGACAGCGCAGCCGAGGCACAGGGAAGCAGAGGTGAATCCTGATGAGCCTCCCCATCAGTCTCCCCTGGCTCTCCTGTGTTTACACACCAATGTGTGGCTGCTGGCAAAGATCATCGGGTGAGGGACAAAGTCTGGGCACTTCAAAGAAATTCAGCTTCCACATTATTCATTTGGCCATGGAATTCTTCCCATTTCAACCTATCACTGCCTCTTGCCCTGCTCTCTCCCCAGCCCTGGTCTCTCTAGCAGTGCTAAAAACTTTTTTATCCCATAAACTGTAGTAGAAACCTATCACAGAATTCCAAATTGGTTTGGGTTGGAAGGAGACAAAGCCCATCCAGTGCCACCCCTGCCATGGCAGGGACACCATTTACCTGCCCAGGTTGCTCCAAGCCCTGTCCAACCTGGCCTTGGACACTCCCAGGGATGGGGCAGCCACAGCTTCTCTGGGAAACCTGATTTTATATCTCAAAGGGACCCAACCTCCAGCAATGAGAAGTTCACAACATCTCTGAAGCATCAGAACACTGATACAGTTACAGAACATGCTTTTCAAGGGAGTGATGGACACAAGGATGGAGACAGTGAGTGGACTCAGCCATTCCTGACTGCGCTCCCTTCTCTGGCTCCAAGACATCTCTCTGCCCCACACTCCACAGAGGTTTGCTGTGAGCCTCCCAAAAGGGGACAAGACTTGAAGGACATCAAAGATTGTCCCGTGGAACACTCAAACACAGCAGCAGTGCTCTGGGCTGCAGTGCCAGGGCCACAGCCTGGCCCCCAACAAGCTCCTGCTTCCTCTCACTGAGCTGCTGCTGCAGTACTGCTGGCTCATCCCAGGCAGCTGCTGCCAACTTCCAGCTTCCCTAAACACCACCTTGTGACTCCGAGACAGCAGTGACAAGCAGGAAACTGGGAAGACTGAAAACACCCGTGGCTCAGTCTCACACGTGTTCTGGCTGGCCAAGCTCAGCCACGTGTACTCAGCTTCCCTGAGCTTTGGAGAAGGGAAAATTGACACCTCCAAATCAGCTTTCACTGTGTTCCCAGACAATTTTCCAGGTATACAACTTAACTTTAGGAAAACAAGAGAACACCAGAAAAGCCAAACTCAAGAGTACAGGAAGTATTGTCGTCCACTGGGCTTGACTGTATGGTTTGGTTTGGTTTTAAACACATTATCTACAACAAATGGCTCAAAAGAAAACCTGAGCAGAGTCCCAGCATCCAGTCCCTGGTATAGCCAGAGTCTGGAGATTAGCCCTGGAATATAAGCAGAGTGATTAGCACCAGGAATTGATATAGATATGATGCATCTTGCTGTCAATTAAATGGGGGAGTGAAGAAAAGCTGCACACAGGGATTCCATCTGCAGTAACGTGATTAGTTTGGCAGTGAACAAGTGTGTTTACTGAAATAAGCAATTGCTGTTTATATCTACAATTTCTCAGGCAAGAGTTCCCTGAATGGTTTTGATTACACTCTTAGCGAGAGGAATTTAGTTTGGCAGTTTGAATTTAATCATCAAGTTATAGAGTGATCTAGTAATCCATAAGCCAGTGCTCTCGTTAATTTGCTACTGTTAATCTCTAGGTAGGTTTGATAGAGTCAAATTCATCATCCTTATTCACTTAAACAAAAAAATAAAGTAATTAAACCTCCCCAAAGCAGCCCCCAATGCATTATCATATTATTACACTATTGGATTCACCTTGCTCAGCAATTCTGACTGACCAACAATGCACTTCCACACTGGGAGAGCAGGACTGGAAAGGACAGCAATGTCTTAAAACTCCACACCAAAGCAGTGCCTTCCCTCTTAATGCTTACAGGGAGGGAGGGGAACAAAAGCCATCAGTGGTCTCCAACTCCAGCTGGCACACCTGAAAACACCCCCTCACACCTGGCCCCAGCCTGCTTAGGTCGATGAATTAAACGCAGTCCCAAAAACCAAGAAGGCAGCAATTCAGTCAGGAAGTAAGAGGATCTGGTACGTCCCATCCAATGGTGCTGGAAGTGCTGGGGAAACAGCTGGCAAAGGTTCACTGTGTCACCTGGGCCATTCAGAGGTCTGACTTGGGCCACATCATGGAATCCCAGACTAGTTTGGGTGGGAAGGGACCCCAAAGCCCATCCAGTCCCACTCCTGCCATGGGCAGAGACACCTCCCACCAGCCCAGGTTGCTCCAAGTCTCATCCAAGCTGGCCTTGGACACCTCCAGGGATGGGGCAGCTGCAGCCTCTCGGGGCAACAAGGGGTTTACATTTACAGCAATTACACTGAGAAAATATCAGTCTACACACACTTTTGCTTTACCCAGACGCAGTTCTGGAGGGACCAGTACACGTGTGTGTATAGGAAAATCAGTTGGGATAAAAACCTTGAAAAGCAGGACAGACTTGGATCAGTGGACTTTGTTTCCAATGTGTAAACACTTCAGACACAGCCAAGGTTAGGGGTGCTACCTGTGCCACTCTCCTCCCAGCACACCCACCAAGGACAACTTCATATCTTCATCAGAAATTGCCAACACTCCTCCCTTCCAGTGAGCAAACCACTCACTGGTGTTCACCTAAAAAACCAAATGACTTCCTGTCTTTTCTTAAGGGCCAGAACGTCACCACCCTTCAGCTCCTCCCTTGGAACTACCTGGGACAGCCAAGTTTCACATGAAAACCATGGAAGACAGAGCCAGGCAGATGACCCAGCCAGGGTCTATATTCTGTAGCTGGTGCCCTCAGTTCCAAGAGCCACAGCACCATCAGTCCCTGAGTGAAGCTGTACAAACATGGGTGAAAACACTGAGCATTGTATTTCTGTCTCATCACGTGATAGATTCTGTCCTTGAGATAACAACATTTCCTACAGTGTCCAGCCAATTAGTACATCTTGGGCAGCCTCCCTCTCTCACACAGGATCCAAGCTCTCTGCCCCAGGAGCTCTGACTGGCAGGTGTTACAAAGGAGGGGACTGGGGGACCTGCCCTCAGCTCAGACGTCTCTCCTGTGCCAGTCCCCCAGTTTGCCCCATCTGCTGTCCCATGGGAGGTGTTTAAGGCCACAGCCCGAAGGGATATGGGCATGTGGGTGGAGATCCATGTGCTCACACAAACACTGGGAATGTTCAGATCCTTTGCTGACTGATCCTACACAACAGGTTTATAAACCAGGGGGACACGTGGTTCTGTCACTTGACACCATGATGATTTTCAGTAAAACCCTGGGGTTCAATCGGTCTCTGGAAGTTCATATTGGCCACCCATTCCCCAAAAAAGGGAATTCCTTGAATTCTGGAATACTGAAAACGTGACAGGTGAGTTCTCCAGGTGACTTTTCCTGTACAACTCCTTCTCTTATTTAACAGTCCTAAAATTTGCAGCTGGCATTTGTGGCAGTAATGAAGTCAGACTGTAAAACCCTGGGATAAAGGCTCCGGAGAGAGTTCCAAACAGCACCATCAGCTCAGAGCACGGCAGGAGGCCTGAAGGGGAGCTCGCTGGAGACGCTGGGGTTTATTTTCTGCAACACTATCTGAAGCCATAAGGATCCTGGCTTATCCACTTCCCAGCTAGGCTCCCCAGAAATGACTCATCTCATTCCCAGCTGCTCCTCCTCCTCCCCACAGAAACGGGCAGAGGATTTAAAAGCCGTGTGGATGTGGCACTTGGGGACATGGTCAGTGGTGGCCTTGGCAGTGCTGGGGGATGGCTGGACTCGATGGTCTGAGAGGGCTTTTCCAACCTACACAAGTCTGTGGTTCTGTGATGGAGAAGGGACTTACAGAGCACAGACCCTGCTGTGGGAGCAGATATCCCAGTGAAATCTGCTACAACAGCAAGATCCAATGGACAAACTGACACTGCAATCTACTGCTCCTTTCTGCTACCACTACCTGATTGCAACAGCAGGGCTCCAACACCTTCCTCCTCTGCAGAGAACTGATTCTGTGCCAGTTACCTCGAGCACAGCTCTGAAGTGACCCCGGGCTCACCAGGGACAACAGGAGCTGTCCCACAGACTTCCTTGGCACAGATCCTGCCCCCAAACTGTTTCCAGCCTCATGGACTGAACAGGAGGGGGCACCACGACTGTTTGAAGCTGAAATGTTCAGAGGTAGCACTGGTGGTTTCACTTCCACCTTCTAAGCTTGAAAATACTGTCCAGACTCAGCATTTATACTTCCATCAGGACTTTCCACTCCTGCAACTGAGTGAAACTCCCAGTAGCACCCAAAGGTCACTTTTTAAACACCAAGAATGACTTACAAGCACCACACTTCCCCACCAGTCACAAACCCACGATACTGAGGCTGCCTTTAACACCATCCCCAGAGCAGTGCCTGCCAAACCAAGCCAAGAGGCTCTTGGCACTCCTCCCCAAACAAAACTACTCCTCCGAGCCTGACATACGCTCCAACAGATTTTAAGTTTCATATTTTATCAGAAATCGTAATTAATACTTACGTGTTTGTTTCTATACTGAGAAAATTGAGAGAGGCCAAAAACTGTTGCTATGGCACCTCCTCCAATGAGAGCAGTTCCTTTCACTGCCTTCCGAAATGCCATTTTTTACTGGAAGAAAAGAAGATAAAAATTAATCGGCAGATTTACCATGGCAGGATCTGGGCTACCCAGAACAGACCATTTGCAGAAACTAAAGACGATGTTGTGACAAGCTGAAATTTAGAGTAGCGATGTCTTAATTAGTGATTTTCATTGCAATATTAATAATTTCTAAACAAAGTCTAGACAGAGGCAACTGGAGTGCTCTGGTGCTTGCTGTGAAAGCTGAATGACAAAAGAGTATTTAGATCTGAGGATTTCTGTACACACACCCCCAGTGACACTCCTGTCCAACACCACGGCAAAGGCAGACCAGGAATTCCCTGTCCTTGGCCACCAAATCCTTACCCCAACACCACAGCAGATCAGCTCCACAACATCACCTTTAGCTCCCCTCCCATCCCATCAACTACTGCTAGGATCCCATTAACCCAGGAGCACCCCATCCTGCCTTCCAGCTGGGAATTGCACACCAGCACAGCCCATCCTACCCTGGAATGACGGCTGGTCAGGACGCAGGTCCCTCAGTGAGAAGCAGCAGCACAGACAGGGACAAGATTAAGTGGCTGGAAAGCAGTGCAGCACTTTATCATCCAGCTCCAGAGGGTTTAAAACCAGCCCTATGTGGGTCAGGCAAATTCTTAATAGACCCAGTGTTCGGATCCTGAATGAAAAATTTGCATGGGACTGACCTGAATCTTAAGTAGGCACAGCCCACTCCATCTTCCCCTGTCCGTGGGGCTCGTGCCATGCTGGAGACAACACCCACCCCTGGTGGGGGACTCCTGGCAGCACTCTGGGCCCTCTGGCCATGGACACAGCTCTGCCAGGGCACAGACTGCCCCGCAGGCCCCACAGAAGAGATTCAACACCAACAAAGCTTCAAGCAGCTGAGGCAGTGTGTGCAGCCCTGTGCCAACCCCGGGACACCAGTGGATTTACAGCACAGCGGGAGCAGCTCTGGGGCAGGAGCAGGGCCAGGACAGACCCCCACCCCGGGGCTGGGCTGGGCTGGGCTGGGCTGGGCTGGCCCTGCAGCCTCCCCAAGTGTGCCAGGACCCAAACACACAACCAGGACACTTCCCTGAACTGCTCCTGTATAACTGCACAGGCTGTACACAGACACACGTTCCCAGGCTGGATTGTCCCAAAGCAAGGAATTCTTGGCTGTGAGAGTGGTGAGCACTGGCACAGGGTGCCCACAGCAGCCGTGGCTGCCCCATCCCTGGAAGTGTCCCAGGCCAGGTTGGATGGGACTTGGAGCAACCTGGGCTGGTGGGAGGTGTCCCTGCCCATGGCAGGGAGTGGGATGAGATGGTCCCTTCCAGCCCAAACCTCATCCTCATTCCTGCAAGCACAGCCAACACTTATCCCTGCATCCTGTCCCCTCGCTTAGACCTCTCCTGGCACTTTGAAAACCAGGGACATACTTGCCAGAGTTACACCTTTACCTTTTCATGGAATTAGAGCAGCACAAAGTACACAAACCACTGACTAAAAGCCTCAGTGATC
>JAWWLZ010000177.1:681218-692149 GCA_035041345.1 Poliocrania exsul
CTCCCAGCCCCTGGAGCCCACCCTGTGCCTGATGCCCACCTTGTCCCCCAGCCCAGAGCACTGAGTGCCACAGCCAGTCACTCCTTGGACACCTGCAGGGATGGGCACTCCAAACCACCCTGGACAGATCCTCCCAGTGCCTGACCACCCTTTCCAGGAAAAAAAACCTCCTGCTGATGTTGAACCTGACCCTCCCCTGGCACAGCTGGAGGCCCTTTCCTGTCCCTGGCTCCCTGTCCTGTTCCTGTTTCCCCAGCTTGGCCACAGTATCCCACTCTCCCAAGCACACCCCAAAAGGCAGGGCCAAGGCCCCCAGAGGGGTGGCAGGGACAGAGACCAGCACCCTCCTGCTCACACTCTGTGCCTCCCTCAGCTGCAGGAGCACACCCAGGATGGTACAGCTGATTCCTGCAGAAACACAGGTTCAAACTACAGCCAGAAGGCCAAGAACATACAGTAGATTAATTAATCTATACAACCAGACTATCAGAGCTCTGGGTTAGCCTGAGGGCAGCACAGGCCATAAAAAGGCAAAATAACTCCCCAAGTTCCATTTGCCAGCACATAAACAAGCATCAGGAAGCTGTTGCTTAAGTGAATTACTTGGAAACGCCAAGCCCTATTTTGAAACCATCAACGAGTGGAAGGAGAAAGTCACAACTGCAAACTGACAGCAGAAAAGGCACATTTCTTTTACATATTTCTTAATGCTTGCAGAGACTTGTGTGGAGCCAAACAGGCAGCAGTAAGGAACGTGTAGGAGCTTCCTTTGGGAAACTGCTGTGCATGAATGGCCTCTGAAGTGACCACATCCACCAGCTTTGTGTGTTCCCAGCAGGGACAGTCACCAGGAAGTGATGGAGCTCTGGGGAAAACACTCCATGATGCAGCAAGGCCTAGCTCAGAAAGTTATTATTACTGTGCTCCTGTGCACATAATTAAACAAAATAAAGTGTGAACCCACATATACACAACCAAAGTAATGCTGTAAGTTACACACAAGGTGTGTGCATAACTTTACATTGTAGATATGACTCAAACCTTCCATCCAACATCAGACTAAGTAAATTGCTAATGGCCTAACATTAAAATTAATAATATCCTGGATGTTGCTATTATAGAAAAGGCAATACTGGACTTTGCTTTAGCTATTGCCATGTAAAGATCCTTAAGTATCAGACCAAGTCTTTAGCAGCTGATTGGGGTCACTGCTCATCACTGAAAATCCCTGAGGAACTGTACCTAAGAGTAAGGGAGGAAAATAAAAGAGTAGAAAGACATGGAAAAAAAGAAAATGCAACGACTGAGTGGAGCAGAGCCCCCAGTTCCAGCAGCAGGCAGAAGGAGCTGCTTCCAGCACACCTGTACTACCTGTTCACAGGGAACAGCAGAGGAACTTCAGGAGGAAATCTGGCTGGTTTAAACCCGAGCTCTCCACACACGTATTTATCTCTTTTCCCATAGTATCAGGCTTACAAACGTTTACTGATTGCTTAGTAGAGATAAAACCAAAAAAGTTTAGGACTTGATATCCTCTCACTCAGCCATGAGTATGCTCAGTGCTGGTAGGAAGTTACTTTCATTTTCCAGAGTTCAATGTAACTACAGATATGCCATTTCCATCCAAGAAAGGAAATACAGTTGAAGAGCTCTGCAGCCCCCCTTATTTGTTATATATCCACACCTGCCCCTGGCCAGGGCCACATGGGTGGGATTGCTGCCTGTGGGGCATCCTCAGAGGGCACAGCACACACGGGGCAGCTGCCAGGGGCTCTGCACCACTCCCAGAAAACTGCCCACACTCCTTTTATTGGTCTTTTTTCTTCCCATCCAAAAGCTTAAATAAAACAGTGGGAGGGGGCTGGGAGCACTTGGAGTGAAAGCTGCTGTGTAAGATCACGGAATGACAGAATAGTTTGGGTAAAAGGCACATTAAAGCCCATCCAGTGCCACCCCCTGTCCTGGGCAGGGACACCTCCCACCAGCCCAGGTGGCTCCAGCCTGGCCTTGGACACTGCCAGGGATCCAGGGGCAGTCACAGCTTCTCTGCCCAACCTGTGCCAGGGCCTGCCCACCCTCCCAGCCACCAATTCCTTCCCAGTATCCCATCCAGCCGTGCTGTTCTGCGAGCCTTACACACAGAAGCACACAATGCCACACTGGATTGGGTTGGAAGGGCCATTCCTTAAAGATGCTCCAGTGCCACCCCTGCCGTGGGCAGGGACACCTTCCACCAGCCCAGGCTGCTCCAACCTGGCCTTGGACACTTCCAGTGATCCAGGGGCAGCCACAGCTTCTCTGGGCAGTGGCAGATGCGGGGCAGGGGCAGCAGGAGATGCGGGGCAGGGGCAGCAGGAGATGCGGGGCAGGGGCAGCAGGAGATGCGGGGCAGGGGCAGCAGGCGCTGATGCAAGGCAGAGGAAAAGGCAGAAGCAGCACGAGCAGATGCGGGGCAGAAGCAGCAGGAGACGTGCGCGGCAGAGGCAGAGGCAGCAGGAGCAGATGCGGGCAGAAGCAAAGGCAGAGCCATCAGATGTGCAGGCAGAGCCAGCAGGAGATGTGCGGGCAGGGGCAGAGGCAGCAGGAGATGTGCGGGCAGGGGCAGAGGCAGCAGGAGATGTGCGGGCAGAGCCATCAGGCGCTCGTTCCGCGCTCCCAGCAGAGCCGGCCCGGGCTCCCCCCGCCTGTCCGGGCCAGCCCCGCTCCCGTCCCGCCCGCGCCGCCCCCGCACCCTCCGACACAGCCCCGAGCGCCACTTACTGCGGAGCCGAAGCCGGAACCGGAGCCGCGTCCCCGGGCGGGCTGTGCGGGCTGTGCGGGCTGCGGGAGCGGCAGGAGCGGCTCCTCCTGCGCCGGCAGCAGCCCCAGCCCGCCGGGCTGCCCCGAGCTCCGCCTCGAACGCCGCCCGCACTCCCCGCCCTGCCCTCCGCCCGGCCCCGCCGCTGCGGCGCTCCCGCGGGCGGGCCCGGCCCGGCGCGGCCTCCTCATCCCCGGCCTCGCCTGATGAGGGTCCCCGCCCGGCCTCCTCATCCCCGGCCTTGCGTGATGGGGGTCTCCGCCCGGCCTCCTCATCCCCGGCCTCGCCTGATGAGGGTCCCCGCCCGGCCTCCTCATCCCCGGCCTCGCCTGATGGAGGTCCCCGCCCGGCCTTCTTATCCCCGGCCTCGCCTGATGGGGGTCCCCGCCCGGGGCGGGCCCTGCCCGGCCGCCCTACCCGAGGCCCGGCCCGCGGGCCCGGAGCGCTCTGCGGCTGCCGAGGGGCGTTTGGAGGCACCGACAACCGCAGCGGGTGATTTCAGGGGTTCTGCGGGCAGTGATACCCAGGCCACCGGTGATGGGGGCAGAGTTTGTCCCACCGGTGATGGGGGCAGTGTTTATCCCAGGCACATCAGTGCGCTTAAAGCGGAGTAAGATCTCGAGGGCCAGCTGGAAGTAGTAGATATTCAGGCTTAGAAGCCCTCGGCTGAACAGAAAGAATATGAAAGGAAAAAGACCAAAAAAATGATTAATTATTTTTGAGGTTATGGGGATGGGGTGGTTTGTTTTTTGGTTGTTTTTTTGAGAGAGATACCATGAGAAAGGAAGCAGAATTAGGGGGAAAAAGGGGGATTTAAATGCAGTTTGTGGTGAATAATTGCAGCATGATCCAACACACATGGTTCTAGAAGTGAATGCCTACCCCATATATGTGTCCTAACAAGTTCTGGGTGTGAGTGCCTACCCCACGTACGTATCCTAATATGGCACAAAATGTTGTTGTTTCATCCATCTCTAACAAATATTCAAAACCTGATCATAAATTTGTTAGAACTGGAAAAATCCCCTGCCCTCCTGTCCCTCTAGGGTGCTGTCTACCCACATGTGGCTGCACTGTCAGTATTAATTTATGAACATTTTTGAGTGACTCCAAACAAGGCAGTTCATGAGCACCAAATGTGTCTACATCCAGTTTCCAGGTGAACATTTCCTGCACCTCAGCACTGCTGTGTCTCATCAGCTCTTCCAAACCAGCAAAAACTTGAAGGGAGTAGGCAATGAGAGTGTTGTGCTATAATCCTCACAAAGAGAAATCCAGGAATGAGTGAAAACTTCATTAGGATCACATTTCCCAAGGAATCTCACTTTCCAGGAGTTGTCCTCATGTTCATGGTGCCACTACCAATAAACAGGGATGGGCTGTTCTCTCCTCCCTCCATTAGGCTTCTGTTCAACTATTGCTGTCTTTTTATCTTAGTTACTTTTCACCTCTGTTTTCATCTTAGTTACTCATTGGCAAAGATTGGGCTTCATAAGTTTGAAAAGTGAAAGATTTTTACAAGGTTAAGAAAAAAAAATGAGATGCCTGAAAATATCGTAGAATTCCTCCCTCTTGCCTGTTTTTTATTTAATGCCTAGATGAAAATATCGCCTCCTGAGTCTCCGTGCATGTGGCTGAGTCCCCGGGACACCTGCCAAGACAGGAATTTTAGCTGCCCCAAATCATGTGCTCAGCAGGTGTAAATTGTGTGCAGGGAGAGTTCACCTTTTGTCCTGAACCCCAGAGGCAGTTTCTCTTCATTAGCAAGGGAAGATGGGGAAGAAGATTATCCTCGTTTCCTGACTGCATGCCAAAGTTATGTATCATAAGGAGCAAATCTGTTCATACGTTCACAAATATGTTTTCTCCTAATCTGCCTTCAGGAAAGTGTCTTTGTGAGGAGCGAGAGGTGCTGATAATCAGAGCAGAGCTGAGACAGAGGGACAGGAACAGACACAGAATTTCTCTGCCGAGATTTTTTCCACGGGGATCCACAGTTAAGTCCTCCAGTTGGAAAATAAAAGTCCTTAGTCATGGCTGTAATTAAACATTTAGATTGTTCCCATCTCGGGCTGTGGGTGTCAGGTGTCAGTTGAAGTACAACCCTGTGGCTTCCCATCAGATGCTCAGTTTGCCAACAAACCAGGATGTGTTGCTGGTGTTTAAATGTTTCCCCTGCATGCAACAGATAAATCCATCCACTGTGTCTGAGGAAGAGGCTCATTTTTCTATTAAAACTGCTGTAATGTGTTACCATCATAATCATGTCTGATTGTTTGCTCTTCCATCAAGATCCCACACCAGGGCTGAGCCACAGAAACAAATGCAGAAATTGCAGTTTTACAAAAATGAGGTCACAGGGCACGTTCTTTGTGGCAGAACAAACACCATCATTAATTGGCCTCTCCCTGCAATGGCAGCACAGGCAGGGAATGGAGGGAAGGGATGTGGGGTGTGTGTTTCTGGGGCAAGCAGCCAAGCTGGGGCTCATAGAAAACATGGGTTTCCTTGCTAAAGAGAAGAAAGACAACATCTTTTAGAAAGCAGCACTGCTTGGACTAGTCAAGAGTAGTTATTTTCCTCTTTAAATGTTTAAAGATCATGGTTGTGACAGGAAATAGTAAAGAAAAAATCTATTAAATATATTTTCTCTACATGTGCCAGATTCAGAGATTATATTCAACAAATGGACTGCAAAAGGCTCTTTGGAATTTGTGCTGGTTTTTTTTCCTCTCAGACAATGACAGACCAAAATCAGCTCCAGTGAATATAAATGTCTGGTGTTTATCCAGGTATTTTCTCCATTGAATTGATTAGGAAAAGTGTAGAAAACCTGTTCAAAGATACACAATCACTTTGAAAGCACAGCCTGATATCCCAGCACATAAGGAATAAATAGAGGATTTGAGTCTCCTGTTCTCCTCCACTGCCCATTTCCCTGGCATTGCCTGCCTGGTGGTGTTCCTTTGGGGCCACTTGGATGGGATCTGGAATGAACATTTTTGGGGTGTCCATGGGTTTATAAGGAACTTGCACAGATTTCCAGCAACATCATCAGTAGTTGTGTTGGGAAAAGTTATTTTCAATAACCACATATATCATTGTCAATTTGGTTTTGGTGACCTTTAGTGATCCACAACTGTTCCATTGGGAAAAAAAGGGTATCAGAAAATCCCCAAGTTTTCACCTCCCTGATACCTGAACCAACCAACATTCCTGGATGTCAATGACCCCTCTCTGTGTCCAAAGCCCGTGGATGGGATCTCTCCCCCCATCTCCTTTAGCACCATTTCTGACCACACCAGCCATCCTGCAGCTTCCCTGGAATTTCAGATCATACCTTTTCATCTACAGAAATATTTTTCCCTGCAGATTTAAATAATTAATTGGGACGTGCCTGGTGGGTCTTGAGCTAAACTTCAAGGAGGCAGCAGATACGTGTGACCAAGTGACCTTTTGCTGTCCTGCTCGTCCCCGCGCTCGCGCTGTGCTCAAAGGGACGCTGTCAAAATTGCTAGGCCTTAAAACTTTAACCCGCTCTGACAAGTTGTTCTACATTATAAGTCTTCCCTAAAAGATTACCACGATTGTTTTGTTTGTTTTGTTCCAACAATCTTTGCTGAAGGCTCCACAATACAGATTCATTTGTCCTTTTGGGTAGGTGGATATTTTTAAATGCCCAGCTTATTCCGTGACCTGTTAAAATGGAGTTGATGTGCTGTGCTCCACTCAGCGGAGAACTCGCCGGGGATGGAGCAATTTCTCTGTACTCCAGAAGAAGAAACAAGAGCACACTCTGGGAGCCTTTATGAGGAGGCTTTTAGAAGCCATTTTGAAAGGCTGATTGTTATCCTTAAGTTTTGGAAGTCTTGACTGGACCTCCAAGGTGATGTTAAGTATGTGTTAGTGCAACATGAGTTGGTTCTTACAAAGAGGTTTGGTGTATTTCAGAGTGCTCAGGATTACTCCTTAGGCATAGTTTCTAAGATCTCCACTTACAGAATCACAGGATCATTTAGGTTGGAAAGCCCTCCCAGCCCCTGGAGCCCACCCTGTGCCCAATTCCCACCTTGTCCCCCAGCCCGGAGCACTGAGTGCCACGGCCAGTCTTGCCTTGGGCACCTCCAGGGCTGGGCACTCCAAACCTCCCTGGGCAGCCCCTGCCAGTGCCTGCCCACCATTTCCATGCAGAAATTCCTGCTGCTGTGCTCCCTGCCCTGCCCTGGCCCAGCCTGAGGCCGTGCCCTCTCCTCCTGTCCCTGTGCCCTGGAGCAGAGCCCGACCCCCTGTCCTGGCTCCCCTCTCCTGGCAGGGATTGCAGAGCCAGAAGGTGCCCCCTTTTCTCCAGGCTGAGCCCCCCCAGCTGCCTCACCTGGTCTTTGTAGGACTTAAATGATTTAATACAGCTCCACATGAGGAGGTGGATCAGAGCCAACAGCACAGGTACAGCTGTTCCATCACACTTTCCCTTTTTTATGTGTCAGGACAAAGGTTGACAGAACACCCATTTTATACTGGGTGGCTGCACATCCTCATCCCTCTGTGTGACACAGGAACACGTGTCTGTGCCAGCCATGGAGGAGGGAATGAGTGATACCCACTGGCCACACCCCAGGTGAGCCACACCTGCACTTTGAAGCTTGAATTGAGCTGTTTTACCACTGCCATGAACTGTACCTTGCTCCTATCGCAGCTGCACCAGCTGAACTTGGGGTTGTGAGGCTGCAGGTGCCCTGGAGCTGCAGCACCTCCTGGGAGGGACACAGTGGGGTCACCAGCAGCACCTGGAAGTGACATAGGAAGTGCAGGAAGATACTGTGTCAGATTTCAGCCAGAAGCATCAAAAGAAGAGATCACGGAGATTCTTAACCAACTGAACCAATCCTGTGAATTTTTCACCAGTTCTGAGGCTCTGGACCACTCTTTCTAGTATTGCAGGTCTCAGTTCTCTCCTCCATTCATTGCTTTCCTGCTCACAGTCAGTTTTAAGGGAAGCCCAGTGTGAGCCTGGGTCACACAGCTTGGGAAAGGATTTCCAGAGCATGTTCTAGAGTGTCATTTGGTCCCCAGGGAGGCCTGTGAGTTGCCAAACTCCTCCTGGTTGAGAGAGTTCCCTGCACTACGTCAGCCAACACCCCCAGATGTTCTGAGCAGATGCAAAACATGCTCGAATGGACATGAGGAACTGCTGTATAAGTTACTGGGAGTGCAAGGACAGTTTCATTTCTGCTCTGAGAGCAAGTGGGACTTGCCAATAGCGCAAAGTGTGTCACCGTGGTGACCCTCTGCGCAATAATTCTCTAAGGAGTGGCAGCTCCATGGAAACAGCGTGTTCCACTCTGCCCTGACCTGCCCCAGAGGGCTGAGGGGCACTTGGGGACATGGCTCAGTGGTGGCCCTGGCAGTGCTGTGAGTGAACTGTTGGACTTGATGATCATAGAGGGCTTTTCCAGCCCAAACCATCCTGTCATTCTGTGATTCCATGGCTATGAGGACACACTGCTGGTTCCCACGTGGCTGTGCACAGATGTTGCCAGCTGTCCCCTGTCAGATGTCCCATGAGCTCACCAGGAATGAGAAGAGGTGAGAGAATAAAAGTAGGGGGAAACCAGTTGATCAATGATTTCTGTTTACCTCCTCATGGCCAACTTCCAGACACAGTAAAATAGGGAATCAGGGGCTTCTCAATATGAATATTTCTTGTGTAAGTGCTTTGGGATTTCTGGTACTGGGCTTGTCTGGGAAAACAGTTTTTCCAGGCTGACTGATGCAGTCATAAGCAATAGTCCAAATTATGTTATTACTTGAAGTTTTGACGATGTCACCCTCTGCCAGCAGGAGTTAAGAAGGAAAGGGGACTGTGACAGATGGTTACATTGCAGTGTTCATGTGTGTCCACACAGTAAACTGAAACAGTATCTGTAGTGCCAGTTTGCTGTTGGTTGGAGAAGAAAAGACCTGCTTCCTCCCTTTCCAGAAGTGGTTGGTGGTTGGTCTTCCTCCTGCCTGGGCTGTGTTCTCAAGTATGATTATTCTTTTTGTACATAAATCTTAATGTTCCCTTTACATGCAGCTCTTTATGCTGCTCTCCCTTGAGCTCTTGGCTCGTGTCTGTCCACTCGTGGGAGCGTGTCCAAGGCAAACTGCACATCAGGGGAGTGCAGAGTTTATTGTGGGACATGGCATTGTCACCTCACAGAGTGAGCAGTGCCACACTGTGGGTGTCCCATCACCACACACAGGTGTGGCGTGCTGGCATTGGCACCACATCACCTGGCAAACCATGGGCACATTCCTTGGACACCGTGATTCCTTCAGGTGTAGATCAGCTGAGCCTCTGAGCCTGTAACCAGCAGCTTCCCCTGGCAAAGTCCTTCTAGGACAGAAAACAAACAAAATACACATTTGTGACCCGGTCTGAACCCTATTAAATGTAAAGAATGATCACAGAATCACTCAGGTTGGAAAACACCTTTAAGAATGAGTCCAACCACGGTGCTGGGTGTAAAGATTTTTGGAAGCCTCCACCTGAAACCTCCTGAAGTTCTTCCATTAAATAACTCCTTCTGACTTATGCAAGAAGTAATGTTTTTTTATCCCTGAGAAGATACAAACAGAATGCTTAGGAAACAAAGAAGTTTTCGAGGAATATGCTGAGAAAAGAAGTTTTCAAACAATATGCTGAAAAAAAAAGTTTTTGAACAATATGCTGAGAAAAAGAAATTTTTCAAAGAAAATGCTGAAAAAAAAGTTTTTGAACAATATACCGAGAAATGATCACTGAAATAATGATTACTGATATCTCATGTCTGTGAGGGATTGAACAAGACCAAAACTAACAGCCAGACCAGGCTCTGTGGGATGTATGATGGGGTCATTATACAGTTTTCCAGGGGAGTTTGTAATCCTTTAGAGGAAAATTGTGTAACAGGCATTGCTAAGTTTCTAACACCGCTTTTCCCCGGGAAATAATGGCTCAGAAGTGCTGCCTGGGTACGTGGAGCTCGAAAGAAGAGTCGGGCAGGTGCGGTCGGTGAGCAGCGCGATGTGCGCTGGTTCACGCAGGGGCGGGCAAAGCCCTCCGAGCGCGCATTGGTGGTTCAGTGGTAGAATTCTCGCCTGCCACGCGGGAGGCCCGGGTTCGATTCCCGGCCAATGCAACTCACCTTTTTGCCGGCGGGACCCGCCTCCTTTCCGTGTTTGGGACCGCCGCTCCTGCTTGGGGGTTGCCTCTCCCGATCTGGGGCCACCGCTCTTTCGTTTTCCCCGCTTCGATCCTGGCCTGGAATAGGCGCCGAGCCAGGCCATGCCGTGGCGGGCCCGGCCGCTCCCTGAGACCCGCGGCGGCCGCGCGGGGAGACGGGAAATGAAAAAAAAAAAAAAAAAAGGGAAAGGAGGAAGGAAAAAGAAGCGCCTGGAGATGCCGGGGATTGAACCCGGGACCTCACACATGCGAAGCGCGCGCTCTACCACTGAGCTACATCCCCGGCTGTGGAGTTTTTGCGCCGGGCGGGGCCATGTGGCGGGACCGGGGATGCGCCCGCCAGCCCCGAGCGGCTCCCTCTGCCGGGAGGGGGAACAGTGTCCCCCTGGAATGGGGGACAGGGATGCCCCGGGAACGGGAACAGCCGGGAACGGGGACAGGGATGCCCCGGGAACGGGAACAGCATCCCCCGGGAAAGGGGACAGGGATACCCCGGGAAGGGGAACAGCATCCCCGGGAAGGGCGACAGGGATACCCCGGGAAGGGGAGCAGGGAGCCCCCGGAGCAGCCCCACCCCGAGGATGTGCAGGTGGATCGGGGGGTGCTGAGCATCCCGGGGGAGCCCAGCCGGGGCCAGGACCGGCAGGCACCGAACGGAAAAGAGCCCAAACAGACCAATTTCATTAGGTTTGGTGAGAGCTGCCTGGTCCTGCTCTCTGTGCAGCTTTATTTTCAGAACCCAAACACCATCTCTGAGGCACTGCAGGTGTCTGTCAGTGTGCCCCTGGGGCATCCCACATGATCCTGAAATCATGGCCTGGTTTGAGTGAGAAGACTTAAAAGCCCATCTCATTCCACTCCTGACATGGGCAGGGACACCTTCCGCTATTCCAGGTTGCTCCAAGCCCCATCCAGCCTGGCCTTGGACAC
>JAWWLZ010000177.1:693258-723680 GCA_035041345.1 Poliocrania exsul
TCCCAATATCCCAGTCCCTGTGTCCTGTCCCTCCATGCCTTTTCCCCAGTCCCTCTCCAGCTCTCCTGGAGCCCCTTCAGGCCCTGCCAGGGGCTCTCAGGTCTCTCTGGACCCTTCTCTTCTCCAGGTGACCCCCCCAGCTCTCCCAGTCTGGCTCCAGCCCAGAGGGGCTCCAGCCCTGGAGCATCTCTGTGGCCTTCTCTGGACTTGCTGCAGATATTCTGGGTAATTCCCAAGTGTATTTATTTACCCCTCCCAAGCAGCTCTGCTGGTCCTGCAGACCAGGAGGGCCCATTCCCACCCAGCTGCCCCTCAGTTCACCCCATCCTGACATCCACAGTCTCAGCCACTCACCTGTTCCCTTTCTCTCAGAAAGCAGCATTTACAGCTGCACTTTCTTCTGGGCAGATTTTAAGAAGCTGCTTTCTAGGAGTTCCTGACTCTGGTTTTCCTAATTAACACACAGGCTCTTGGACTTGTGCATAACCCAAGGTGTAGAGCAGCTGGGGCTCCTCACCAGACCGAGCCAAGGGCACTGAGCAGGTTAATACCAGCCCTGCAATAAAAACACAGAGCAATTGAAAACCTTCTCTCAGGTTTTTCTCTTTTTGTTTACCTTCCTGTAGACTTCAGAATAGCCAAAAATGAATAATACAGTTATTACTGTGCCGTTATGGATTTCTCATATGTGATGGACAGTCACCCAATTGTGAAACTTCCCGTTCAGGAGCTGGATCCAGGCAGAGCACATTCTGGCTGCTGAGGAGAACAGCTCCACATCCAAAGCCTACCAGCAAGTATTTAATTACCATCCCTCTGGAAGCCAGACAAGTGCTGCCTATATTAAAATGAAACAAGGCTTCTATTCCAGCCTGGTCTAAATATCCTCTAGACCATCACCTACCAAATACAGAATAAATTGAATTATTGTGGCAGGACACAGCATGAAGATGCTTTAGGAGAAAATAAGATGCCTTAAAGTGAGCTGTAAAGGAAACTAAAATGACCATGGATGGCTGTAAATCACTCGGTGGAAGCCTGAGCCTACCAGAGCTGCATGTTCATAAAGGAGGAGGGAGCAGAGCGGGCCCCTAGGGCTGCTCCCAGCACAGGCACAGCTCCCCATCCTGCCCACCAGCCAGCCCAGCTGTCCGGAGCCAGCCCCTGCTTCCAGGAAACACTTTGTCATCTTGTCTCAATGCTGCTGGATGCCGGCACAAGCTCCACATTCAGCTGCCTCCAAGGACTACATTCACCTCTTTGTGTTTGGGTTTCTGTGCTGACATCAGGGAAAAACAATGTCACTGTTATCTGGCAGCTCCTCCACATTCCTTGGTGGGATTAACTCATTCCTGGTTCCTCGGGGACCTCACGCCTTTGGGGAGGCCCTGGGAATGGGTTTTCTTTAAACTGCGAGTTTCTATGTTTGTCTTCAGTTCTCATCAGATACACACACAAACCCCCTCAGTATTTCCCACAGCAACTTCTCTCCATGCTCATGGAGTCCTGTGGTCCAGCCTGACAAGAGCTCCGTTCTGAAGCTCCCTGGACTGCATGGGAACAGGGATCAGAGCAGGATTCTGGAACAGGGATCACCACGGGATTCTGGAATAGGGATCACAGTGGGATAGTGGAACAGGGATCAGAGTGGGATTCTGGAACAGGGATCAGAGCAGGATTCTGGAACAGGGATCACTGCAGGATTCTGGAACAGGGATCACAGTGGGATAATAAACAGACAGATAGGCATGTCTGTGTTTCCTCCTGGTACAGCTTCCTACCACTGCACTTGTTCCAAAGATTCATTGTCAGAGCAGAATTCCATGCCAAATTCTGACTTTTACAAGACAAGGAGACTCAGGGGGTACCTTCTCACTCTGCAATTCCCTGTGACAGGAGGGAGGAGCTGGCGGGGAATTCTGTGTGATTATTCATCCTTTACTGAGCATTCCTGTTGCCCTTCAAAAAACATTCTGGCTGGAGATTAGGAAAACCATAAAGTGACAAATATCAGAGTCAGTGTGTCAGACCAACACTTAAATAATTAATACCACATAAATATTATGTAAATATGCCACTTACCAAACCATTTAAAATAATAAAGGTATTAAAACAAAAAAAAAAAAAGGAGGACAGAGTTGTGATTTGCAGAGAAACAACAAAAATTGTCAGTGTTATATTTATTGGAATCACAGAATTGTTACGGTTGTAAGAGACCTTGAAGATCAAGTCAAAATGTCAGCACAGCTCCACCATCGTGTTCACCATAAAAAGGTGTCCTCAAGTGTCACATTGGCACATTTTTTGAAACACATCTACCCACTGCCACCCGTCAGGGAATACAGTGCTGGGAATAACCTGCAGGAAGCTCTGCACGCAGGTTACACCAAGTTGGAATGAAGTTACCTGCTTAAGGTTTCCAAATACAAATGGCTTTTTCTCCTGGTTTTTTACATCTTTGATTTTTATTGACTCAGGTCCCTTGTTTGTTGTGGTGAAATTGAGGAATAAAGCAAGGAAGGCTTTCCTTAGTTCCCATTCATGAAGGGGAACTACAGAGTCCAGATGTTTGGCTGGGTTTTGTTGTGAGAACTAAAACATGCCAAAAATACAGGTTGCAGATCAGCCCATAATAAATGATTAGGAAAGTTAGAGTTAAAAAAGAAGATAAAAAGGCAGAAAACATGAGTAAAGGACTGAGCTGGGAGATTCATTCGGGTGGCAAACAGGTAAGTAAATCAGAGCCTTGCAGAAATTATTTGACTGACAAATTAATTACACAATATTACAATGGCTTTCTGAGACAAATTTAGCCCTTGGGAAGCAGGTAGGACTCTGTCTGACTTAATAAAAAGAGCCTCTACTGGTCTTCAGCTTAATCAGAGGTGAAAATTAACATTTCAGGATTTGATGCAAAGAGGAGGTTTCTGGAAAGCTCAGGAGGACAAGCTCTAGCACAACGACACAGGTTCCACTGCCAGGTGGGCAGCCCAGGGAGGGGGATGCTCCTGCTCTTTCATGGGCCTTTAATTCACTGACCTGCTCGGGAAGCTAAGGCAGGAGCTGATGTGGAAACCCACGTGGATCCTCATTAGGATGGGTCAGCCAATGGGACACTTCAGGCTTGCTTAGAGAATGCCTGATTAAAGTATTGTACTCCAACCCTGCGAAAGTACACTACTACTTTATTATTATTACTGTTATGACTGCTACTTCCATTACTGTTACTTATTATCATAATTATTTCCTAAAGTGTTGACTTATTCCCTTAACCTCATTCCTGATTTGCAGCTCACACTCTGTCTCCAGTTAGAAGAATTGAAAAAATTATATTTATTTTGTTTTCTTGCTAAGTATCACATTTTTAAGGTAGAGATATTAGGAACTTTCTCTGGGAACAAATGTTGTCTGTTGTTCCTGGAAAAGCTTTGGAAACACGTCTGTCTGTCTGTGTGTATGTATATCTATAGATACCTCCCAACTGAGACACATCACCTTCCATGGTAAGCACCAGAGGACACACTCATTATCCAGGCTGACCCACAGCATCATTTCAAATATTGAGACCTCAATACCTTTACAAATATTAAATAAGACCTTTGCTGGTCTTCCCTGCCCCAGACGTGGGACTGGCCGTGGCCACCCCGAGCTGGCAGCACTCGCCCACCTGGGCCCAGTGAGCGATGGTGGGGTGTGAACCAGCAGCAATAAATACATTTACATCTCATTACCAATGTGTCAATAGGGGCCAGTCCTAGAGAATTGCCTGCTGGGAAGTGTGGCCCATTTCCTCAGGATCTGACTGATGTAAAAATTGACTTGGTTTTCCAATGATACCTTGTAGTGGAATGTTGTGAGCTGAAAACTAATATATTTCTTGCTTATACATCAATATGGCCTAATTTTGTTGGCTTTTAAATTGAACAATCTGTGGAACATACAATCCAGTTTTGATTTCTCTCTTTATGACACCTCTTATTATTAAAGCTCCCTCATCCAAAAAATAATGTATTTTTATTTACTAGTAATATTAACGGAATTCAATTTTTGTCTCAGATTTAATCTACTTTTCCAATATTGAAGAACCAGATTCCATTTAGTTAAAACTGAATAAAACCCAGTTTTTCCTCCATTTAGTGACAAAGGCTGAACTTCAGTTTGAGTAGTTTTTTTAATATTACTCCTCTCAAATCAGTGTTTATTCCTTACTGTGCTTCAAATGTTTCAAGGAAAACTGTATTATTTATTGTGCATCATTAATTGCCTCTTTCTCCATAATTATTCCTTGTCTGGACATGGTGAGTCCGTATTTGTGTTCCTTTGGGTGTGTGTCTGTGCTCTGCTTGTGCTCAATTCCAGCTGGAAGAAAAGCAGCGCTGCCAGATCCCAGCACTGCCCCAAGAACCCACACCAGGGTGGGGGACAATGGGGAAAAGCCACCAGACCATAGAAAGCCAAAATGGCAAGTCAAAAATGGGGTCTGAGTGTTCCTGACCCACCAGCACAGCCATGCCCAGCTCACAGCTCCAGAGAGCCCTGGGAAGGAGCAGGATCTGCACGAGAGGGAAGCACATTCTGGAGAGAAAGTAAAACTCAGGCTCGGCTGATACTCTATGACAGCGTATTAAAACTGATAATTAAAAAACTGTCTGAACAATTTTGGTAAAGCATTTTCAGCTTAGAACTCCCTTTCTGAAGCACTGGAAATAATTAACTTTTTAAAACATAACTCCTCCATATCCTGTACTAAAGTCAGGCATTTTAAAAAGCAAAATGATATTTTAATAACTATTCTCATAATTACAAACCCCATTCTCCACACAGTCCTGTTTTCAATTAACAGCTGCATTAATGGGTTTGTTCTCCTTGCCATTTCCCTCTAATGACAGCAGCCATCACAGACATGGAGAGTTTTGCAAATTCATAACTATCAGGAGCTGTTTTCTCTTCATTTTACCCCTATTTTCTGCAGCACGGTATGAGCCTTTACCAGGAGATAACATTGTCATACGAGTGGCTGGACAAACACACAATGCTGATAACTCTGTTCCTGGTGGCTGTCACTGAATCACGGACTGGTTCAGGTTGGAAAAGCCCTCTCAGACCATGGAATCCAACAATTAAGCCATCACTACCAAGTCTACCACTAAACCATATCCCTAAAAGAAGGTACCAGCCCCACGGGGCAGGTATCTGGAAGAACCTGAAGTCTGTCCATGCTTTGGAAGATACCCAAGAGGTTTGAGCCAGCCATCATTGAGTCTGATTGCTGAACCTTGGCAAGGCTTGAATGGGTCTCACAGGTTCAGCTCAGCAGCTATTGCAGTCCATCCACCACCACTGGGGCCTTTAGCAGTGAAGAAAAGCTCCAACAGCCTCTTGCCCAAAGGAAACTGTACTTTGTAAGTCAGACTTAGGATCACAGACCGGTTTGAGTTGGAAGAAACCTTAAAGTTCATCTTGTTCCACCCCCTGCCATGGGCAGGGACACCTTCCACTATCCCAGGTTGCTCCAACCTGGCCTTGGACACTTCCAGGAACTTATTTCAGAGAATGAATTCAAAACACAACTTCAGCACCTCAGAAAATGAATTGAAATTAATTGACAGCAAACCATGCTGTCCTTGAGGCTCTCTGAGTGAACAGAGAGGTGGAAACTGTCCATCCCTGGGGGCAGCCCCTCAGCTGGGACACATCCCTGGGATGGGGACACATCCCTGGGATGGGGACGTGGCTTCCAACAGGCCCTGTGTGACGCAGGACAGCCACCCACCCACCCAGAGACAGCCCAGGACAGCCTGTGACTGGGGGGGTTGTGCTTGTGGCACAATTTCAGCACAGACTACGCTGGAGGGAGGAGGAGGAGGAGGAGGCTGGCGCCCGGCAGGGCTGGCACACTCCATCACAGCTCTGCGGGATCTGCGCACACGGATCTCCCACTCACTAGTCATGAGCACAACAGTGTTCAGAGATGCTGTGGAAAACACTCAAAATAGCTCACTTTTGGGAGGCCTCGAGGCTTGCAGCCTCAATGGAAAATTATTTTGTTAAGAACTGAGTGAAGGGGGAGGATGGGGCTCCCTCAAGCACCAGGGCAGGGCAGGGCAGGCCCCCCACGTGATGGCAGTGCTGGGGGTGCCATGGGCACCATTCCCCCCTCCCTGCTCTGAACCTCTAGTGCCTTTAAACCCAGCTATGGCAGCAAGCGAGGGGTCAGGGTGAGGGTTAGGCAGCGAGTCCATCCCACAGAAAATTGTTTGAGACGACTTCAAATTGTTTTGGGTTGGGATGACAGAAATAGATTGGTGGTGACTCGGTCAGACCAGACATTCCTGCAGCATTGTCTCACATCTGCGGGGCTTTGTGCAAGCAGCCACAGCTATGTGGGGTCCCCAGGAACACCCTCTCCCACACAGGAGGGTTTGGCACCCACGGATGGGGCTCCTGAAATGAGCCCTGAGCGACCTCATGGTGAGGTTCAGGTAATGAAAAACGTCTTGGAGGAAAAACACAGGAATTTACATTGAGCATCTTTCCTGGCTCCAGCTCCAAACAGCAACAGCCCTGGGCAGATCAAGGGGCACTTCTGGAGCTCATCATCAGCCCCCCTGTGTGTGCAAGGACCTCCAGACAGTGCTGTCCATTTGGAGATGGGGTGTTGGTGAACACCTCCCAGTATGACCAGGTGCAGAAGAGGCTGCACTGGTATCCTGCCCCTTTTCCCAACTCTGTGGGTATTCGTTTTCCTACTTCAAATATGGCAGTGTGTTCCAGGGAATGGGTTTCTCTGGGGGGAGGATCCGAGATATGTTGAGAAAATCCTCAAAATAAACACTCCCAAAACAAGAAAGGAGTTCACTTAAAACAACAAAATACATTTCACTTAACGAAAGCAGTTAATTAACCCAGATTTCTTTGTGTTGTGTTGGTTAATTCCCAAAATACAGGGAGAACAATATGTAATTACGCTATTTTAGAGTGTTTGTGGCATAAGTACATCACTCAAGTGTCATGTTTTGGGTGTTTTCAGAGCTGGTAGAACTGCCTGGAGCTGAGACAATCCCTGAGAAAATTCCCAGCAAGAAGGGGATGGCTAATGAGGACCCTGGGCACCTCCACAGGCGCCACAGCCAGACCCAGGCCCCAGACACCCATCCTGGTGTGTCCCGGGTGGCCAACGTTGCTCATCCACTAGAGATCCATGTACAGCTCCATGGTCTGTACATGGGAATTCTGGGGGAAAAGTGTAATTATATCCCTATAATCTGCTGGGAAAGTGGGAATGGTGCAGCTCTGTGGGTCTCTCCCTGCCGTGGTGGGCGGCTTCTGCCTGATCCTGATCCCTTCCCTATCCCATCCCCAGCAAAGATGCCTGTGCCGTTCCTGGGACAGTCTTGGGGTTGTTTTTCCATGATTCCATCCTGGCTGGAATCCTTGACAGAGAGCAGCAATTCAGAGCCGAACAGCAGATGAGAAGCTGCAACAGTCTCTGCAGCGTAGTTACTACTTTTGGCATTTCCAAACCTTTTAGGAAAATGCTGCCAAGTTAAAAGCCCAAGCAACGCCTGCGTTCGAGCGTGTGTGCGTGGGGGGCGAGTCTGGAGATGTGTTTTATGTAAGAAAACTTCACAGGGCACTTAAAATAGGCTGTTTTCTGGGATCAGTTGCATCCAGAGGACGTGAGACTGACATCAAACCCCGACGATGTTTTTGCTCCTCACTGCAGAGGCGAGGAGCTGCTCCCTGGGCAGGGCTGAACATGTTCCTAAAATCGTGGAATCACAGAATCGTTTGGTTTGGAAGAGCCCTCTGAGACCATCAAGTCCAACCAGTCCTCCAGCACTCCCAAGGCCACCACTAACCCATGTCCCCAAGTGCCACATCCCCAGGGCTTTTAAATCCCTCCAGGGATGGGGACTCCACCCTGCCCTGGGCAGCTGCCCCAGGGCTGGATAGTCCTTTCCGTTAAAATTTTTTCCTGAATATCCAACATGAACCTCTCCCGATGCAACTTGAGGCCGTTTCCTCTTGTCCTGTCACCTATACCTGGGCACAGAGCCCGACCTGGTTCCCCCCTCCTGTCAGGGAGTTGGGGACAGGGAGAGCGTCCCCCTGAGCCTCTCTTCACCGGGCTAAGCCCCCCAGAGCCAGAGCCAGAACCAGAGCAGGGGCTGTGACTTCCCCGCCGCGAATCCTCCGTGATGAAAACATTCTGCGTGGTAGGGGTACAGCGGGGAGGGGGCGGGAAAAAACAAACCAACCAAACAAAAAAACAATTGAAAGAAACCCCAAACACATCAAACGCTTCCCAATCCCCGGCCGTGCGGAAGCGCTGAGCGGGGACGGGGGGAGTGGAGGGGAGGTCGAGACGGGGAACGGGGGAGCCCGGAGGGGAACTCTGAGCGGGGCAGCGGGACAGCCCGGGCGGGCAGCGGGGCAGTGCGGAGGGGGAGCTCGAGGGGGAGTACGGGACAGCCCGGGGGGGATCGGGGCAGCCCGGGAGGAGCGGGACAGCCCGGGGCCGTGAACCCCCCCGCGGCGGCCTCGGGCCGCTCCCCCGGCGCTGCCGTCACCGCCGCCGCTGACGGGCCGTGACGGGCGCTGACGCGCGGCGGCGGCAGCTGCGAGGGGGCGCGGCGGCCCCCGGCTCCGGGCTGCGCTCCCGGCTCCGGCTCCGGCCGCTCCGCCCCGCTCCGCGCCCGCGGAGGAGGCAGGTAGCGGCGGGCGGGCGGCAAGAAGCGGGATGGGAATGGAGATCGGGATGGAGATCCCGCCGGGGCAGCGCCGGGAGGGTCCCGAGACCCGGTCCCGCAGCCCGGGCTGGGGTCGGCGCGCGGCTCCGCCAGCGGTGTCCGCACAGCTGGATGCGGGCGGGCAGCTGTGGTGGCGGCAGCTGTGGCGCGGCTGGGCAGGGAGCAGATGGGCTGCGGCGAGCGCCATATGGCCCGTTTAGCCTTTCACCTCGGGGATATCAATCACAGCCAGCCCGGGAACACGCACCGGCTCCGGCGGGTCCCGCTCCCCGCCGCAATATCGGGCGCTGAAGGGATCTCTTCGCTGTGGCACGAAGGACGTGGCCAACCGAGCCAGACATCAAACACCATGAGCATCGCTGCCTTCGGGGCCCTGGTGGCTGGCAGAGCAGGCAGGGGCTGACGTGTGGCCCGACGTGCTGGCCAGCACTGATGAGGGGACCACACGGCTTCGTGGGCTGCCATGGAACAGTCGCGTGCTAATGAGGATCTGAGTGGGAATCAACTTTACTCAGATCGTCTGATACACCTGCACGGCTGAGAGCAGGAAAGAAGGGAAAATGATGCTCCATCGGAAGTTTTAGGGAAATCTAAGGTGGAAAACAGCATGTTTGTGAGATGGTCCATTCACACCCAGGACTGGCAGTGAGACTCCAGCACCCTGATGGCTCTGATGGCTCTGACTCCCCATCGGGGCTCCAACTTCACAGGAACATCCAACTTCTTATGGACATTCGACTTCATATCAACATCCAGCTTTGCAGTGACACCCAGGCTCACAGCCTGGCACAGCTGCTCACTTGCCGTGGGGAGACCTGGAGGGTCCCATGGCACATGTGTGTGTGCACTCTAGTCGTGTGCTCTGAGTGCTCCAGGGCTGGAGATGACAGTGTGTCGGGAGATGAGCTCAGGGCTGGTGCTGTGTCTGGGAAGATGCTGATCTTCAGCTGATATCTGGTGGTGCTCAGGCCAGGCACTGCCCCAGTGGTCAGCACAAGGCTCATGCCTGATGGGCAGCCAGCCTTGTTCTCCACTTGAGAACTTTGCACTTCATGTGAAATTGGACAAAATTGGCTTTAGCCCTCATGCCCTCTGGAAGGCTCTCACTGGGGTGATACCTCTCATCTTGGTTTGATCAGTGATGATGTCAGTGTAAATGTGTCCATGAAGTGAGGATGGATTGTAGCTGTTCAGAGGGCCTGGCACTGCCTCCTTGCCCCTCTGGGCCCCAGGCAGGGGGGCTGGCCCTGGTCTGCAGAGGGGATTCCTGATGCAAATAGCATCAGCCACTGGTCCATTGTGTCTTCTGATAACTGGTACCTTGCTGTAAGTCTGAAACTTGCAACCTGTTGAAGAAGAAACAAGGCTTTCCTCTCCCAAAACTCCATCCTGAAACACTTGGCAAGTCAGACAGGGGATGTGAGTAGAGAAAGTAGTGTAAGAATGTCCATGTAGGGAAGGGCTGGATGCAGAAGCTGTGCTGCTGCTGCAGGACCCCCTTTGTACATACCCTGTAAATAGGGCCCTGCCAGGCTGCCAGGAGGGAAGGAGCGACCTGTGCCACCACCACGGGAGCCCAACTGACCCAGAAGCTGGCGCTGGGGCTGCCCATGTGCAAAACAAATGGGTGCTTTGCACATGGCCAGACCCTGCAATACCCTGATGCCCAGGGCAGTTGGGCACACCTTGCTGGAGGTGTGTGCTTGAGGGAGCTGATGATGTGCTGCACTGACCAGGGGTGCTGGGCACAGCACTGACCCTGCCCAGCTGTGCTGGCTCCTGCCCTCTGGGCTGGCTGCCATGCTGATGGTGCCCCCTGAGTGCTGATGGTGCACCCCACGTGCTGCCCTCGGGGCTGCACAATGGAAACTTGCCCATGGTGATCCTGTTACAGTCTTCCTATTAACAGAGGCACAACCGCAGCAACCACCCAACCAGTCCTGTGCTTCTCGATCCTAAAAAGTACTAACTTTCCTTGGGAGTTTGGTGTGCTCACAGCCTGGACTGACATGAATTTGGGTTTTTATTGGAAATGGCAGTGCCTGACTCAGTCCCACACATGGGTGGGTTCCAGAGCAGCGTCTGTGGGGTCGGTGGCAGGGCCTGATCCTGTGGGAGCCGTGGGCTGGAAAACCTCACTTGTGGTGATGGGAGCCTGACAGGAGGATGGACTTGCACTTTTGGGAGTGTGCTTGGGAATGGTTCTCCCATACAGGCCATCCAGGGACAGAAGTGCTTGTGGTTCCCTCTGGCCTATCCATCTGCCCTGTTTCCTTGTGTTTTCCACCTTAAATTCCCCAACTCTGTGGCTCTGGGTGTTGCTTTCCTCCAGGAGCTCATCCTGTGAGTGAGGGGCTGTTCCCAGCTCTCCTCTTCCAGAGGGACCAATGCAGAGGCAATGGACATGGGACACTCCATCACCAGCACTCTGGGGGAAGACAGACGGTTCTCTGTAATTAAACATGTTCTTTGTGCTCCTGCGTTCAAATACCCAAATCCAGCATTTCCCCACATGTCTGGAATTGTGTTTGCAGTTATTTAATTTGGAGTTCTTTTTTAAAAGCATGGAGTCTGGAATGTTTGTTCTCCGCTTTTTTTCACATCATTACTCTGATACCGCTTGATTAGCTCCCTCCCCAGTCATGATTGGTAATTAAAATAGGCATTAAAATTAGTCACTTAGCAATTTTGCTGTTCAATTGGCAATTAAATTACTTAATTGCAATTAAAGTCCTAATTTTAATTGGCAAAATGATAGATGTAGATTTAAGATAATATGTATAAATACTTTAATAAGTGTCTATATAAGGATTACTTAATTACTCAACTTCAAGTTTATGCTGTTAACTTTAGAACTTTTAAGTGAGTAATGAAATTTATATTAACTCTATTCTAAGGATATGGTAATTAGATGTATCACTTAGCCCTATAGGGGCCTGGGCTGTAAGTTGCTTCTGTGGTGTTGAACTCCAGCCTGGACAAGCTGTTGGGATACGAGTGACAGTGATGGTGACGCCGCAGCCAAGGGGACACACGGGGAAGTTGGCTGAGCTCCTCTAGTGCCCTTTGGGTGAACCCCATGGAGACAAACCCAAGGCAGCACCTTGACCCACGAAAACACCACTCTAAACTGCCCTCAGTGGCACCTCACAGTGTTGGGTTGTTTCTTTACTGGTTGGCACCATCTCATCCTGCTGGATAAATCCCAAGTAACTGCAGGAGCAGGACAGGAATGTGGAGATGGTGTCTCGGGGAGAGCAGTTTGTCTGTGTTTGAGTTTCCCCAGTGTCTGTGCAGCGAGGCCAATGAGTGACTCCAGTGAGAGCAGCAGGTTGGGAAAGGAACATTTGGGGTTTCACACAAACATTGGCATTTCAGTGTTTCGGAGGGTTTCCTGCAGGGTGGGGACTTTGGGTGGAAGGTGTTGGGTTTTAGGTCCAGGTTGTGCCGTGTTGGGTGTGTTGGGCTTTATTCCAGTTGGATATTTGGTATCTTTTCAAGCTCTTCCTATTCCTGGTGTGCTGCACTCCTGGGAAAGGCGCCTGGAGCGGCCGTGCTGTTCCTGGGCTGGGCTGGCCCGTGGCTGCTCCAGCTGCCTTGGGAACAGCCTCCAGTTTCCAAAAAAATTTTCATTTTTTTTCCAGGCTGGAGGCAGCAGAGGGTCCCATGGGAAGGTAAGAATTCAGGGCTGGAGCCCCTTCCCAAACCCACCAAGGGTCTCCTTCCAAAACCTCTTTGTCCCCGTGAGCCATTGCTGGATGGACCCAGAAACTGAGACGCCTGATTGGTTTTTATACAGTTGTGTTTTTTAATAATTTCACCATTTTAATTGTGCCGACCCAGCTCTGCTTTGTGGCTTTCCCTGACACTTCCCCAGCCAGGCTTGGGGTGGGAATGATGGAAATTGGGAGGCTATGGGGGTGTTGCTGAGGCAGAGTTAAGTAAAAGAGAGCGGTACAGAATAAGAAAAATAAACAAATAACTGAAATTTAAGCAAATAAATAATAGAAAAAATTAAATAAAAATAAATTAAAATTTAGTAAATGAAATACAATAAAAATAAGGAAACATATTTAATGAAACGAGATAAAATTTAAATGGAAATAAAATTAAAAATAACAATAACAATAAGTAAAACATAAAAGAAAATAATATAAAATTAACGTAGGCGATGACAAACTAAAATTGAAATAAAGTTTTAAAATACTTTAAAATCAGATAAATAAATAAAAATAAAAATTGAAAAATAATGCAATAGGGCAAATAATACAATAAATAGAAGAAAAAGAAATCGAAATTTTAAAAGTACAAAAGTAGAACAAAAATAAATGGAAGTAAATTAAAATTTAAAAATACAATTATCTAAAATAAACCAGACTAAAATCCACCTAAATTTCACATGGGCAGTGGGAGCTCAGTGTGTGCAGGGGCGGCACTGCCCCCAGCCCGGGGGTTTCTGCCCCAAATGGGGGTTTCTGCCCCAAGGCAGAGGTTTCTGCCCCAGACTGGAGGTCCCAGCCCCAAACTGGGGGGTTTTCCCCCAAAAGGGGTGTCTCTGCACCAAAAGGTGGGTCTATCCCCCAAACAGGGGTGTCATCCCCAAACGGAGGGGCTTTCCCCAAAAAAGGGTGTCAGTCCCAGCCCCAAAGGGGGGTCCCAGCCCCAAAGTGGGGTCTCAGCCCCAAATTGGGAGGTCTCAGCCCCAGAGAAGGGTCCCAGCTCCAGACCGGGGGTCCCAGCCCCAAAGGGGATCTCAGCCCCAAATTGGGAGGTCTCAGCCCCAGAGAAGGGTCCCAGCCCCAGACCGGGGGTCCCAGCCCCAAAGGGGATCTCAGCCTCAAATTGGGGGGTCTCAGTCCCAGAGAAGGGTCCCAGCCCCAGACCGGGGGTCCCAGCCCCAAAGGGGGATCTCAGCCCCAAAGGGAGGTCCCAGCCCCAAAGGGGGGTCCCAGCCCCAGACTGGGGGGTGTCTCTGCCCCAAAGGGGGGTCCCAGCCCCAGACTGGGGGGTGTCTCTGCCCCATAGGGGGGTCCCAGCCCCAGACTGGGGGGTGTCTCTGCCCCAAAGGGGGGTCCCAGCCCCCGAGCGCGGTGGGGCGCGCGCTATTCCGGGCGGGCACGTCACGGTGACGCGCGCGGGGGGGGGGCGGGGGCGGCCCCGCCCTCGATGCAAATCAGGCCCCGCCCACCCGCCGCGCGCGTGCACGGGGCGTGTCCCGCGGCCGTGACGTCACCGGTCGGACACTTACCAAAAGGGCGCGCTGGCGCGCGGCGGAGGGGGCGTGTCCGGGGCGGGGCGCGGGCGGCGCTGATTGGCGGAGCGCGGCTGACGCGCGGTGACGCGCGGGGGGCTCGCGGCGCACGTTGGTCGGCGGCGGCCGCGGCCACATAAACAAAGGCACATTGCGGGCGGGCACAGTCCGGCCGCCCGCGCCAGCCGACGCTGTTCGCCGCGCCCGCCCGCACCGCGCCCGCCCGCTCCGGGGTGCGCGCCCGCTCCGCGCTCCGCTCCGGTGAGTCCCGCCGGGTCCGTCTGTCCATTTGTCCGTCCGTCCGTCTGTCCATTTGTCCGTCCGTCCGTCTGCCCCTCCCGAACGGGGTCCCGCGCGCGAGGCGCGGGGAGCGCCCACACGGTCCCGGGTCCGGTCCTGCTCCGGTTCCCCCGCACGGGGCGGGTCGCGCTGCCCGAGGGTCCGTGTCACCCGCGGAGCCGCCGCGCGGAGCTGGCGCCGTCTGTCACCCACCCCGTCTGTCACCCGCCCCGTCTGTCACCCGCGCCCGCTCCCCCGGGGACACCCCGCGCCTCGCCCGCTCCCCGGGGACGCGCCGCGGCTTCCCGGTGGGATACAGAGACGGACCCGGCAGCGGATGCGCTGACAGCCTGCCCGCCGGGACATCCCTGCCCGGCTGCGGGGAAAGCAACCCAGACCGAGCCCAAGCCCTGCCCCGACACCGCTCCCGCAGCCGGGGCTCCCCCGCAGCCCGGCAGCCCCGCCGGCGCGTCCGTGTGTCTGCCGCTCGTCCCGGCTCCCCGGGTTTGTCCCCGTACGAGCGCGTCCGTCTGTCTGTCCCCGCAGCAGCGGGTGTGTGTGTCCATCCCCATCCCCATGTACCTGACCGGCGCGTCCCTGTGTCTGTCCCCGTACGAGCGGGTCCGTGTGTCTGTCCCTGTCCCCGGTTCCGTGTGTGTGTCCCTCGCCGCGGCTGCCCGGCCGGCGGGTCCGTGTGTCCGTCCCCCGGCCGGCGGGTCCGTGTGTCCGTCCCCCGGCCGGCGGGTCCGTGTGTCCGTCCCTGACCGGCGGGTCCGTGTGTCCGTCCCTGACCGGCCCTCCCTCCCCGTGTCTCCCGCAGCCGTCGCGCCGGGCAGGCTGGAGCCGCCGCCGCGCTCCGACCCCGCGGACACTTCGCTCCCCGCCGCGCTCCGACGCTGTCCGCCCTCGGCTGCCCCGACGCCGCCGCTCCCCCGGCTGAAGGTTGGTGCGCTCGGGGCAGGGGGTACCCGCCGCTCGCCCCCGCAGCCCGCGGTGCCCGGCGCGGGGCGGCGCGGGCCGAGTCTACCTGACGCTGTTTCGTTTGCAGCCATGCCCTGTGTTCAGGCTCAGTATGGGTCCTCGCCTCAAGGAGCCAGCCCGGCCTCCCAGAGCTACAGCTACCACTCCTCGGGAGAATACAGCTCCGATTTCCTAACTCCGGAGTTTGTCAAGTTTAGCATGGACCTCACCAACACTGAAATCACTGCCACCACTTCTCTCCCCAGCTTCAGTACCTTTATGGACAACTACAACACAAGCTACGACGTGAAGCCCCCGTGCTTGTACCAAATGCCCCTGTCCGGACAGCAGTCCTCCATTAAGGTGGAAGACATTCAGATGCACGGCTACCAGCAGCACGGCCACCTGCCCCCCCAGTCCGAGGAGATGATGTCCCACTCAGGCTCCGTCTACTACAAGCCCTCGTCGCCCCCGACCCCCTCCACGCCCGGCTTCCAGGTGCAGCACGGCCCCGTGTGGGACGACCCCGGCTCCCTGCACAACTTCCACCCCAACTACGTGGCCACCACGCACATGATCGAGCAGCGCAAAACGCCCGTGTCCCGCCTCTCCCTCTTCTCCTTCAAGCAGTCTCCCCCCGGCACCCCCGTCTCCAGCTGCCAGATGCGCTTCGACGGGCCCCTGCACGTGCCCATGAACCCCGAGCCGGCGGGGCCGCACCACGGCGTGGACGGGCAGGCCTTCGCCGTGCCCAACCCCATCCGCAAACAGCCGTCCATGGCCTTCCCCGGGCTGCCCCTGGGCCACGCGCCGCAGCTGCTGGACAGCCAGGTGCCCTCGCCGCCCTCCCGCGGGTCCCCCTCCAATGAGGGGCTCTGCGCCGTCTGCGGGGACAACGCAGCCTGCCAGCACTACGGCGTCCGCACCTGCGAGGGCTGCAAGGGCTTCTTCAAGGTGAGCGGGCACAGGGGTGGGCACGGCGGTGGGCACAGGGCTGGGGAGATGGGCACAGGGCTGGAGGGATGGACAGGTGGGCAGAGGGGTGGGAGATGGACAGGTGGGCACGGGGGTGGGGAGATGGACAGGTGGGCACAGGAGTGGGGAGATGGACAGGTGGGCAGAGGGGTGGGAGATGGACAGGTGGACAAGGTGATGGGGAGGCAGGAGGGCAGGGCAGTAGGCAAGCAGGGGGGAGGGCAGGAAGGCAGGACAAGGGTGCTGGATGGGGGACAGGCAGGGTGCAGGACAGTGAACAGGCACGACAGTGGGCAGGCAGGGCATGGGTAGGGTGCAGGACAGTGGGCAGGCAGGGCACGGGTAGGGTGCATGCAGGGTGCAGGACAGTGGGCAGTCAGGACAGAGGGCAAGGACAGGGTACAGGCAGGGTGTGGACAGGGCACACGCAGGGCGTCGGCAGCGGGGGACCCGCCGGGGTGAGGAGCCCGCAGATGGAAATCGGTTAGGACAGAGAACTGCGTCTGAGCTAACCATGTGGAACAGAATTCCCTGTGGTAAAATTAAGTGATCTCTTTATTTCACCATCCTGATTGAATAATCTTATCATTTTAAATAGAGAAGGTCTCCAAGGAATGTAAATAATATGAATGCCCACGGATTTGTATTTACCGAGCGTCTCCTTCCCTCCTCTCGGCATATAAAACGCGGCCAGGAGCTGCGAGGTTACCGCGGATGTTAACGCTGTCAATTTGCTCCTGTTAAATGCCCAGGAAAAAAAAAAGAAACGAAAAGAAAGGGGGCAGGAAGAAAAAGATAGAAAAGGGAAAAGGAAATAAAAGGGGGAAAAGGGAAAAGAAATTAAGGGGTAAAAGGAAAAGGAAATAAAGGGGCAAAAGGGAAAATAAATACATTTTAAAAGGTGAGAATAAAGGGGGAAGAAAGAAAGGGACAAGGAAATAAAGGAAAAATAGAAAAGGAAATAAAAGGAAAAATGGAAAATAAAATAAAGGAAAAATGGAAAAGGAAATAAAAAAGAGGGAAAAGGAAAGGGAAATAAAGATAAAAAAGATAAAGAAAATAAAAGGAAAATGGAAAATAAATTAAAAATTAAAAAGGGAGAAGAAAAGAAAGGAGGAAAAATAAGGCCGGGAAAACAAAATAAGGGATAAAGGGTAAAGCATAAAGCCAAAAGCAGAAAAGAAAATGCAGGGGAAAAGAGAAAAGAAAATCAAGGGCAAAAGAAGGGAAAAGACAATAAAGGCAGGAGCTGGGGAGGCGGTGGCGGCAGAGCGGGGCCCGCAGTCCCGTCCCGCCGCTCACGCCGCCCTTCTCGTCCCGTCCCGTCCCGTCCGCAGCGCACGGTGCAGAAGAACGCCAAGTACGTGTGTCTGGCCAACAAGAACTGCCCGGTGGACAAGCGCCGCCGCAACCGCTGCCAGTACTGCCGCTTCCAGAAGTGCCTGGCCGTCGGCATGGTCAAGGAGGGTGAGTGTCCGTCCGTCCGTCCGTCCGTCCGTGCCGAGCGCTCCCCGCGGGGCCGGCCCGCGCTGACCCCGCTCTCTCTTGCAGTGGTGCGCACAGACAGCCTAAAAGGCCGGCGGGGCCGCTTGCCGTCCAAACCGAAGAGCCCCCAGGAGCCTTCTCCCCCCTCTCCCCCGGTGAGTCTGATCAGTGCGCTGGTGAGAGCCCATGTCGACTCCAACCCGGCTATGACCAGCCTGGACTATTCCCGGGTAAGCGGGACCGAGCTCGCGGAGGGACCCGCCGCCGCCGCCCGGGGAGGGGGGGCCGCCGGCCCCGCGGCCGCTGCGGGGGGAGCGCCGGGCTCGGCCCTGCCCGCCCCGCCGGGGCACCGCACCGCGCCCGCACCCGCAGCGCTGCTCGGCCCCGCCGGCACCGGGGCTCGGCTCGGCCCGGCTCGGCCCCGCCGGTACCGAGGGCTCGGCTCAGTTCCGCCGGTACTGCGGCTCGGCTCGGCCCCGCCGGCACCGGGGCTCGGCTCAGTCTCTCCAGTACTGCCGTTCGGCTCCGCCCTGCCGGTACCGAGGGCTCTGCTCAGCCCCGGCGGTACCGGGAACTCGGCTCGGCCCCGACGGCACCGGGGGCTCGGCTCAGTCCTGCCGGTACCGAGGGTTCAGCTCGGCCCCGCCGGCCCCGGCTCCGCCCCGGGATCGAGCCCCCCGCGCACGGGGAGCAGCAGCCTCGGAGCGCCGTTTCCTAATCGAATTAATTGCCCCGGAACATCTAATTTCCTCACCGGTCAGAGAGAGGTTTAATTGTTTTCCCAGCCCGCTCCCTGGCCAGGGACGGGGTGGGCAATTTCACGGGTTATAGACTTTAGAGAACCTCATTAAGGGCTTTTTAAAATGAATTTCCAGTTCCAGGCTAACCCCGACTACCAGCTGAGCGGTGACGACACCCAGCACATCCAGCAGTTCTATGATCTCCTGACCGGCTCCATGGAGATCATCCGAGGGTGGGCGGAAAAAATCCCCGGCTTCACCGACCTCCCCAAAACCGACCAGGACCTGCTGTTCGAGTCTGCCTTCCTGGAGCTGTTCGTGCTGCGGCTGGCGTACAGGTGAGAGGCGGGCAGGGAGTCAGACCCCTTCAAGGTCCACTGATCTGCATTTTATTAACTCCTCAGTAATTAGGTGCCTCTTAAATCCTTCATTTATTGCTTCTCAAGTAATTAGTTGTTTAGCTTTTCTCCCCCATCTTCTCCTTTCTTATTTTTTTAATTTCTTTCCTTTTTCTTTTTTATCTTTCACCTCCTTCTCTATTTTATATCTCCTCCCTTCTTTCTCTCCCTCCCTTCTTTCCTTCTGCTCATTCTCTTTTTTATTTTTAATCCTTTGTCTTTTTTTTTCTCTCATGCTCTTTCTTTTCCTCCTTTTTCTCTTTCTGTCTAATTTTCCTCCCTCTCTCATTCATCCATCAGTTCATTTTGGGGTTGTCCCCTTCCTTCCAGGTCCAACCCCGTGGAGGGGAAGCTGATCTTCTGCAACGGGGTGGTCCTGCACCGGTTGCAGTGTGTCCGTGGCTTTGGGGAGTGGATCGATTCCATTGTGGAGTTTTCCTCCAACTTGCAAAACATGAACATCGACATCTCTGCCTTCTCTTGCATCGCTGCCCTGGCCATGGTGACAGGTCAGTGTCTCCCCTTCCTGCCCGGCCCCAGCTCCTGTTCCCCTGTCCTGCCTTTCTCGTGTCAGGCCCGTAATGTCCCACACCCTTCTCTTTGCAGAGCGGCACGGGCTTAAGGAACCCAAGAGGGTGGAAGAGCTTCAGAACAAGATTGTAAATTGTCTCAAAGACCATGTGACTTTCAATAATGGGGGGCTGAATCGCCCCAACTACTTGTCCAAACTCTTGGGGAAGCTCCCCGAACTCCGCACGCTTTGCACGCAGGGGCTGCAGCGCATTTTCTACCTGAAACTGGAAGATTTGGTGCCACCGCCAGCAATAATCGACAAACTTTTTCTGGACACTTTACCTTTTTAAGACTCTTCCTCTGCGCTTCCACTGACCCGAGGAGAAGCTCCACCTGCCTGAAGGGGAGCTGGTCTGGGCCCAGGGCAGCACCCCTGGGTGCCAGCTCCCACCCCACCCAGTGTTGCAAACTCCTGCAGGCAGAACGCGATGGGCATTTTGGCTCTGGGGCATCATGGATGCAGCTCATGGACTACACAAATACCATGGTATAAACTTTTTATTATCGGCTTCTAAATGAATTTATTATTAAGGACTTCTGATTCGAAAGATGAACCAATCTGGCAACGCCGGGTGCGCAGCTCAGACTCCCACGGTGACAAACCGAGTGTTGAGGTGGCCCACGAGTCTCAACCTCCTAAAGACTAAAGTTTTCTGCTGTAAAGGAAAGCTGTAAAATACCCAAACCCCAAACGTTGCGTGGGTGGCGTGGCATTAATGAAGGCGAAGGCTTGTAAATTTACCTGATGCAGTTTGGCTTTTTAAAAAATTATTCTGTGCCTATTTATGAAGAAATACAGAAAACAACTCTAAAAAAAAAAAAAGCTAAACATGTTTGGGAAAAAAATAATTAAAAAAAAAGAGGAGAATAGAGAAAAGAAACCCCAATCTGTCCATACCAGGGAAGCATGACAATTCCAGGGTGACAATGTTATAGGCACTTGCTATTTCAGTAATGTCTATATTCTATAAATAGTATTTCAGACACTATGTAGTCTGGTAGCTTTTATAAAGACTGGTAGTTATCTAAGCTTCAAACATTTTCTCAATTGTAAAATAGGTGGGCACAAGTGTCACCCCCCCGAAATTCCCCCCAAAGAGACACATAGTGTTTGTAAACACCGCCCGACACCCCTTGTTTGTAAGTGTTGTATGTACTGTTGATGTTGATTAAAGAAGAAGTTTATATCTTGATTATTTTGTTGTCTAAAGCTAAACAGATCTTGCATGCAGCAGCTTTTGACTGTTTCCAGAGTGCTTATACTATACATAACTCCCTGGAAATTACTGAGCACTTTGAATTTTTGGTTTGTTTTGTTCTGGGTTTTTTTATGTCCAAAAATTGTCGGTTAATATATTATTTTATGTTCGAGTAATATTTTTAATATTGCCATATTCTGTAGTATTTTTCTTTGTATACTCCGGTTTGGCACACGGAAAAGTCGCTGCCTTTTTTTAATATGGTGTAAGACAGTTAGAAACGCGGATTATAATTATTATTATTTTTTCTCCCGAGAACTCTTTCTTTGAGAAAGACAATTTTAATGTTTACAACAATAAAACATATAAACGAATCGAATTTCGTCTCCTTTCTGCCGAAGTGCGAAGCTGCCCCGCAGCCCCCGCCGCACCCAGGGGACAAAAGCCTCTGCCCGTGCGGCGATCCCGGAGCGCCGATGGACGGGCCGCTCCCGTTCGGTGCCGCCGGCGCCGCGGGAGGAAGAGGAGGAAAACCCGCGGCTCGGAGGTTGGTCCTTTCCCAGGTTTTTCCGCGGTCGGTCCTCACCGCATCCAGACTCCGCGTCCTGCGACACCCATCCCTCTCTCCCTCCTCCCGCACCGGCGTTTGTTCAGGCACATCCCTTCATCGAGGGGGTGAATTCCTCCGAAAACACCTCTAATTTATGGGATTTAATTCCTTAATTTGCCCCTGCGGCTGCGGAGGGGCTCGTGGGGGCAGGACGGGCAGCGCGGAGCAAAGCGGGGCGCGGGGTACCGGGGGCATCCTGCTCGGGGGACCCGGGAAGTTTTGGGGCAGGACAGGGGGGGATTCTTCGACTCGGCGGGACCGACCCCGCTCCGAGAGCCCCGCGGGGTCCCGGCGCTCGGCGCAGGACCGGGATGCGCTCACGGGGTCCCAGGCGGGGAGAGGGAGGAGGAAGCAAAACTCTGTGTTTCGGCTGGGGATGGACAGAACTTCGGCTCTTGCCTCAGCGAGACACAACAATGCCCGCGGAAGGCTGGGGGGACACCAATCCCGAAATCGGTTCGAACGCGCTCTCTGCCCGCGTCCCGCGGTGCCCGAGCCGCAAAAGCGCTCACGGACACGGAGTTACGGGTGGGGAGCATCCCGGTGCTGCATCCCCATTCCCGGGATCCGGGTGGGCTGCGATCCGCGGCTCTGCAGCCCCCGCCGCCGCCCCGGCAGCCCCGTTTGCTGCGCCCCCGGTGCCGGCAACCCCCGAGCCCTCGGTCCGCCGGGGGAAGGGGCTTTGCGCCTCGATTAGGCGAAAACTTCTTAAAATGAAGGGTTGTAAGAAGAAGAAGAAGTCGGCCTTTTGGCAGGCGGGTGCAGGGGCAGCAAGCGGGGCCGGGGTACAGTTAAGCGCTGCCTAATCCATGGTGAGCGGGGTATTGAGTTTGGGATTGCCACGAACACAGGGCTGGAGTAGCTGTGACTTTAACGCAGATAATATATATGGAATATGGATATTCCCTAAATATGTGTAGATAAGTAGATACAGGAGTGCAAACATCTATGCTATAGAAGGTTTTTAAAATGTCACCCCCTCCCGTTTATAGAAAGGATTTAACAACTCGACACCCCCCCGCTCGAATATCCCCACACCTGTTCCCAATTGTCCCCATTAATCAGCTGCCGCCACCTTCCTCACGTCCTCGGCAGTAACTTTTCTAACAGGTTTAACCCTCTGCACCTGTGGAGAGGAGGATTTATCCTCCTCAAGCAGCCATTTCCTACCTCTCTCGGCCTTTCCCCCCTCGGCCACCTCCTCGTTCCCGCAGGTTTCCCCCATTCCTCGGTCCCCTGTGTGGGGCTCACGCCCCGTCCGTGGCTCGGTGGGTGACCGGGCAGAGGAGCCCTGCACGGAGGAGCAGCTGGAGGCACCCTGTCTGCCTGGGCACGGGCATCGAGGTGGGCCTGGGCAAGGGGCACAGGAGGGAATGCTCCCAGGGGCTCGGGGTGGGGGGCTCTTGTTTTAAGGGCAGGCTGGAGAGGGCAGCGCTGCTGAACGCTCTGTGCTCTCTGGGTCTGCTGCTCTCCCTGCTCTGCAGCCTCTGGGAAGGAAGGAAAGCGAGAAAGCAGGGAAGGAGCACTGAGCACTGTATAGAGACATTTGGAAAAATGCTTGGAGTGGAAGCTCAATGCAGAATATAGAGCTGAAGGAATAATTTTTAACTGGTGGTATCAATGGGAGGATTTATTAAAAGATTTCACTTCTCCAGGCTTGCAATATTCCAGATCAATAGTTGTCTTAATTATTTTAGCTGTGTGCTGCTGCTGGAATTTGTTAACTGCTCGTTCTTCTGGGCTCGTGTGAGGAGCAACCAGACCTGTCCTGGTTTGTTCCTTGGAGATTTCAGGTTTTGTACTTTGTTATCAGCTCACTGGGCTGATTTGAACCCACCTTTTCTTTTGCTCATACAATTGCACCATTTTCTACAGACTTACTCCTCTGATGTGTAAGAACGGAGTCTGTTCTGTTTGAGAGTCACACTTGTGTTCCCAGGGAGGGTCTCACTGTTGAGGTGGAGCAGGGCACCTTTCTTCTTCTGCTGGTGATGGATGAGGAGCTTACACCAAGCCACAGTTTTTCCAAACATGCCAAGATTTCCAAACTTGACAGACAAACTGGGGGTGAATCCAGGTTGGGTGTTTGCTTGCACAGCCTGTTGTGTTCTGCTTGTGACATTTAATTTCAGCTTCATTTATCCGAGGGCCTGGGCAAAGTGATGCTGTCCTGAGTATTTTGTGCTCTGAGTCCCATAAAACTGGGCTGATATAATTCCAATATAATTCTCCATCAGTGACTTAGGGACAGGAAGTGTCGTGTCGTGTTCTGAATCCACCATTCTGAAGATAAATTACTGCAGGCACGAGACCTGCGTAGGAGCTTTATTAGTTTGGGATTGCAATTGGCAACACTTGCTTTTAGTCCTTTCCCTAATTATCCTCATTGCATATGTCATGAACACCGGGAGCAGCCAGGAGGAATTTATGTCTGGGGTAGGCAGAGCTGGGAAATTTGTGTTCTAGGTGATTTTACTCTCCTGACTTTGCTTCAGTGAGAGAAATCCCCGGGCTGGCCGCATGCAAAAAGCACTTTGGATGCACCTGTAGCTGATTTTTCATGTATAAGTAAACCCAGTGCTGCATAATCTGCACTTGCTGAAACGTTAGCCCTAAGTAACCTTTGCAGCTGGGGACGGTGCAGAGGGAGATGTTGGTATTCATGAATGTTTTGACATATTTGACATTTTCTATATGGTGTGCTTTCTCTTTTTTCCTGATTTCCTCCTGTCTTTGCTCCCCTGTTTTAGCAGTAAATAGTTGCCTTTGGAGGCACGAGGGTGGATCTGTAGAAAACTCAAGCTTTGTGCATTTTTATTTTTTAAATTTATATTATTTAAAAGTATGTGTCTGGCTAAATAATGGGATTATTGAATTTTAATGGGATTAGTGCACTTCTGTGGAGTGCAAGGATGAGCAGGAGAGCCCATTTTGACAAAACAGGTGATTTGTGTTCTCCTTCCAAAGCAACATGCCTGGAATAGAAATCTGTGAGATCTGAAGGTGAGGGGTGTCTGCATGACTGGAGCTTTCTGCAGATGCAATATAAATGTATTGGGTTTGTTCCAGCAGGAGCAAGGCAGGCCTCTCGATCCAGAGAGGAGGTTTGGGATTGCTGTGCCAGGGGGAAGGTGCCAGGCTGAGGGGCTGAGGAGAAATCTGGGTTTGGACGAGTGTAAACAGCACATCTCGCTGAACAGCCCTCGTGTCTAGTCAGAGAGCTTCTCACTTTTATCCAAATCTATGGAATTTTCAGTAAGAACCCAAATCTCCTTTGTCAATCTGGGGCCTTGGTTAAGATGAAAGAATTTTCATGGTGTGATTTGGGTGTTTTGGTCACTTCACCTTTTCCTCCTCAGCTCCCTCACTTACAGTTGAGCTGCTTTTGAGAGGTGGAAGAGTTTAATTCAGATGAATGTTTCTATTTAGGAGAAAAGATGTGTGAACAAGTTTTGTGTGTGGACACTCAGCTTTCCTGTGTAACCCTCTTGGGGAGGCTGGACCCTGGTCCTCCAGCCCCAGCACTGGGGTCACTGTGGTGGGGTTTTGGCAGGTGCTGGTTGTTGCTGTGTGTGCTGGGTTGATGTTCTGGGTTGCAGCACTTCAGCTTTGGTGTTGACTTAATTGTTTTAATAGAATAAATCTGCTCTAAAGCATCACAAAAAGCAGCTTTTAATGTTTGTTGGGTGTCTCATTGAAGGCATAGGGGCCTGTGAGTGTTAATAAACACTAAATAACATTACTTAGCTCATTTTTTTTGGTTAATTTGGTTTCCTACAAAGAGACATCAACCCAAAATTTTAATTATTCTGCCATTTTAATGTACCATGTGAACTGCACCGTAAACTGCAACAACCCAGTAAGAATTGCAGACAGGAAAATGTAGCCGTAATGCAGGTGTAAAATAAACAGCCAAAGTCTTTTCTGTGTGCTCCAGCCTCCAAGAAAACCTGTGGAATGGCCGGGGTTTGCAGTGCTGGGGAAGTGCCTGTGTTTGGGCCCCGGGGAGCTGCTCTGGTGGGGGGTTGGTGATGGCTGTGCCGGTCCTGGGTGCGGTGCTGGTGATGCTCGGTGGGGACAGGGCTGGGCCCGCGGCGCTGGCTCAGCTCTCCAGAGCGGTTCAGGTACGAACCTCAACCCAAGACACCCTCCAGCTGCTTCATGGAGAGCTAAAGGGAAGCGACAAGCTCTGGAGCTAAACTTAAAAGGCCAAGATGTGGGGGCTCAGCGCGGGAGGAGCGAGAGCCGCCGTCAGCCCCTCTGGAAATGTTCCGGCTCTGGGGAGGGAGCGTCACTGTGAGCCAGGGATGGGCTCAGGGCACGGGGTGGGGAGCAGAACCTCTGCTGAAGAGAGTGGGTTTGCTGCTCAGATCTAAAGCACACTCGCAGTTTTCACTTGGTTGGTTGTACTCGGTCTGGCAGAGAGCAGCAGGCAGTGATAGAGGAAATGTGGCTGAGGTGGTGGGCAGAGACGCTGCACCCCAGGGTTCCCTGGCACAGAGCCCACCCATGTGCCAGCTGTGACTCTCTGTGCTGCACAGGGGCAGTGGCCACACTCCTCTGGGGTACATGCAGTGGCTTCTCTGCAGAGAGAAGGTTCTGCAGGTGTTTGGTACCTCCAAGGTACAGACGTTGCTCCTGTAACACTGACAGGCTAATCCTGTAAAGTTCCTTCTGAGTCTTCTCTTTAAGACTGTCCCTGGTTTTTGCACAGGTTGACATTTTTTGTCCCAAATATTTCTTCTGTTTTTACCCCCACTCACTCCCTGCCAGTCTCAGAGCTGCTTTGGCTGCCCTGTCTCAGGAAGTGTCCAAGGCCAGGCTGGATGGGGGCTTGGAGCCACCTGGGCTGGTGGAATGAGATGAGCTTTAACCTTCCAGCCCAAGCCTTTCTGGGACTTTGTGATTCCATGGTTCTAAAAGTCTGCTCTGTAGCAGCTGTGCCATCATTACATTGTTGGTAATTTTCTTTCAGAGCCATCTAAATAGTTTGGGATCCTTGGCTTTGACAACTTCACTCCCCTGTTGTAAGAAATGGCAGACACAGAAGTGTAAGAGCAGGAATCTGCCGAGTCCACAGAAGCAGAATTGGCTGCTCCTGCAAACAGGTATTTTGGAGGGTTTGTCTCAGCAGTTATTTAGTGAAGTTTTAGGACTCTCATGTTCAGAACATGTTTCCCCACAGCTGCCATTAAGAATTTTGAGAAATGAAATGACTAGGTGCCATCATCTGTTTTTCCTGTTTTACTGTAAAATTGGGCAATGACACTCTGTACTAATTCCTGCAGATAGTTTATGGAACTGAAAGAACTGTTACAGTTTTATTTCATGGCATTTCCTGACACAAACAAATACATTTCATGTGTTCACAACACTTCCATCATCTGTAAGTGAGCAGCAGGGCTGTGAGGATAAATGCATGTTCCCTAAAATATGTTGCTTCAGGGTTGGAGTTTTAGCAGATCTGCAAAACAAATAGGAATTAATGGCATAAAGTTATCAGGCAGAAGTTGCTGACATTAATGAGGTTGTGCTAAAATGAATTCCAAACATCTGCTCTCTGCCTTTGGTGACATCTTAGGGGAGAAAGCTCCAGGTTCAGTAAAGCAGGGGCTGGAGAGAAACCATTAGAACTGTAATCCCAGAAATACCTGTGCTGTGGAAACTTGGAGCAAGTTTGATTCCTGTGGTGATCAGAGGATGTACAAGGCTCAAGAACGTTCCCAGGGGTCTGTGTTGGAGTGCAATTCCAGAAGGGAATCCTGTTGTTGTTTGTCCATCCCCAATCCCTCACAGCTTAAGCCAATGTTTAATTGGGATTAATACCACCATGAACTTTATTTAGAAAAACAAGAAAATAAAATAGGAGGAGTTGGTTCTTTTGGTGTAGAAAAGCCATGCCATGGAATCCCTTGGTTTAGACTGAATGTCAGCCCAGAGCATGGAAATGCAGGTGGGAATGTGCTGGAAGTTCTGATGGGGTGTCTAACAATGTCCTGCTTGAAAGAGGAATTCAAGAGCGGTGGGCTGGGAGCACTTTTCCAACCTTAAAGGTCTTTCCAACCTTAAGAGTTCTGTGAAATTAAAGCTGGAATTGTCCCATGAGGTGAAGGGGTGAGAGGGAGCAGCCTGGCAGAGTCCAGGGGAAGGCAATGCCCAGCAGCCCAGTCTGGGGGGTTGTATTTGTGAGAGTCAATATTATCGTTTCTATTGAACTCCTACCTTCACTCCTGCTCATGCAGGGTTGTTTCCTGCCCTGGTCCTGCCTGCTTGCAGGAGCTGGTGGCTCAGAGGTGCAGCAGGTGATGACAGTGAGTGTGTCACAACCATCAGTGGGTGACACTTCCGTGTTTAACCTGGGTGGGCTTTGCCAGGCACTTTTTCATGGGTTCTGTTTGGCCAACAGGCTCTTTGTATGGGTATTGCTCAGGATCTGATTTGAATGAGGAAAACAATTCAGGTGTGGCCACTATTAGCTCATGGAGCACACTTGCTTCCAACTCCTAAACCCCTTGGAAAACCGATTTTTAAATGCAAGTGTTAATGTGGCAGAAATGGATAATTTTACTCGCTGCCATTTGAAAAGACCTGTTTTCCAGCCCTGCTTGAGTTGCAAACAGAAGCGATCTTGAGAGTCCTCCTAATCCCTCCTGGATAACCCTCTGTTCCATAAATAATAACCCAACCTCTGTGCCACCCGGTTTGGCACGGCGAGGCACAATTGGCAGCTCGCGCCGCCCAGGGCTGGGAGCGGGCGAGCAGATGTGTGGCAAGTCTGCTCCATGGTGCGGGGGCACAGCTGTGCAGGAGGCTGGCACAGCACATGGACGCGTGGGCTTGGCTCCAGTTTGCAGCTCCTCCAGCCTGGCATCTTGGACGCAGTAGGATGTGTAAAGGTAAGGGATCAGCCCGTGCTCTTGCTTTGCAAATAGCGGCGAGAAGAGATGATGCTGCAGAACTGTCTTTAATGAGTGTGTTTTGCATAAACAGTCATGTTAGAAGTAATGGGGAAAAAGGAGCAGTTGGTCATGTGAAAAGTATTTCTTAATTAAGCTGGAGAAATGTTACAGAGAGCTGAAAGCTGTGGGTTTTGTCAGGAGGGTGTTTGGGATGGCTCACTCCAGTGCTGGGGATGCTCTGCTGGTCCCAAACACCAACGTGCTCCTCTAACCCTTTCTCTGAGCACGGGGGGACATCCTGCCAGGATGGGGCTGAGGGGACCTGGCTCCTTGGTGTGTTCATTCTCCCACCTGTGGTATTTAATCTCAGCACACCTGGAGAGCTGCACACCTGCCAAAACACAGCACCTGAGTCCCAAGAGCACTGAGGCCTCAGCACTGGGAATCTGGTGTGTGTGCCTCTGTGGTTGGTAGATGGGGCTGGAATTCTCTCAGCTGTTCACACACCCCACGTGGATCCTGGGTGTTTGCTCAGTTTGAAGTGGACACCATGTCCCTGCCATCCCCAGGAGGGTGGCAGGACCATGCTGGTGGTGCCTGAGGTGTGGTGCTGGGATGGCAGTGCTGCCAGGAGGGCAGAGGTTTGGGAGCAATAACACCTCCATGTTTGCAGCCTTTCTGCCTGGTACTGAGTTTGGCAGCTGCTGTGACACTGGGCAGAGCAGCCCCTGACCTGCTCAGGAGCCTCAGCGAGCCCTTGAGCAGGAGCTGAGGCTGAATTTCTGCTGCCCCCTTTGCTGGGCTCGGCGCAGTTTGCATTCCCTGTGTGTGGATTCAAGTGTGTGACTTCATTTGCGAACTCCTCTTCCCTCTGAGGTGTTTGCAGAGCCGGTGACCTTTGCAGGAATGTGTCTCAGCCAGAGCTGCTGGAGGGTGGCTGCGGTTCCCAGCCCCTTCCCAGACAGCCTTGGCTGGAGGATTTCTGCCTTTTCTGGGCTTTTTGGGGTCTTTTGGTTTATCCTTCCCTTAGTAAAGCTTGTTGGAAGCCAAGACATGTCAGTTCTTTGGACACAACTGGTTCTGGTACAAGTTGGGTCTGGTAGAGGCAGCAGGTAAAGAAAATATCCCAAATAACCCCTGCAGTCCCATCCTTTCTGCAGGGACAAAAAGCACTTGTTGTGCTGCCAGAACAAGGTGTTTTCCCCAGTAAGACAGGGAGAAAAAGTGTCTTTTCTGTGGCTTAGGGAGTTCTTATCCTGATTTTAATCAAGCAAGTTAGCAGTCGGATAAAGGGAAAGCTTTCCTTTCAATTGTCTGTGTTTTAATTTTAGTTTTCCCTGCCATGGCAGGAGTCAGTCTCGTGTCAGAGGCTGTTTCCACAATTATGGTTTGCCTAATGGTCCTTTTGTTGTAATTCATAGGCTAATAGAAGTCAGAGATGGAAAAGACCTGTTAGATTATGGAGTCAATGCCCTGCAAATGCAGGATATAATCTCCAAGATAGAGGATGTATTGGATATTATTAAACAGATTTTACACTTGATCTTGGATAAATTGTGGTTTAGAGTCATTTGGTCCCTCGAATGGTGTAATAACAAGGGCTTAATTTCAGGGTTTGGGAAAGCAGCTCTGTATTTAAGTTTACCATTTGGCATTTCTCTGTCTTGCCTCTAGATGAGCCTGATTTCCAAAGGGAAAATTAGAGGTTCCCACCAGACAGCAGTGTGGGGGGGAAAATAAAATCCATCAAATATCTCTAAAAAAGCTTGTGTGTTATCCTGGTTTAAAGAAGTGTAAAACATCAACTTTTTAGGATAAAGCTGAAGAAGGAAAAAATCCTCATCAACATAAGCATCAGCAGTAAATGTTTATGAAACCCAGCTGGTCTGGCTTTGGTGTTGAGCTGAGCTCTGAATGCCTCTGGGTCTGGGCACAAGTGAATGCAAAATATTAAGGGAGACTTGATTAAAAAAAGAAAACCCCAAAAATGCACAGAGGCCAAACCTGTGCAGCCCTACCTGGATGATTTCACCTTGAGATGTTTGGTTTGATGTGAGAGAACTGCCCTACCCCAGTACAGGAGCAGGCAGGGACATGTGGGGCACTGGGGACCCTTACCCAGACTCTGGCTGTTTAGTTACCTTGAGTTCCAAGGATGTGGATTTTAGAAGATGGGGATTTTCTGTTCTACTTCTCTTTCACTGAATCCCAGAATGGCTTGGGTGGAAGGGACCTTAAAGCCCATCCAGTGCCACCCCTGCCATGGGCAGGGACACCTCCCACCAGCCCAGGTTGCTCCA
>JAWWLZ010000177.1:745118-774533 GCA_035041345.1 Poliocrania exsul
CCCCCAGCCCAGAGCACTGAGTGCCACGGCCAGTCCTGCCTTGGGCACCTCCAGGGCTGGGCACTCCAAACCTCCCTTGGCAGCCCCTCCCAGTGCCTGCCCACCCTTTCTGTGATGAAACTCCCCTGATGTAACTCTTCTTCTCTGTGACGTGCCAGCATCGTGTTTTAGAAATCACATTTAATTATGAAGTTAAGGCAGCTGCCTCCTTTCTGCTGCGTCACGTTGTGGATTAAGGAGACCAGACTGATAACAACAGTCTTTAATAGACATTAATAAACATGATTTTCCCTGAAGTTTTGACATCCAAAAGTTTGTGAGGAGAATTATGACCCTTATTATCAGCAATATGTTACAGTCTAAATTTAGTTACTGATGTGGCAGGAAACTGTGGAAGTAGTTTTGGTTTAGACTGAGGCTGAATCAAAGAAGCCCACCCTTCTCAGGAATTAATGGAGGCTTTCATTCTTCCTGGCACAGCTACTTTATCATTCATATGACTAAACAGACAATCAATTTAACAGCAACGTATGGGAATGGAGGGAATGAACAAATAAGCTATGAATGATGAGAACAGAAAAATCAAGGCCCCCTCCCTTATTCCCTTTTAATGGCTAATACCAACAGGGACAAGACCAGTAAAAAGAGGTTAATGAATTGCAAAGATCCTTTAGAAAGTGATTGACTGGTATTGAAGCTCAGTCAAATCAGTCATAAATATTTACTTTTATTAGCAACAGTGGGTTGCCTGTTATTTTCAATTGATTTTTTAAGCTGTCAAAAATCTACCACTGTGACTATTATCAAGTGTTTTATCTCATCGATACTTTCAAGCTACAAAGAGGTGGATGAAGCTCTTCCCTGATCTCTTTGGGAAGTGTCGCCCATCAGTGATTAGGAGAAGGAAGTTAAAGTAAGGTTCACATCCCCCACCATTCCCTGGGACATTTCACCCCTCGTGTTTGAGTCGTGCCCACTGGGGGTTTGCTCTGCCTCGAGACCTCAGCCAGGGGGCCCAGCCCTGGTTTTTTGGGAAGGAGCTCCTGTGGGTCCCTTTCTGCCCCAGCCCTGGGAGCTGAGCTGCACCTGGGGGTGTGAGCCCCACGCTCGAGGCACCCCCAGGGAATAAATATCCCTGGGGAAAACCAGGGGGACAGGAACCTTCCCAAAGCTGCTGCCTGAAGAGTGAGAAATGAAAATATTTTCAAGGTGGTGTTGGCTCCGTCAAAGCCTGGTCGTGCAATTCAAAGGAAAATAACAAAAGGAATTTCCCAGAGATAACAACAAAGAGTTAACATTTCCCAGGGCAGACAAGTTTCCAATTCAATTAGTTTTAATGAACCTTCTGCTCACTGGTTACTGAACTAGAAAGAACAGCAATAAATGCCCAGAGGAAAGAGAGAGAGGATATTAAAGGAGGGTTAGTGTATAGTATATAAATTTCCAAGTTGACTAAAAGAGTAGCCTTGATATAGTTTTAGGAACCAAACCTGCAATAGTGGGTCTGCTCCCCTTTCCAGCTGTCACAGTCCCTGCATAAACCATCCTCTGTCTTGATCCTGTCCAACTATTGACCCTCTATTGTCTCTGGAAATGCTGAAAAAAAGGACAAATTGTATTTTCAGTAATTTTTAAAAATCAACTGAACAGCTTTTTTTAAAAAAAAAGTTACAGTATTAGTATTTCATAAGTCAAGCAGAGAGAAAACAGGAGTTAATAAGAAAATGAGAAAGCAAATATAAATTCTGTAGTGGGAACTCTATTTAATGTATTTTAATAGAAAATGCACAGTAATTTTTTAAAACATTAAAGCTCTGAGGCTGTTAAATTCAGCCTATTATTAACAGCATTTCCATGCATGTTTGCTTTAAGTTTAAATATTCATTTATATGAATTTTGGTCAGTGAAATGCTGCAGTGTGGAATCTCCCTGCTGTATTTCCAGAGCCAGCAGGATGTGTCAGCCTGGTTAAGGCAGCCACCCCAGTGCATGTTTGCACACCCCTGCTGACTCAATATTTGACAGAAATAATAGATTTTAATAAGTGCTGCTATTGCATTATTGTTTCAAACAGCCTCTTCTGTTACATGAAGGGGTTTTTCCTCTCCCACTCACTGAATTTCCCTGGAATTAGCAATATGTGCTTAAAATAGTTCATAACCTGCTTTCTTCTATTAGCAATGAAAACATTTATGGCATTCTAAGCATACAGTTTGTCATTCATTTGTGATCTAATATGAATTTATACAGAACAAAACCTGGGTTTCCCTTTTTGTATTGGTAGAATTGACAGCAAAATTCTAGTTGCTGTATTTTAATAATGATATTTATTTCTTTAGTCCCAGTGCTGGTCCAGCAGGCAGATTTTCCATTTTCTATGGTCCTCCTTAGCTCTGCACTCCATGCAAGCCAAGCTCGTGTCCTTTAGACTCCTGCAGCACAGGCAGATGAAGAGAATGAAAACCATTTTCAGTGCTACCTTTAAATACTAAAAATACATGGTCTAAAATGAGACTTTGCCAATGTCAAGGTTTGAAAAAATAGATCTCACCTCCTTTTCTTACTGCTCACTTTGCAGTATCAGTACCAGAAGAACCAGGGCTTTTTAGGCTGAATTTCTATTTAAATTTAATTTTGCATAAAGCAGCTTGACCAAGTGTTAGTTTTTTGTTTTTTGTTTGTTTTTGGTTTTTTTGGTTGTTTGTTTTAAAACAGTAACTAACCACAAATAGTGATTTTTTCCCTCTTTGTTGCAGTACTAAAATAAACAAGTTGCATTTCCCATTTAGACTGGTTTTATTTTCCAAAGTGCAGCAGCACAGAACAGCCTTTTCCACTCCTGGCAATCCAGATTTTTGGTTTTTTTTGCACTGTAAGGCACCGACCTCTTCTTTTAATTGTTTTATTCTCCTGTGTTTGTAACAGGATAGAAAATTATTACAGTGATTTTACAGGCTGTTTGCAAATGAAAAATGAACAGCTGAGACAAAGTTCTCCAGGAATAGAAATATTCCTGTTGAGGGAAAACATTTTGGGTCAGAGATGGGTGCTGAGGAGTGGTCATGGATGGGTGCTGAGGGGCAGGGACCCATACTGAGGGTCCTGGATGGGTGCTGAGGAACAAGGCTGGGTGCTGTGGGGCAGGATGGGGTGCTGTGGGTCCTGGATGGGTGCTGAGGAACAAGGCTGGGTGCTGTGGGGCAGGATGGGGTGCTGTGGGTCCTGGATGGGTGCTGAGCAATGGAACAGCTCCAGTCCTGGGTGTCTGGGCTGAGCCAACTCCTCCATTGGGTCCCACCCACATCCTGGTGTGGGCACTGGGCAGTCCATGGGCAGGACTCCACTTCCAGCATGGACACTGGGAATGTAAGGACACACCTGGATTCAGCCATGGGGCTCTGATTGGTGCCCTGTAGGTTTGTTTGTGATTCCCTGAGTTCTGCCTTGGTGTGCACTGGGAATGTTTGTTCTTTACAGTGAGTCAGGGGGAGCCCCGGGTTCATTTTTCACCCGCCCTGCTGGTGCAGCACAACTTCCAGAGCGGGCATTGAGCATCCAGCAGCTGGGAACTTCCTCCTCACAGCCCTAAATCCCAGGAAATCACAGTGGGGAATTCTGGGATACAATGCAAGAACAATGGAGAAGATAAAATAACCCTCCCTTCCAGTTTCTGAAATAGCAACTGGAACTCTAGAACTTGCCTCTAAGATATTACAAGAACTTTGCCAAGTAGCACATGAGAAAATAGAGCCCACAGCCATATAGTAAGCAAAAAAATTCTGTTTGAGTATTGACATGACAGTTTTTGAAAGTTCAAGCAGAAAACCAATTATAATGAGCACTGAAAAGCCCGAAGCCCTGCTGTTCAATAAATAAAAAAGTACAACAAACTATTTTCCAAAAAGGTTCTAGAGAGTTTCTTCTTGTCCCACTACTTACAATATGATTACATAAATAGTCTCTATTTGCTGTTGAATTGCCAGGCAGCTGTATTAAAGTACAAATCAAATCAAGTCAGGATTAGAAAGTAAAAGAGCATGGTTTAAAGTAATCTATCCCCCAGGAACTGTGCTCAGATTCATCAAACAGAGCTTAAAGTACAGTATATCTTATACCCTTGTGTTTCCATGCTGCACTGCTGCACAACCAGTTATTATTTTTGATAGCCAGAGAATGTTGCTCGTAGCTTTAGGAGGCTCACTTGCTTATTTAAAGTACCAGAAATCTCCTCTGTCACTTATTATTATTTCTCTTGGTTAAGATTCATGAGAAGGACGTAAGTGTGGAAGGCACGAAGCTGCTTTATTGATCAGCTCGTATTTGCCTGCCCTGAATTACTCTAAATATGCACTGTGGATAAAGGAGTGATATGTTTTCCTCCTGCTTCCTGGTGATCTGCAGGTGCAATATTTTTAAAAGCTTAAGCCCTGTGTGTGGTTCTGCCTCATCAGCAGAGTTTCCCTCTGGGGCCGTGGGGACCTCAGCTCTGGGAACCAGGTCAGTGGTCTTTGGGTGAGCAAAAGTATAACACCTGGTTACTGGATAAAACAGATTTCTGCTGGTTTAGAAGCACAAGTGGCTCTCAAAAAGAGTTTAAATAACATGATAATAATGACTTTATAAAGCTTTTCTGTATTCCTCTTTTGAGACCATGGAAGTGTAAAATACTTGGTGTAGACCCTCTGAGTGGGAGGGGATCCCAGTTTGCCAAAGGAAGGGCAGAACCTTGGCCTGGTTTAGTGTCATTATTCCATACTCTGGGACTTGTGCAGAGCAGATCCAAGCTCACATCCCTCCTGATTGCCAAAAGGCAACATGCAGAAATGAACATTCATAAGGGTGAATTTGAATAAAAGAATAGCCTGGTTGGAAACTCAGCAGCTGGTTGGTAACAGATACTTTCATAATCCCCTGCTGAGGACAGAACAGGTGTTCATAAGCACCACTTGTCTCATCAGTAGCAGCTCTTTGAGCTTCCGAGGTGGGTCCTGAGGCAGGGCTGGCCCTGGATGGGCTGGGGCTGCTGTGCCTGATGCACTCCCAGGGCTTGTCTTGCTGATCAGCACGGGCTGCTGGGATGAGCGAAGAGGAGGAGTTGGGAAACTGGAGATCTGATGCCACCTGACAATGATTTCCTGCATGACCTGTCGTGTCAGAACAACTGTCTTTGTGAGTGCCTCCCTCAGCACAGGGAGAGGATGCTGACATGATGACAGTGTCCCCACGCTGGGCTGGGCTGGGGGGTTGATGGCCCAGGGAGTGGCTGTTCAGGGCTTGGAACGTGGTGTGTTTGGGAGGCACAGGGGGTTGGTGGCATGAGGAGTGTGTGCTCTTCCTTGTTTGGAACACACTGAAATCAGACTAAATGCAGTCACCAAACTGAAAAACCCAAAACATTTCCGCAATTTAAGAAATACAAGCGCTGCCCACATGACCCAGTGGAGGGGAGATGCTCTTCTGGGGCTCTTCAGTGCTCCCCTTGTGTGTCCCAAACGTCTGCCTTCTCCCAGACAGCGGCTCTACTGGTCCATCACCCCAGACCTCCAGCTCTGCAGTGGTGCTCTCAGGAAACTGCCCCAAGTGGACCAGGGGAGCTTTAGATTGGACGTTAGGAAATATTTCTCCATGGAAAAGGTGTCAACCTTTGGAAGGGGCTGCCCTGGAAGTGGTGGAGTCACCAGCCATGGAAATGTTCGAAAAATGTGCAGATGTGGCACTTGGCACGGTTAGGGGTGAACATGGTGATGGTGTTGGGTTGATGGGTGGGCCTGATGATCTTAAAGGTCTTTTCCAACTTCAGCAATTCCAGGATTCTGTGATTGTTGTCACTCTGTTGAGGAAGATCATCCTAAATTAAACACAAGAGTGGTGCTGGGATAGAAGGGGATGGATTCATCAAGAAGGTTAAAACAAAGCAACTGAAAATTAAATTTATTGGCAATTTTTGGGCTCTTGTGGCCTGAGCTGGGGACAAGCGCCAAGGGGTGAGAGTGAGCACTTGTTGCAGCACTTCCCAAGAGTTTCGTACTAGGACTGGCTCCCTTCTGTTGTTCATGGTTATTTCTTTGGCTTTGCAGTGAGGGAACCAGGGCTATTCTCCTCCTTTTGCCTCCCCATGATCTCCATAAATGGCACATCTTTATCCCTGTCCCTCCATGAGCTGGCACTGGACAGCTCAGCAGCCTCTGTGTGGTTATATAAATGTTAGTGCTTTAGGTACAGCCCCTTTCCTTCTCCCCCATTCCCTCTCCTCTGCTGAAATTGGTCTGAACAATTTTTGGGGAATCTTTTAATGAAGTATTGATTTTTATCAAGCACATCAAACTAAAGGTAAATGTACCATCGTGTCATGTTTAAGAAAAACAATACAAAAAACCCCAAGCCCCAGTATATTACAGATAAACTAAGATAAATGACTTAAGTGCTCAGTTTGTGGAGTAAATTGAAACCATACATCACAGGCTTTCATTATTTTATATTATAAATACTGTAAAGAGTAGGAAAGATGATTGAACAGTAATACAAAATTAGTACTAATTGTCATGACACCCTTGATGAGGAAATGTGCTTTTAATACAAATAATGCAGAGTAATCATTATAACAAAAGTTAATTTTTTATCGCTGGTGATTGCAGGGTGATAATCAGAAGACTCTGACATCCATTAAATTGCCCTTCCCCGATCCTGCATGAAGAAATGAAGGGATCTGTGTTAATTTTAAAGCTCCCTTTGATTGGGTGAACCTGTCTCCGTGTTGTGTGACACTCCTGCCACAGGTCATTGCCTGGTGCAGTGTACCATGAAACAAACAAATAGAAAAAGGCACCTTCTGGCACTTTAAGTTTCTCTGCCATCTGAGTGCAGCCCCGGTGGGGTGAAATGATGAAAAGCACAGCCTTGGAAAAATCTTCCTATGGTTAGATTGGGAAAAATGAGTATGATTATCACATGTGCTGGGAAGGGCAGGATAGACAGCTGAAGTCATCTCAAAACTCCAGAGAGAGGAAGCAGACAAGAGGTCACAATTATATTCTGGTATCACACTCCCTTTCACGGAGATCTGATCTATTCGGTTTGTTCTTGGACGGTGCTTAGGGAAGTTCTAATTAAGGGAAGAAAGAATTTTGACACATGTGAAGCAGAGATCAATATTTAGCACTATAATCAGCAATTCCTGATGGTTTGACAATGTCACTATACACACTGTAACTATCCATTATTCCCCGAGAAGGGAGCCAGGCGGAGGCTAACAGGCTTACTGCAGGCTATCATGAATCACGGCGAGCAGTGCCTCATTCACTTCTATTTGTCTTCCTTTTCATCTTCATTCATCCTTATAAAGCAGCCTGGGCTGCCACCAGCCTGGAAAGCCCCCCTGTGTCTGTGCTGTGCTGGGATGGAGCGCGCCCTGCGCGGGCACGGGGGATCCCGGCGGGGCGGGAGGGGGTCTGTGCCAGCTCAGGGCATGTCGTGCCCTGTAACGTTGGCAGCTGGTGAACAGTGAGGGGTTTGGCAACTGATGGTGCACCACAAACCAGTAAGAAGTGCCTTACACGTGTCCAGGCCCCTGACTCGGCTCCTCTAACAAGAAATGGAGAGATCAGGCAAGTTATTTTTAGGGTATGATCCTGTACCTGCTTAAATTGATGGCATCCAGCTCTAATGGTGCAGCAGCAAAAGAAAAATGGGGCAGGAGAATGAGCTGAATCTCCAGTTTTCCCTACTTGTGCATGGAAGACCATCAATCATCCTGTTTACTGCCTGAACTCTGAGCGGAGCTGGTGGAGCATCAGAGAGAAGGATGACACACAAACCAAGCCCCCATTTGTTTTTGTTTGTTCTCTTGTGATCGTGGCTTTAATTGTTCAAGGTGGAGATCTGCGATCACAGATCTCAACATTTTACCCAATTTCCCCCCCAAAAGGGTGTGTGAATTCTGCACTGCCCCAGGGATCATTAACTGTTTCACTGAAAATTGGATCCCTCCAGTTTGGGAGCAGAAATAACAGTGGTGGCTGCTCATGTCTGAACATACCCTGAGCACAGCCCCTTCAAAGCAAAATAATATAGAAGAAATTCTGAGCTGAAAATTATGGGAACTGCTCAAGTTCCCTCATGGATTATGAAGACATTTGCAGATGCCCCACTCAGTTTATGAATCTTTCATAAACAATGACAAATTTGCCACTAGAAAGTGCCGTCAGCCCCACTTCGGGTCTAGTGTTGATCATAATCAAATGAAAACATAATTTGTCTGGGTAGGAATGTATGAATGATGCAGTGTTTTGGATGACAGTGCCTGGTATGACAAGCTGACATTCCCACCTAATTTAAACTGAAATTCGTATTGTTAAAATAATGAAAATGAAAGTGTGAAATTTGGGATGCCTTCACATGGGTCCTTGGAAACATCTCCAGTTGCAAGGCAGTGTCAAGGGGGTACAATTTTGCTGCATTTTCAAACATTTGGGTATTTCCTGGGGAACAGCATGTCCTAAATACCCATAAGAATGCAAAAATTTGAACATTGCTCCTTGTTTGTTTTGAATAAGAAATAAGGATTTCATATTCAAATAGCTCAAAATCAGTATTTTCATTTCCATCCTGAGTTTTTAACGATCTGAAATGTGATTTTGCAATTTATCTGTTTGTTCTTCCTTCTCCAGCCCTGTTTTGGCAGGGCAGCCTCCCTGCATGGCTCAGGCTCAGGGAAATGAAGACTTTGTAAACTGGGATAGAATAATCTGAGGCCATTTAACATAAGGAATGTTACTGTCTGCATTTCTCCTACCCCAGGGTGCTCTGTATTACTGTGGGTGGGAGAGTGGGCTGCAATTCCAGTTGCCATTGGGTCCCAGTGCTCCCTTCCTGCTGCTGAAGGGTCAGACTGGGCAGGTGCTGAGCTCATCCTGCCCACCCCACACTGTGTCTCCAGCTCATCCTGCCCACCCCAGTGCCCGTGTGTCCAGCTCATGCTGCCCACCCCACACTGCTGCCCACCCCACACTGCCCGTGGGTCCAGCCCATCCTGCCCACCCCACACTGCCCCTGTGTCCAGCTCATGCTGCCCACCCCACACTGCCCCTGTGTCCAGCCTATCCTGCCCACCCCACAGTGCCCGTGGGTCCAGCAGCATCCCGAGGTGCCCACCTCACAGTGCCTGTTGGTCCAGCAGCATCCCAAGGTGCCCACCCCCCCGCACAGGGATCCAAGTGAGATGCTGACACAGACTCTCATCCTGCCTATCCCAAGTAGCACTAATTAAGGGCTGTCCAACTGTGCTTTCTGTTGAGCCGTTTGCTCTGGTGGGTGACAGGGAACAGCCTGGGATCTGTCTGCAGAATGACATAACAAAGAAGGGGGGAAAAAAATCCGGCCCTCAGAGAGGGTGGGCTGGGATAGAAAGACCTGAACTAGGCTTGAATTGCATATTTTGTTGTTATAAATATGTAATCTCAGATTAAGCACCGCAGTGTGCTGTGTTTTTGCTTTCATTATATATTTATTAGCCCTCCAGTGGTTGCTCTAAGTGATAATTATAGAGGAGCATAAATTAATAAGGAACTTGGGGAATGATCTTCCCTTTGTTAGAAAGGTTATCAATAGATCTTCCTTTTTTTTTTTTTTTAATAGAATGATGGTCAGCATTCCTGGTCTTCACGTTCTAACCCGGGGACACACCAGGGCTGGGCAGGAGGGAGGAGGACTCAGTGGGTGCTTGGGCTGCTCCACAGAAGGCTTGGAAAAAGGGGCTCATTGAGCAGTTTGGCTTGGGGATTAATTCAGCCCCAAGTTTACTTTTCTGTTTAGAGGCCCTTCCCCAAAACGATCCCCAAGAAAGGCTTGTCCAGCAAACACCTTGTTGCTTGTGGTACCCCCAAAAAAGAGACGTTGCCAAGGGCAAGGCACCCCAAGTGTTTCCCTGTGCCTGACCGGGGTCACTCCTGCCCCTGTTGTTGTCACCCTCCGAGGTGACAGCACAGCAGGAGGTGCCCCCAGCCCGGGGCTGTTCCTGGGGAGCCCCAGCAGTGACACCTCCTGGGTGGGTGCAGCTGTGCCCCATAAATACTCTGTGTCCCCCACGCCGTGTCCTTTCACAGCGCCCTCATTTAATTGTAAACCAAAGATCAAAGGTCTTTAACTCTTTAACCAAATTCCAATGTCTGCCAAATTCAATAGCTGTCATTCCCTCAGAGAAAGACAGTGTAATATGTGCGTTCTGATCCAATTTTATAGAAAAAGACAGAATTTACATACTGTTTATTTAGTTAAGTCTCTAAAATCAATACCTTTGTCTGTAGCTCTTTTATTTAAAATACATCATGACATTGCAAACTGCTGTATAAATGAATTTTTCCAAACCACACATGTTGTTAATGTTTTTCTATTGCACATTTTTTTAGAACTTTGAATCGTAGCATTTAATAGATCAACTTAAATGTATTTTAATATTGGATTACTAAAGAATGTTAAGTTTTACATTTCTAAAATTATAAATATTATTTCAAAAGGTCAGTCATTTGCCCAAGACTTATCTGTCCAATGGAGAACATATTTCAAACCATCCAGACACAGAAACTCATCATGTTAAATACTAAGAAAAAAATGAAATCGCTTAATTTTTTTTTTTTGTTCAGTAATGGAGGGAGAGGAAAGAGCAGCCTTAGACAGCCAGCCTGAGGAATATTCCTGTGGGCTGCCAGCAGTGCTGCAGAAAAAGAGAATGCTCTTTTTGGGGGGAAAGACCTGCAATTCCTGGTCTTCATTTACATGTGGGTTAAAGTGCATTTTGGAGTCCTCAAGCAGGTGTGAAAGAACCCCTTTAAAGAAGATTTATTTCAAGGAAATCTGTTTAATAGAACTTAGTGAATAAAAATGTATGTAATGAAGTTATCACTGTTGCTTTGGCCTGAGCTGAGTCTCGTGGCTGTGCTGCTCCCAGGGCCCAGCTCAGCTTTGTTCTCTCTGCTGCACATCATTTAGGGCGCTTGTTTTTGTGTAATCCAGGTGAGCACCGGTGTTTTCCTGTGCAGATTTAGGTGAAAATGGTCTTTCTCTTTAGCTTTTGATCAGTTGTATGTGGGGTTTTGGTGCATGAAGATGTCCCAGGAGCTGTGCCATGTGATGCCCTTTGGGTACAGGGCATGTGGTGTGAATTTTTTGGGCATGGTTTGATTGAACTTGGCTATTTCTGGGTGTGTTCAGAGAGACAATGGGTCTCTCTTGGTGTTCCAGCACGGGGTGGAAGGTGAGGTAAGAGCAGTTTTGGATATCACAGGGGCAGGCTTTTTAAACCTCCCTGGGGTCACTTCTAGGCATGGTGGGTAGTGCCACTGAAGGCAAAAATGTGTCATTTCAGGTGTTAGAATTGATGATCTGCTGAGGTACCACAGTGGTGATCTCGTGAACCTGCAGGGGCTGAGGGTGTCATTGCAACGTGACATCTCCAGCCACCAGCAGGTCAGGGGTGCCTTGTGCACTCTTTCTGTTTGTGTCACTGTTTGCCACCCCTGTGGGGAACGAGGGTGGCATTTGTGACAGGTGTTGCTGGGAATGAGACCTGGTTGCTGAGTGACCTCAGCTCCAGAAAGTGAACTTTGGAAGGAAGAAAAAAGCATTCATTCCCTGATGCTCAGCTGTGTGTGTTATGTGATGCCAACCCTCAGGGGAGCAGAGAGGGGATCTGGGCAGGGAAGGTCATGGAAGTGTCCAAGGCCAGCTTGGGCAGGGCTTGGAGCAACCTGGGACAGGGAAAGGTGTCCCTGCCCATGGCAGGGGGATGGAATGGGATGAGCTTTATGGTCTCTTCCAACCCAAACATCTGGGATTTAATTCCAACCCAAATGCTCTGGGATTCTGGAATTCTATGACTTCCTTCCTGTTAAACTTGAGCTCTTGTGGGAGTTTGATGCAGGAATTTAAAGATCACATGTGGGTGCTGTGGAATTCTGCAGTTTAATCCTTCTGTGCATGACCTGGGTGAAAGTGTAAAATCATTCCTGGGAAAGTCTGCAGGTCATACCAAGGATTAGAAAACACTGAATTTGAAAGGTATCTGAAACAAAGGAACTTGGCAGTTTTTACTTACTAACATATATTTAGGCTACATGTCTGGGAATAAAAAGATGTTTAAGGCCTGAGGGCAAGGAGGGAGGAATTTGTCTCTCTGAAAAAGGCTTGGTAACCACAGTGAGGTGCTGCAGAACCATGGCCACTGGAGACATTGATGAGATGGATGTTAATGAAAGATCTGAGGAGTAAAAATAACCAACCATGACTTTTAGCTCCCATGATTTATATGGAAAGGCCAGAGAAGTTCACCTGCCCACCTGAGCAAGGACATGGCCCAGGAACTGTTATCAAAACCCAGAGGGCCTTATGACAATCAAACTTTGTTAGAATGAAGAGCCTCTTTAAAGAGGTTGTCTTGTAGATGGACATCCCTGCCTTGTCTGGGATGTCCCCTGGAAATCTCTTATTCTGTACATGGGATTGCGTCATCTTCTGGATCTGGAAGTTTTGGGCTGTTCTTAGTGGTGGAAAATAGAACCAGGTCTCAAATGTCACTTTTTTAGTTTCAGTATTTGAGTCCTTGCCCTGCTTTTCTTAGAAAGTGGATTTCTTCTTTTGTGATTGCTCATTTAAAAATGCAAACAAAACCTTTTTATTGATTTGTGTGTATTGGCAGAATTACTGTAATTGCATCAAATGACATAATTGGTGTAAATAGGTATAATGATGTCATTAGCATGTGTGATTGTGACATTTAACAGTGTAATTAAAATGTATAATGACATGGTAAAAGTCCTTATTAAAGTGTGTGAGAAAAGCTCTGCAGGTGGACAGAGCAGGATTTTAAAAATTCAATATTGCTGTCACTCTTTCATATTCTTTTCAAAGCAGCAAAAGCCATTAAGGCACATCAAAACTGAGTTTTAAATCCAAAGGTCTGTTCCTGGGAAGCCCTTCTGCACTGGGGGGGTTCCAGTGGCACCTCAGTGACTTCAGGGACCTGCTCTTGGTGGGGAAATCTTCTTGCCCAACTTGTGCACCTTTGTGTTCAGCCTTTCTGTGGGATGTTTCTGCTCAGGGTTCTTGTCTCTGAGCACAGAGGGTTCATAGGGATAACTCAGGTTGGAAGGGACCCCATCGACACCAGCTTGCTCAAGGCAACCTCAGCTTTGGGGTGTCAGCTCCAAGGGTGTTTAACACAGTTTCAAACCCCCCAGATGATGAATTGATGTTCCAGACACAAAGGAATTTTGTTCTATTCCCCTAAACACACCTGGGAAGGTCCAGCAGCTCCATTCCCAGGGGATGACGCCCCATGTGTTGGACAAGTCTTTGTCTCAAGTTTGTGATGGCACTTGCAGGCTGGTCCCCAAAATGGGTGATGAGGTGCCAAAGTTTTATGGAATCATGAAATTCCAGAATGGTTTGGATTGGAAGGGACTGTAAAACTCATCCTGTTCCACCCCCTGCCCTGGGCAGGGACACCTCCCACCAGCCCAGGGTGCTCCAAGCCCTGTCCAACCTGGCCTTGGACACTCCCAGGGATGGGGCAGCCACAGCTGCTCTGCCCAACCTATGCCAGGGCCTACTGACCCTCACAGGGAGCAATTTCTTCCCAATATCCCATCTAAATATAAATAACTCAGGGCAGTGTCACTCCTGGAGGGCTGGCAAATCCCACACCTTGGGCTCAGTGTGTCTGTGGGGCTTCAGCACGTGTGGGCCATCAGAGCTCCTTGCCTTGTCCAGTGTTTCTCCCATTTGCCATCCTTCCAGATGCATAACTGGATTTTTGGGAATTGGTTACTTTATTGAATGTTGGGATTGTTTAAGAACAGTAGCAAAAATGCTTCTAAAATTAATCCTGCTCTGCCTTTTATCTTGTGAGCTGAACACTTTGTCTCCCTAGAAAGTGAATACAAACAAGGAATAAAATGCAAGACTCAGGTGATTATTTTTGTTTCTTATTTTTTAACTTTATTTCACATGTTGGCTTTGCCTCGGGTGCAGGTGCTGTGGTGACCACTCTTGTCATGTACAGTTTTTAAGGATGTCTGCTATGGATTCCCACTGCAACACTCCCTATTTCAGCACAGCTGGCCCTGATCCAACAATCCATGGTCATTTATTTCTGTGGTCTTGAGATGATCACAGTTATGTAAATTAAAATAGTTGTTACTTTGCTATATTTAAATATTACAGTTCTGACAGTTCTGTGAGAGGAAATGAAGCTTGAGATACAGCTGAGATATTTATTTTCATTGAATCATGGAATCATTGGGGTTGGGAAAGACCTTTAACATCATCAAATCCAACTGAGCTCATCAAGTCCAACCAGAATCCAACCAAGACTTGATGTTCAACTGAATTTCTTCTGATCTAATAAGTTGCTGAAAATACTGTTGTGACATATCTGAAATAGTATCAGACATCAGGGAAGGTCTGTCCAGTTGGTTTGACTGAAAAAGGGGATATTTTGGAAAAATTGTTAAATTTGACATGTTCTTTCATTTTCTTTCACTTTTCCAAATGGGAAAATCTTTTTTTTCTCATTTAACACTGACCAAAATAAATGGAGAAAAATAAAAGAACTAAATCATAGAATCTCAGAATGATTTGGGTTGGAGTGGACCTTGATGGAGCCAATAGCCAGTGTGGGATCCTTGGAATATCATAACATAACATTGCATTCATTTGTGATGAGTCCTGATTTTGCTTTGAAATCTTTCTCTTGTCCAAAATCTGTTCACTCTGGTGATGAAGGGCTGAAGCTGCTGCTTTGTTCTTGTGCCCCCTCGTGCTGAGGTAACCAGTTGATTGAACCCTGGGAGTGTTGGAGTATTTACTGTTCATAAATTATGAGGCCAAGTCCAACCACAATGTGAATTCTGGTCTCACTAATTCAATCATCTAAAATGTTTTTTCCCACCTAATGTGTTAATAACAGCCTGTGTTGACAGCACACAGATAATTTCATTCTGAGAGTAGTTTCTCTAAGGAGCTCGTGGGAAACTCTCAGACATTGGGAGTAGGCATTGCCACCCCATGTGAGGCCAACCAAGGTGGCACAAGTTCTGGTCAGAAATAGATATTTCTCAGATAAAAATTACTGGTTTCTCACAATGTTGTATTTGGTCTGTAGCAGCACTAGGAAGAACAACAGACAGAAAATATTCCTGCCCCAGGAGAGGAAGTTTGAATGGGTGCTGAGTTTTTTATAGAGGATTAAAGAGCAGACCCAAGAAACTCTGCTCAAGCATTTGTTCTCCTGTTTGAGAGTCCACTTGATTTCAAGAAACTTCTGCTGGGAGTGGATTGTCCATCTGTGCAGATGCCCTGCTGGTCTGAGGTGTATGGAGGTGGTTGGGTGGGAGCTGGTGGACCCACTTCCAGGTCCATGGGAGGCACCAGCTGCTGGATGGAGAGGCTGACTCTTTGTAGAATCGTGGAATCTCACAATGGTTTGGGTTGGAAGAGACTTAAAGCCGATCTTGTTCCACCCCTGCATGGGCAGGGACACCTCCCACCAGCCCAGGTTGCTCCAAGCCCCATCCACCCTGCCCTTGGGCACTTCCAGGGATGAGAAATCCCCACCTGTTCCCTTGGTCATGCACACCACCCATGGAATGGTTCCTGGTGAAGTGTGTTGGCTATTTCAGTGCTTTTCCTAAAGAAAATCCTTGTAGGAACCTGCAGCCAGGTGCAAACCCCTCGGGATTGAGGAGTGCGGCGCTGCCCGAGTCTGCTGAGCTGCCACCTCACCCAGGGCTCCAAACACACAATATCCCTTCCCTGCCAAACAAAAGCAGTTTGACAGCAGAGAAGGCTCAGTCCAGCCTCGCTGCTCTGGCACTGGGGAGGGGGAGCTGTTTGCAAAGCCCCCTCTCACCCCGACTCCCGCCCGCTCTGTCAGGACGCTGTTTAATCCTGCCCCTCCTGCCCCTCTGTCAGCACCTGCCACAACTTGGGGGCCTCGTCACTCGCAGGGCACTCGGTCAGGCTTTGAGAAGGTGTCTGTCATGCTGCTAAAGCAGCCATGTGGTGACACACTGGGTGGGCATGGCCGTGGTTTGGAGGGGAACAAAAAGGATTGGCCTTTAGAACGAGGCGAGAGCAGCCTTTGCTTGCAGCGAGAAGACATGTAATTTGCAATAATAGTGTGTCAATAGTGCTCGTAGGAAACTGGGCTGGAACAGCAATTTCAAACTCAGCTTTCAGCCAGGCAGAAAGACTGAGGAGCTCTGTCCAATGCCCCTCATCCAAGTGTGGACCCCAAAATGTTTGTGGTGGTTGTCCCCGTGGCTCCACTGCGAGTGCTGAGCGTGGGGCTGAGCCTGGTTTCACCCCCTGTGCCTGGAAATATCCCCTAATTTCAGGGTGCTTGGGTTGTCTCAGGTGTAGAACCTCACATTTGGGATTTTATGCACATACCCAGTCCTGAGCTTACACAGTGCTTGATCAGGATGTGTGTCTGCATATGGATTATAGATGTAATCTTAAGTGACTCGCTCGTTAAGACAGATTATCCACTTCCACCCCAAACAAACTGGCCAAGCTCAAGGAGGCCACTGTAGTCCAGAGAATAATTAAAAGGGCAGAATGCTGTAAGGGGCTTTGTGACCACTGGACATCAGCCTGTAATTGCTCCTTTCACTAATTTAACAAATCCCCAAACAGCTGCAGAGTTTTATATATTTAATTTGGATTCTCTATTATTTAAAGATGTTTTATTAATGTGATTTTACACTGACAAATTTAAACCTCTACAAAGAGGAGATCCAGGTCTAATTGTGATTTACTCTTTTTTCTTTTCCTGGTTCTATATTCTGTTTGTGGGAAACTCATATTTCAGCTCAAAGAGGAGAATTTTATTACTCTAATTATTGTTTGCTAAATTACAGAGTTGTTCATAGTTGTTTAAATGGTGACTAAATAGTTCTTGTACCACGTCCAAGTAGTAGTTGGTAATACAGGATGTAAAAGGGATAATTTCAGCTGGATATAAGGGTGTATCAAGGCAGTTAATTTAGGAGTTTGCTTAATTTTCTAACTGCTTCTGTTTCCTTAATACATTTCTGCTATAATGTGCTCTAAACATATTAAAATGCGTTATCAGTCGCTTAGCAAACCTCCCTAAAGATGTTTGTATTCATGAGGCAAGTGTAAGCAGAAGAAACACAGCTTTATTTCACTTACTCCGCTGCTTTGTTCATTAAGCTAATTACTGTATTCTACATCCCTCTTTTTCATCTCACTTGTTTCTGGAGCTTGATCCTTTCCCAACCCTGGATCGACTGTTACTGAACAGTTGAAGCTGAACAGGAAGGAATTGCAGGTGTCAACTCACAGTTTACAAATATGACATCTCCTCTGGCATAGCTGGAAATATGAAATATTGATTTATGTGCAGTAAAAGGTCTTATAAAAATGATCACATACACATGAGAGATTAATGCGCTGGAGATCAATAGAAATTTCATTCTTGACGCTCGACTGTCACCTATGGTGAAATGCTAAAATACAGAAATCAATATTATCTATGAAATGTCAAATTTATTATAATTATGAGGATGAAAGCTGGCCAAGTGGCTCCCAGGAGAGAAGGAAGGATAGGTTACTGTGCTGAAGCATCCTTCATGTCCCTTGTTCACTTGCTGCCAATTTGAGAGCAATATTGGTGCAGGGGGGTTTCAGGCATTATGTATCACCGTGCAGGAACAAATTCCTCCTGGAATATTTAACTCTTGGATCTGACAAGAACACAGGCGTCTCTGCAGCTGAACGGTTTGTGGGCTTGGGGGGAATGCAGTGCCTGGGGGGGTCCCTGGGCCAAAGGCAGAGACATTTCTCAGCCTGCCCAGGAGCTGAGCCCGGGGGGCTGCCCAGCCCTGGGATCATCTCCCTGGCGTTCAGTGCATGGGCTCTTCTGTCCTCCCCAGGCCTGTGCTGGGAGAGAATTTACCTGATACCAGGATTTACAAGTTCTGTAGTCTTAGGCATCAGCTTGGCTCTTAAAATATTGCCCCTTGGGCCCTTCTGCTGCCCAGGGATTTGCTGGAGGGATTTGGATGAGTCCATGGCAGCCCATCTCGAGTATGGGGTTTACAGAGTCTCCCAAAAACTAACCCAAGGCTAAAATGTTATGAGCTCTCAAGTAAAGAGTAAGAGATCACAGGTTCTTCACAGTTTTTGTCTTGTTTTAGAACTCTGGTTTAAGTGGAAATGTGCAACTCACAAAATATGCAATTAGTAAACCCATTTGTACATGAGGGCTCTGCCTCAGCCAGGGAGCCCTTCTGATACTTGGCAGTGCTGTTAAATATCTGATGCCATGGCAAAGCTCCTGAGTTTGACCTCTTGCAGGTGAATTGTACCTTTTCTGATAGCACTTATGTTGCCTTTTATTTCAGTTTATTTGATTACAGTTATCCAGTGTAGAAAAATTCCCTTTTCATTCCCTTTCTGCCCTGGACCTCTTTGGCTCTGCTTTTACACCTGCCCAGCCAAAACATCCTTCTGAAGTGTCCGTATTTCCCATTAGAGTTTTGTGTTCCATGAAAGGTCCTTCTGCTCCTCAAGCAGCACAGGTACCATCTCTAACACTTTTTGAACAGCTGCTCTGTATAATTTTACTTTTAATTTCATAGCCTTTGCTTTACTTTTCTTATTTTAGCACCATCCTCTAGACAGGAAGGTGAGAACACACTCAGCCATGCAATGGGACCTTGGCTGCTGCTGCCTTTGTCTTTGAAAGGAAAAATATCTTTTAGCTTATCAATATTTCCTTTTCCTAATCTGCTGCACACAGTTCTGATTTTGTCTGCATGGTTTGTGGCTTATTTTGGGGCAGCAAACTGGTATTCTCATAGATCAGTAAAAGAATATCCTGCTGCTGCAAAAGTAGTGATAAATTTAGGTTACAGCAAGACCTGAACTGCCTGTGCTCTTTGAATGGGCAAATAGCCTTTAAATTGCTGATTTAGTATTATTTTTTAATAGTTGGAGAAACAACACTGGTCCACATGCCAATGCCAAAGAACATTGTGGACTGGCACACCACTGGCCTGCCAGTGACACCTGTAGTGGTGCAGGCAGAGCTCCTTCCCAGTTAGTGGGTCCTGGGAAGGACAAGTCCTGCTTTTCTACTGCTTTTATATGCTGCAAATTAATTGCCAAAAGAACATTGCTGGGTCCTCCTGAGAAAGTGGATTAGAGCTGGGAAAATGCAGTTAATCCCTTGGCTTGTGCTGTTTTTAAAAGGAGTGATATTCATGAAGAGAAAGGTGCCTCCCATTTGTTGTGCCAGGGCAGCACAGTTTGGGACCAGTGCTGGTACAAAGGTTTTAAGTTGACACTGAAATGTTTTTACCCCATTTTACAGAGGATAAAATTGGTGCACAAAGAGATTTGGCTCCATTTTTTCAAATCTATTCTGAGTTTAGATGTCCAGCTTATTAAATCACAGAATTATTAAGGCTGGGAGAGACCTCCAAGGCCACCAGGTCCAACCTTTGACCGTATCCCCCCAGCCCACCAAACCACACTGCAAAGCACCACGTCTGCTCATTTTTCAAACACTTCCAGGGATGGTCACTGCCCTGGGCAGTCTGGGCCAGTGCTTAACCACTCTTTCAGGGATGAAATTTTCCCTACTATCCAGGTTGGACTTCTCTTGGCACAACTTGGGGCCATTTCCTTTTGTCCTATCTCTTGTTACTGGGGAGAAGAGCAACCTCCCCATCTGCCTCCAGCCTCCTGCCAGGGAGCTGTAGAGAGGGTCTTCAGACAGTTTCAGATCAGCTTTCAGGGATATTGTTTCCCAGGAAAGTCCTGAAAAATGGGAGCCCAGATCAGGTTCTGGGCTTTTATTATAGATGGGCATGGCCAGGGAGTGGAACACTCTGCTCCTGGGGGTCCTGCTGAATGCACAGTGAGTCTGGAGGGAGGGAGCAAGTGCATGGCAGAGCACCAGGAGAGAACCCAGACCTGCCACACTGTGTCTTAGCCCCATGAAACTCCGTGCTCTTCCCTCGGAGTCCTTCTGGGAAGGGGAGGTTCATCAAACACAGACACTTCTCCTCCAAGGGTGTCTGTGGCACTTCCACACCCGCCGGTTCCTCCTCGAGGAGATTTGGCTGCTGCTGTTGACAACGGAACGGACTAAGCAGATCATTCAGTGAGAAAAGAATTCTTTACCACCTTTAATTGTGAAATAATTTCTTATTCATACACATTCATTTCATAACACTTTCCTTTTCCAGGACCTTTCCATTTTAATGCATTTCCAGTTAAGCAAACACATAGATGGGGAGTTTGTTTCTGCTCATAATACACACTTTCCTTTTCTGTTTTTCTTTTCACTTGTGGGAAGAGGCAGAGGAGGAAGAAAGAGAGATATATTTTTTTATTACACTGTAGCATTTACACAGTTTTTCTAAATAGAGATTTGGAGAGATTTTTTCGCCTTTTTCCCAGCTTCTTAAGGTTTTTCTGTACCTCAAGTAGCCAAAGCAGTTCAAGTTAATACTTAATGCACCACACTTTAAGAGATAGGCATTTCTTGCAGTCAGGTCTCAATTAAGAGATAAAAGACAAAAAGTGCAAAGCACTTGATAAAGCTCAGAATACAAGGACCAGCATGGAAGTGCTTGAAGCTGTCCATAGCGATAACTGGATAGCCAGCTGGAATCTTCTTGAAATGAAGTGGGTGCTCTAACTTATCAAATTCCACATATGGGGAAATTATTGGTGCCCACAGGGGTGATTAACACCAACTCAGTGGGTCAGAAACAAGCTGGGATAAAGGTGAAAACTGTATCTGACTATCACCACCAAATAGAGCCATTTAGAGGGAGATAGCGGAGGGGTTTCGCCTCTCTCTATATCTCCAGCGGTGCAGGTTGTCAGGGGAGTGGCACAGTGGAAGCTGCATATCCAGAGTGTGCTGTGTAATGTGCAAATTGCAGCGCACATTAAAATGTAATCTATTTTAATAAGTCATATTAAGATTACATTTTAGGTAATTGTGTGTTTATCTTATACAACAAATATTTGCCCTGCTGAATATAGTCCCTGTCACTCTCGCTCTCTTTAAATTCCAAGTGCCAGCACCAAAAGAGAAAACAACATTAACTGATAGGGGGAAACAATCAGCTGGAGCTCAGGTGAACAGATCTGAGAGGTGAGGTGGGGCTCGCTAGTCAGTGTGTCACCACCAAGGCCCCTGTGGTGGCCCAGAGCCCTGGTCCCCATCCATCCCTTGGATAAAGCCATGGGCAAAGCAGCCCCAGGGGACCTTGGGCCTGGGTTGGGCCACTGAGGTTGGTGGAGAATGTGGGGTCCAAACCAGGAATGATGGACAACACTGACAGTCACTGAGAGGCTCCCTCACCCTGGAGTTTGGGGATGCTTGTGGCCTGTCCAGGTGTGTTCCTGGTGGTTCCCATGATGAGGAGGGGCCCCTGTCCCCATCCTATGGGCAGTGCTGGGCTGTACATCTCCCTCAGCAGCAGCCCCTGGGCACCATCCTGCTCCTCCCTGTGGTGCCCATGACACTCCTGCAAAATCCAGGGAGTGACTTCACCCTCTGCCTTCAAATCCCTCCTTAAATATTCACCTCTGCCATGATTCCTACAGAACACTTGGCAGTGGGGAGGCAGCTCCTGTGCCAAGGTCCCAGCTCCTCACCCTCCTCTGGCTTCTCCCAGCTCCTCCCCTCCCGAGCTCCATCACTGGGGTCAAGCTGGTGGGTTTGGGGGCTTGATAAACTTTGTTGTAGAGGTTGTACAGCATCCAGCCCTCTCACTGTCACTACTGAAATAAAAATAATAAGGCAGAGGTCTTGTTAACAGGCTTAGAGGCCTGGGTGAGGTTGGTTTTTGAGGCTTCATTGTGAAATCCTTGGAGTGGAGGCTCAGTGGTATTTTGTGCCAGTTTAAGGCGTTTGTGGTTTACTCATCACATCAGTCCTGGTTGTTTGTGGTTCCTGTTTTTCACTGTGTTTTTGTTTCCTGAAAGCAGCAAAACTGTTTGAGGTTTTGATGAGCTGTGTTGGTGAGGCAGGAGCTGATTAGGGGCTGATACCTGCGGCGTTTCAGGGGCGATCAGGACAACGCTGTGTGACAGCCACAACCCAGAGAGTCTTTCAGAGCAGTGTTACTCCCATGGTTTAATTAATTGATATATAGCATGCTAGCAACAGTTGCTTTTTATTTTTGCTCAGCAGAAGCTGAGAATTCAGCTAAAACAATTGCTGGGGATCCTGGAATATTCAGCTGCTCATTTCTCCTTCCCAGACCACCCCAAGTCCCAGCACCCATCGCAGCTGGCGCTGGGCTGGTGGGGACCTTGTGTTGTGCACACACTGCACGGGCTATTTATTCAGCCTCAGAGCCCATCTCCCTTATTTGCTTATTCCACAAGCAATTTTTGTTCATTTCTGATAGATTTTTTCCTACTTTCTCAAGTACATGGCAATTTCAAGGCCAGTATTTGCTCAGCTGACAGCAATGTAATCGATGACTGAAAATAAGGCTAAATATCAGCATTGTGTTCTAAGAAAGTGTTTGGGAACAATCAGATGAACAATGGTGTTGGCAATAAAACTTGGAGGGAAATTGGGCTGGCATGGGCTGACCCTGGCTGTAATCTTTGTTCTTGCTGTTGGACTGAATGTCAATAGGTTAGTCCTGGTGACATCCCTCAGCCTGGAGAATTGAGGGCACCAAGCAGCTCCTTCCCTGGCCACAAACAAACTAACAACTTCAAATGCCTCTTAACCTTCATCTCCATGAGCTTCAAAGGATCAGCATGAGATGCATCTTCATCCCTCATAGCAGCAGAAATCCAAGGACAATGTGATCAGTGGGCTCAGGGGCTGTGCCTCCTCCTCTGCAAATGTCTCCTTTTATTCCCCTTCCCTTAAAAAGGAAGGAGAGGGGAAAGCAGGGAGTATTTTGGTCTAGACCCTTATTTCATGCAAGTATTTTGATCTATGCTAAAATGGATCCAAATCAGTGATGTGAAAGATGTCTGGGGAGATGAAGATCTCACTTGGAGCAATTTTTTTGCATTTATTTTCTATTTATTGCTTATAATCAATAAGGGAACATTTTGGTACCCAGTAACATTTTCCTCTTTTTGTGTTTTTCTTCATGTTCCTTTGGTGTTCCCTCCTTTTGCTGTGAAACCTGCACACAAATAACCAACGTTAGAGCAGAGGCAGGTTTGAATAATTTAGCATTTCTGAGTCAGGCCCTTCAGAGGGTGAGATGACCACCTGACACGTGTGTGCTTGATTTCTTTTCATTAACGCTGCCTCATTAACTCTGGTCCCCTATTAAAAAGAGACGCTGTAACGTGCCAGGGGTAGGGAGGAGGTGGAGGAGCAGCTCCAGTGTTAACGTGGAGCAGCAGAGGGGACTGACTCCAGCTGCTGCCTGGGATGGGGGGGAGGCACCACGAGGTGCAGCCACACTGAGAGTGCGTTCCAGTAGTTGCTTAATATTCCATGGAGGTGTTTCGTGTTGCTTGGGCTGCTGCCTGGGGAAATACCATCCACTCCCCTGAAAAAAAAAGAAAGGAAACCTCTCCAGGAGCGTGTTATCCTCTGAGCAAAGTAAACTCAGAGTATAGGAAAGGTTAATCAAAGTTGTGTCTTGCTAAAAGGAACTTGAAAGCTTAATTGTGCTCCTTGCACACGTGGCCAGAGGCTGCATAAATCCCAGAATATCAGAAATATTGCTAGTGTTAAAGGCACCGTGTTCACTGCTTGTGGTTGGTGGGATTTACCCAGTGGATTCATTTCCAGCTGCTTAAGGGTACTTGAGTCATAGAATCATGGGATGCTTTGGGTTGGAAGGGACCTTAAAGCTCAACAAGTCCCGTCCCTTGCCATGAGCAGGGGCACCTTCCACTATTCCAGGATGCTCCAAGTCCTGTCCAGCCTGGCCTTGGACCCTCCCAGGGATCCAGGGGCAGCCACAGCTTCTCTGGGCACCCTGTGCCAGGGCCTGCCCACCCCCATTACAAAAAGCTCCTTCCTTGAATCTGTTTTGGACCAACACTGCACTGGTTGTGACCTCAGCAGTGAAACAAAGGAAGGACAAAAGAGGCACCTCCTGGAACGTGGGGACTTTGGCTTTTACTGGCCTGGGCTGTGTGGCCACTTGGGGTGCAGGTTTGAGGTCTGAGTTGGTCCAGGCTGTGTTTGGAGATGTTGCCTCATCCTGGGTCAGGCACAGCTCTGCCTTCAGCTCCGATTCCTCAGAGTGGCAAATATTGCTGAAATCACTGAAAAGAAGCATTAGGAATATCCTGGAAGGCAGGAGAAATGGCCCCTTATTAAACTCTACCTTTCCCAGGCAGAGGGAGGCTGGCCCCTGGTACAGGATCTCAGTGACATTCACTGTTTCAAGCAGTGTGGACTGGCACTCTCACCATCACAGCTGATCTCTCAGCCCCCACAGGCTTCTCTCCTCCTTCTCAAGGCACAGGGCAGGAGGACACTCCTGTTCCAGGCCCTGTTTGACACCCTGACACAACCTGAGCTGAGCAGTGACAGGGTGAAACATAAAAACCTGGCTAAACAAAGAATTCTGATGTCCTGGCCTGTGCCTGCAGGGGAGGAGTCCTGAAAGCAAAGCAGGAACCTGACAGCCAGAGAGCTTCCCAAAGTTTTAAATGAATGGTTTGATTGTTCTTTTATAAAGCTATGCTGATTAATTTACAAATAAAAGAGAGGTTTGTGATGATGGACCACTAAAAAAAATTATCATAGGAAAAATGGTTCATTATACCTTGAGAAATTGGTTTCTAGAGCTGCCTGGATAAAGTATCTTCATCCACTTGTCTTCAGCCAGGCACGTGTGAGCAGCAGAGCTCAAGCTTTTAAGCTCAGGCAGAGTGAGCTGATGCACAAATGGCCACAGCTTTGTTTCCCTGAGGTTTCCCTGGACTGGTCACAACAGCTGGAGCAGCGAGGGTGGGTTTGGGGGGACTCCAGTTCCACAATCCCAAAACTTTGCTTCCCTCCTTCCCCTTGCTCACAGCCAAACTCCAGCCCACAGCCCTCTGGTCCCTCACTCCCAGCCCAGACCTCCTGAGCAATAAACACCCCTCACCTTTCTCAAATTAATAAAGTTAGTTTGAACCTCAAATGTCACTTATTTGCCTCCCTGTTTTCATAGGTGATTTCACTAAGCAGCAGCACTTGCTAATCCCACATTCACACAGATAGAAGGTCAAAGTTGGTCAGTGAGCCAAGAAATACCATATCAGGGTTTCTTTCCTCTCCAATTGAAAGAGGTATAAATTGTGGAATTAGTGTATTGATTGAAGGCTACAACTTCAAGCAATCAGTTTTTCTGGCTTGACAAGATTATTTTATCCTACTTTTCTTTTATTATTATGTGTTGTATTTGAGTCATCCTTCAGGCAGATGAAGTGACAGCTTGATTTAACTCAATAAAATCCACCAGTTAGGAAACCTACTGAGCCGAACAAAAGCTGCAAAGGACGGTGAGGGGAAGGTGCCTGCTTAGTGTGAGCAAGCAGAGCGTGCTGGAAGGAGACAATATTAACAGGAATTATGCTCTAATCAATGCATTTCTATGGAAACTTGGGAGACATCTGTGAGACCTCCATGCTGGGCCAGTGAATGGATCATTCTGGCTTTCTTACGTACAAGTAAAAATAAAATTTCTGCAACCGAGGCCTGAAAACAACAAGTTCGGCAAAGCTGTAACTGCAAAAAGTTGGATAATGTTGTTTTCTGACAGATTTGAAAGGAACTGTTTAACCAGGGGGTTGTAACTGTGTGGAAGTTAAAACAATATAAAGTATTTTACAGTAGATAATTTCTTTGTTATGTAGTAAATACTAAAATATGTATTGTCTGCACAGGAGATTTTACTCGTGATCCTGTCTGAGTTGATCTGTGGAGTAAATAGTGCAGCAAGAGGATGATGTGAGGAGTGACCTCTTCCTCCCCCCACAGTTTGCCAGAGGTCCTGGTGCAACTTCAACCCAGTTCTGAGAATGCTTAAACTGGGACCCAAAGAAAGGCCCCCATTCCCTGCTCTGCCTGGGCAGTGCTGGGAGGGCACTGGGGGCACTTACAGGGCAATGGGAATGAGCTGAATGAGTCCTGGAGCGAACTGGGGTGGCTCCTGGAGGGGAGGAGGAGGTGGCCAAAGTGCAGCAGACACAATACCAGTGAAATGTGGTGCGGCTGTTTCCTGTGGAATTCAGCTGTTTCCCCTGGAATTCGGCTGTTTCCCCTCGAATTCGGCTGTTTCCCCTGGAATTCGGCCGTTTCCCCTGGAATTCGGCTGTTTCCCCTGGAATTCGGCCGTTTCCCCTGGAATTCGGCTGTTTCCCCTGGAATTTGGCCGTTTCCCCTGGAATTCGGCCGTTTCCCCTGGAATTCGGCCGTTTCCCCTGGAATTCAGCTGTTTCCTCTGGAATTCAGCTGTTTCCCCTGGAATTCGGCTGTTTCCTCTGGAATTCGGCTGTTTCCTCTGGAATTCGGCTGTTTCCCCTGGAATTCGGCTGTTTCCCCTGGAATTCAGCTGTTTCCCCTGGAATTCAGCTGTTTCCTCTGGAATTCAGCCGTTTCCCGCTGGAATTCAGCCGTTTCCCGCTGGAATTCACCTCTATCCACATGCTGACAGTGGTTTCTTGTGAATGATTTGATGTGAATGGGAAAAAATGCATTATTGATGTGTAAAAACAATCTCAGTGTGTTATTTATGTCCCTGGAAGTGTCCAAGGCCAGCTTGGAGCAACCTGGCCCACTGGAAGGTGTCCCTGCCCATGGCAGAGGGTGGGATGAGATGGGCTTTAAGGTCCCTTCCCACCCAAACCATTCTGTGATTCTCTTCCAGAAAGCCATATTTTGACCATTATTTCATTTGGAGGATGAGTTCAAGATCTGACTATCCAGCTATCTCATAAATGATCTCTTGCTAAGTTATCTTATACAGAACCATTGCTTTGCTGGTAGATTTTGGGGTGTTTTTTCCCACTTGGCCTATTTTGCAGTGTGTCCCTGGTCATGGCAGGAGGTTGGAACGAGGTGATCTCAGGGTCCCTTCCAACCCAAACCATTCTGTGGTTTTGTGACTCTGTGTGCAGTCTGCAGCAGCCAGGGGGGTTGAATTGCTTTTGAAGTTCCATCCCATCATGTATAGACAGGTACACCTGTGAATAGACACAAACCCCACTGCTTGAAGAGCAGTCCCAGGGCTGACAACAACACCACCATTGACTCCATTGCAGGGCAGGGCTGGATTCACCCTTTTCCCGCCCATTCCATTTAAGTTCCTGTCATTAAGGTGATGGAAAAGCAGGAAAAGGACAACTCCCACTTAAGGGCTCAGGTGAAAGCCCAGACTGCTGCACCATTATTTTAAAACCACGGTTTGTAACTTTCAGGGGGTTCAGCCCATGCATTAACATTCATTAACTTGTGTGTAATTTCCCCCACCCAACATTTCTTTACCATTTAAAGTTGTTTTCATCCTCCTGCAGAAGAGCATATATTGTCATGATCTCAAACTGCAGTTTGGTAAATGACTTGTTTAAATTTAAGGAAAAGAGGTTGTTGATAAGTATAGTTTTCTAATACTCTTCCTCAGCTGTCATTTACTTTGACTAAATTTATTTAAACCACCTTAACCTTTCAGAGAAAGGCCAGGAGATGTTTAAAAGAATAATATGTGTCTGACATTTTGGTTTACCAAAAGGACACCATCATAATTCTGTAGTGCCTCTGTTAAAAATAAGCTAAGAAAAGAAAACTAAAATCTCTTTTTCTTTCTGCTTAATTTTGAAGGAATGGAAGGGAATGTGATTGATGGTTGCATTAGGAAGTGACCTGCCAAGGTAATCACCCAGTGCATTGATTTGCCACTGCACCAGGACAAGCAGCTGCCACGTACAGGTGGGTCTGTCCCTCTCTCATAAACACCTGGGTGGGGTTTAATCCAAACTTGCTTTTTTGGTGTTCTCACCATCACCATCTGCTGCCCTGGTGGCACTGCCAGCCACAGTGCCAGGTGAAGGCTCTGAGGGCTGGGCTAGGCAGGGAAGGTGACTTTAAGAATATTTGATGGGGTTTTGATGTGATACCATGTTAAATGCTCGTGGCTTTCTGTTCTCATGTGCACTCTGAGGGTTCTGTGTGATGCAGAGTTGTGAAAAGCAGGATGGAGAGCCTGTGGCTGGCACAGCAGAGTCACCAGGTGACTGTGACTGAGCTCAGGGAGCATTTGTTCTGCAGGAGACCTGGGGGGCAGCTGGTTTGTCTCCTCTTGGAGAAATGTCTTCAGCTTTGGCATGGAAAATACAAATGCAGTTTAACTTGACTGGCTGATTTCAACCTAATTGTGTCCTGCTTTCAGAGGCATTTCTATTCCAACATGCCAAGGTCTCAGGAGTTATTGTCAAAAAACTTTAAAAGTTAAAGAAGCAGTTCTGTAGGTGTTACTAATTTCAGAGTTGGGGAGCTTCTGTCACTCCTGCTGTTGTTCTCAGACTGTGAATTGCATCAGCAGGCAGCACAAATCCACAGGTTTTACTTGTTGCAGTTCTGCCACTGTGGAGCAGCAAAGGTGCCAGGGCAGCTCTGCATGGACATTAATTCTGGGGGTTGCAGTTTCTGGAAGTTGGCAATGAGATTTTTCAGTTCTTTCCTATGGAAAAAAAAAAAGAGGCAAAATTTGCACAGCTTGTTTTAATCACCTCCTTCTCGAGGTTTGCAAACAGGGATGGACTGCCCAGGTTCAGCTGGACTGGAGCTCTGATTGCCCTTGGTGGTGGTGGGTGGAAAGGGAGCTGCTGGAAGGCTCTGGATTTACTGAGAGGGATCCTTACCCAGAGCTGGGCCGTGCCCTTGTCTGCCCACTGGCTCTGGGTGCTGTGGGCAGAGAACACAAATAACCTTTTCTTGGATGTGCTCCAGCCCTGTGTTTGTAGAATTCAAGGTGTCTGTTCCCAAGTGATTAAAATCCTCTTTTTCTTATGCCCTCCCCTCCCCACCAAGATGAAAAACAACCCCAAAACTCTTTAAAGGTTCACTACTGGCAGGAAAAACTGGAACATCAATTTGTGACCCCCGGGGACCCTCTGTTGTCCCTCTTCCAAATCCAAGGTTGTCTCTTCAGCTGCAGAGACCTGGCTGGGCTGCTCAGGGAAGGGAAGGCAGAGATGTCCCTTGGCTGGTGACACTGTGTCTGTCCATGGGGTTGGGGCATCTCCTGGTGCACAGACACAGATGGTGGTGCTGCTCCTGCACAGAGTCATGAGATAACAGACTGGTTTGGTGGGAAGGGACCTCAAAGCCCATCCAGTGCCACCCCTGCCATGGGCAGGGACACCTCCCACCAGCCCAGGTGGCTCCAA
>JAWWLZ010000177.1:782943-812973 GCA_035041345.1 Poliocrania exsul
GGCAGGCCCTGGCACAGGTTGGGCAGAGAAGCTGTGGCTGCCCCTGGATCCCTGGGAGTGTCCAAGGCCAGGTTGGACAGGGCTTGGACCACCCTGGGCTGGTGGGAGGTGTCCCTGCCCATGGCAGGGGGTGGAACTTCGTGGTCCCTTCCAGCCCAAACCATCCTGGAATTCTGTGATTCTGTGCCAAGTCACTATGGTGGTGTCTTTACAGGAGAGGAGCAAACCAGAAGAGACTGTGGTGGGGAATGTTGTTGCCTTTAGGAATATTTGCCAAAGAAAGGGGCTCGGAAGGACTTTAAACATATTGCTGTTCAGTCTGTGCAGTTGTGCTGATATTGCTCTGTCTGAGCTTGTAGAACTTTTTGTTAACATTTTAACTGGCAGTTGCTGAGTGAAAAGCTGCAAATGCAGGAACTGCCTTCCTGCCCTGAGGACTGCGGGTCCAGGGCAGGCACTGCCTGGAAGCATCTCCAGCACTTCAATTCATTCCTCTCTGGGGGTGTCTGAGGTTTGAATTTTGCTTCCCCCACACTGCACATACAACCCCTTTTTTCCCCTCCTTAAAGTCACTTTCAGGGCTCTGCCTGGCAGAATTCTGAGGTGTTTATTATTCTGCTGCCCAGGTTCCTCCAGATGTTTAGCTACAGGGCAGTGCTGCTGCAGACTCGGTGCAGCTGGTGGGGAGAAGGGAGAGCAGCAGCTGGGCTTCGTCTGGGGAGCCTGAAGTTCAATTAATTAAATGTGCACCCAACTTGCAAGGGGCTTTTGCATTTCAGTTAGACTGACTTCAGAGCACACCTAAGATTTATTCCTGCCTTTCAAATTAACTGCCAGATCCTCAGCTGGTAGAAATTGCTGAGCCCCTCTTGGCACCAGGAGAGCTGAGTTTACACCAAAAGGGATGTGGATCATGGCAGAGAAATAGCCTTTGTATGAGCCCAGGTATGACTTGGCCCCCTTTGTAATCCTGTGGAAATTAAACATTTATTTACTTGAAAATCAAAAGGAAGTTATTTATTATTTATATTTTTATTGGGCTTTCCCCCCCGTAGGATTATCATAAAATATGTATTTGTGTATTTACAAGTTTAATATATTTTAGTATTTCAGTTTTAAATTGTTGTTTAGAATTTTAGAATTTGTTTTTTAACCCATTTATTTTTAGTTTATGTGTTTAAGTTCTTTATTTTTAGTTTAAGTGTTTAGTTTAGTAGAGTGAAAGAGGAAGTCAGTGATTTTTCCCTGATAAAATGATGTTGGCACCATTATTTTTCACAATCACAACTGCCCCCTGCACCCTTTATGGTCACACCTGGGATGTTTAGACGAATTCCTGCCTTCACACTCCATCAAAAGCTCTTCTAGCATGCAAATATTTGGAAAATGGGTTCTGATGGAAAGGCATTGTGTCGCTGGACACTACCAAAACCTTTCCCAGAATATCTGCAATAAATTAACGATAAAATAAATTTCATTAGGTATGAAAGAAGATAATTTAGAAAGGACAGAACGTGGCTAATGCTTTTCTCAGACATATGAAGTGAGTTTAACACGTGTCACTGTGTGAGTGCAGGAGGCCTCGAAACACCCCCGGCCCCTTTTCACCTGGGTGTGACTTCCCAGGAACATCAGGCCTGGATGGAGCAGGGGCTGAGCATGTGGAATAATTACAAGTCTGTTCCCTGCCCATGCCTGGGATAATTCTCTCCTCCCCACAAGTGTTGGGCACAGCACTCTGGATTCCTCTGGAACCCCAAAGCCACCAAGACAGCTCATGGTTCCTCCAAGTCCCAGAGAAACTTGCTCATGGATTCCTGATATTGTGCCCCTTTTCTCGATGTCTCTGCACAGTTGTCACCTTTCCTTGGTCTTTTCTCTGGCACAGCAGCCCCTGAGCTGATCTGCTGCAGGAACACGAGTGCCTCCTTCCCCCCTGCCCTGCTGAGGCCACAGCAGGAATGGAAATCCTCCCAAGGCAAAGGCAAAGCAGCCCTTTTCAGCCTCCCTTCCATAGGTATCAATACCTGGCTTTTACAAACAAGAGGAATTAGACTTCGTAGCATTTTGCTATTTGAATGACCTACTCAGTGGAATTACAGCAGCAAACTAATCCTTTAGGAGAGATGGCTCTATCAATCTTTGGATTTTTCTAATGTGGAAGCTACTCAATTGCATCTCAGAAATCAGGGAGGTAATTACTCATGCAGACAGCACAAAATGAAAAAAAAAAAACCAAGTTCTGCTGAGTATCCCTTTTAGAACAAGCAGTGAAACAAGGAAAACAGCCTCTATAATCAGTCAAATTCTTCCACTAATTTTTCAGGTGTTGAAGGCTATAGTGAGGGTACATGCCATGAAAGTTAACAAACCAAAGTGGCTTTAATGGAGGGGTTTAGAAGAGAAAAATGCCTCTTATTAGGCAGACCTACTATTTTAGATGTAGTTCCCTGTGTTACAACTTCATTGTTTAAAATAGACGTGTTGTGAGACAAATGCTTTTGCAGATCCCTTTGGAGGGATTTGGCTGCAGTGACAACATCCAACTGTCCAGGAATCAGAGCACCAGGGTAGGGGCTGGTTCTGCCTGAGCACTGTCACCAACCTGCTGAAGTCAGATGAAGTCAGGCAGGTACAGCCCCAGAGGAGCCCTCACACCCTGTTAGCTCTCAGGAATGCTGCTGATTTAATTTTAAGTTCAAGCACTACCAGATTGATGCAAAGAAAGCATAAATAGAAATATAAAAGTGTTAAAAATATTGAAAAGAACTAGTATTTTGTATATTTTGGATTGCTTTGAATACTGATCAGGTTAGTAATTTAAAATATTATTATCAATTTGGATAGACCTTCCTGCAGGGGAGGGTGGGATAAGGAAGTGGGTTCCTCTGTTCATTGAATAAGAAGCTTCTCATCTGAGGAAACCTTTCAATGCAACATCCACCATGAACACCAGTGAATTAGGGCTTGAGGTAGGAATGGACTCAATTCTCCAAGATGACTCCAAGAAGCCATAAAAATCTTCACATTTCTCTCTCTCTTACTCTGATGTGCCTTGGGCTCCTCCACCAAGGCTAAAACTTGGGCTGAACTTTTGCACTGTATTGGGGACTTTGGGTTGCTGAAGGCAAGTCATGGAATCAGGGAATGGTTTAGGTTGGGAAAGCCCTCTCAGACCATTAAGTCCAACCCAGCACTGCCAAGGCCAACACTAACCCCTGTCCCCAAGTGCCACATCCACATGGCTTTTAAATCCCTCCAGGCATGGGGACTCTTACTGAATCTTGCAATACTGAGGTGAAGAGGGAATCAACTTCCTCAGCCTTTTCCATGTCCTTTGTCACCCTGTCCCACTTTCCTTGGTCTTCTTTTGGTATTGATAAAAACACCCAGGGACACCCACCATGAGGTGTTCAAACAGATCCAGTGCAGAGATCTCAGCAAAGTGGAAAATATGCTTTTAATATGAGCCATGGACCTTTAAACACCCTTTGGAGAGCTGGACTATTAAACCAGCAGTGATGGCCATGGGCTCCTGCTGGTGTCAGCGTGGCCTGCTGACATGTGTGAGGGTCTTCCTCAAAAATTCCTGAAGGGAGAATCCCACTTTGAGACTCCTGAGGACAGAGGAAGGAGCAGGGCTGCTCTCAACTGCACCTCAGTCAGATTAAAAATCAAAAGGAAACCTTGGAATGAACGTGAGGGCCCAGAGGGTCCCTCAGACACTCCTCCCCAGGTGCTGGGGCAGGGTGGAGGGGTGTTCTGTGCCTGACCTGAGAATTCCTGCTGTGCTCTGCCTGTGGTTCAGGCAGCCCAGCTGGTTCCCCCTCATGTGGTTCCTAATTTGGAATGATGATATTTAGAGATTACTGATTAAGCATAAATCAAGAACATCAAGTCCCTCAGTTCTCAAAGAATTCTGGATTTCAGTAGAGTTATAGGAACTTACACCCTTCCAAATCCAGCTGGGAAAGAGAGCAAAGTGTTCCCAAATTCCTGCGATTGTTCTGTGTCCAAGTCCCTCTGTCTTACCTGCTGGGGCACAGAAACACAGTTCCATGCCAACAGGGGTTTTGGAAGTTCTCCTGCCACATAACAATTGCCCTGTCCTTTTTCTTCTCAAAGCAAACTCAAACTGGGGATTTTTTTGTGTGGGGCACAATCCCTTTGTCACCCAAACTGGAGATTTTCCTGTGTGGGACACTATCCCTTTGTCACCCAAACTGAGGATTTTCCTGTGTGGGGCACTGTCCCTTTGTCACCCAAACTGGGGCTTTGGGTCTAAGCCCCTCATCAAGCCTTCTCCCACCAAAGATGGAGACCATCTGTCCCCTAAACCAGCTCAAGCTAAGCCCAGGTCAGTCCTTCTTTTCCTCTCAGAGGCTGTAGATGGCTGTTGGCCAGCTGGGGCTGGGAGGGTGAAGTTCAGCTTTAGTGCCTGGCTGGGTGAGGCTTCTCCAGCACTTCTCTGGGGCTGAGCTGCTGGAGGCAGGTCCATCAGGCTGCTGGGAACCTCTGCTGAGTCCTGCCCTGCACTCACTCCTCCTCTAACCTGAAAGTTTGGTGAGAACTTGTGTCTTCCAAAGCTCCCAGACCTGACTGGCTCCCAGGCCAATGTTCTTCTGTGCCAGGTGCATTTCACCTCTTGTTCTGTGTAAAATTCAAACCAATCGAACCAACCCTGCTCCATGAGCAGCTCCATCATTTTTTTGTGTGATATTGATGAATATTTCCCCTTTAGTTAATTTGCAGAAAAGAAAATCCAACTGACCTTCCCTCAGCCTCCCAGTGATTTAAGAACTGTAGATCTCCACAGAGTTACCATCAATTTATATTTACTTTTCATATCTTTCTCTGTGCCTGTGACACACCGTGAGCCTCCTCATGCCGATCCAATAACGTCTTTCCAGTTACTTCTCCCCTAAAGAAAAGTTTTTATTTATGACTGTGCCTCCCTCTCCCAAGTGCCCTTTAGCCGATGTCAATCCATTTTATGTTACATTTATGTCCATTCCACTTCCCTTCTTTCCTCAGACCTCAATCTCTGTGCAAAGACCTTAATCTGTGATGTGGAACTTTGTCAAGCGCTGTCTGGGAGCCTGAGCTCGGCTGCCCACCACGTCCTCCTCCAGCAGCAGGCACGGGGCTGGCTGGGGGAATGCTCGGGGCTTATTTTCCAAAAGTTTCAAGGAAAACTGGACTAGGGAGCCTTTTCCACCCCCCTCCAAACACACCCGTTCCCTGTGGGTTGGTTCCTGCTCATGCAAATCACCCAAGGCTTGATGCAGTTGGTTCTGCACTGGGAATATGACATTTACTAACAAAATAGCTGAGCTAAAATTGATTTTTAGAAGGAACACTTTGGTCCCTATATTTGAGCAAGTATGGAAGAGATGGTTGTGATCCTGCCTTAAATATGCAACAGAATAACGACAGCAAAGATTGTGTTGGTTCAGGAGGTGTTACTGGACATTCAGATCTGTTAAAAATGTTGATTTTAGCATTACTGCGTTGTGTAACTATTTAATTTATAATTGCTCCTTCCCTTGGTCCACCTTTTTCTTCCTCCTCTGTGGTTTTCTAAGGAAACCCAAAGATATGAATTTTAGATAGAATGGAGCTGTTAGATGGGGGTCTTAGAGTGAGGAATACGTGCTGTTAAATACATACCAAGTGTTATTTGCTTGAAGTGCATTTGTAGGGAAAAGGGAAATTGAGGGCAGGAAAAGTTGTGGGTTTGTTGTATATATTTTTTTAAATATCAGATTTAATTTGTTTGGGAAATAAATGTTATCACATTTGTGTAGAGAAGCACTTGATGTCTGGGGCACACTGTCAGTTTTGTTGCTGCCAAAGGCTTGGGAAGTCTCTTAATCTTCACGTGCATCAGTATTTATAAAATAGGTGATGTTTATCTGGTGGGGTGAGGGAGGGGGTTTGCAGCTTTGCAAGGGAGACGTCTTGGAAATACCAAGAATTTTGGTGCCTGGAGTTACTTGCTGAAATTTCCTGCTTTCTGTTTCATCTGTGGTTTAAAACAAACCACCCCAAAACTTCTCCTAAGCAATAAGCAAAACAATATCACAAAAACTGCAACGAACAGCCCCTTTTACTGGCACCACTTCGTCACACCCGGCGCCTTCCCACGTGCCCGGCCAGACAAAGGGAGGAACTGAGAACAGCTGGGAGCGCTGAGTGAGCCCATGGGGTGCATTCCTGGTGACTCACCAGCTAATCCTTCCTTGCCTCTCCACCTCGCTCCCTTCCACACCTCCAGGGACCCTCAGCCTGGGCTGCTCAGCCTCGGGGATTCCGTCAGCCCACGAAAATATGTTGCGTGTTGCAAGCGGAATGTGCCCTCTGACCTCCCGCTCCCCCTCTCTGGTGGCACAAGGGCTGTTTTCTCTCGTGTCCCCCTCGCTGGTGAAAGCTGCGCTTTGGCCGGGGCAGACGCCGGGGCAGGGCCAGCGAAGGGGTCCCTTCACGCCTCCTCCGTTAGGGGAGCGGGGAGTGCAGAATGGACTGTTGTCCTTTGCAGAGGGAAAACTCCTCTCCTTTCCAAATCCTCTCCAAACTCTGCTCCAGGCACTCTGGAGCCAGGCTGGGAGAGCTGGGGGGGGGTCACCTGGAGCAGAGAAGGCTCCAGGGACATCTGAGAGCCCCTGGCAGGGCCTGAAGGGGCTCCAGGAGAGCTGGAGAGGGACTGGGGACAAGGATGGAGGGCCAGGACACAGGGAATGGCTTCCCACTGCCAGAGGGCAGGGCTGGGGGGGATATTGGGAAGGAATTGGTGGCTGGGAGGGTGGGCAGGCCCTGGCACAGGCTGGGCAGAGAAGCTGTGGCTGTCCCACTAATTCTACTTTATAATTCCCACAGATATACTTTAATTGTAACTTAAATGCTGTGTCATCCCTACTAATACAGAAGTTACTGAATAGTTGGTTAATATTCTTTAGATTAATATGAATTCTTGCCCTTGTTTGAAGCTGTTGCTGCCACACTGACCAATGCTCCCCTTTTAAACATACCTACAGCACCTGTTCACTTACAGACACCTCGTTTTCTGCTTAGCTTATGAACACAGAGAGAGAGACTCTGGCTGTAATTAATAAAATTAGCTCAGTATTGGACAACTTTAAATCAGAACCTCTAAAAATAATTTTTAGTTGTGGGCAGAGTGCATTAAAAATTTAATTTCAAAAAGCAGCAACAAGTGAAAAAAAAATTTCCTTGCAATATTTCCCTGTGCCACTATTGCTCAGTTTGGGTCTAATTCAAATGGAGCCTGAGCCTGTTTCTTCCCCCCATTCTCCTGTTTTCTTAGGGAAGATTCTCATCTGTATCAGCCACTTATTAGATAAATACAGGAAAACTGCTTGTCATTTATGGGTTTCCCCATTATCGTCTCCCCCATTGGATAGACCAGCCTGATTTCAAAGTGACAGCTGGTGGAACCTCTTCTTGATACATGCTAATCCAGTTTTTATTATGGAAAAATTGCCTGTGCTTTCAGGGAGTGAAAGGCAGTTACCAGACGTGGCTGCCAAGGGTGGAACCTTCTGATCTCTGCTCTAACAGCCTAAAAATGAACCATTATCTCCCAGGGTAACAGAACCCTGGTGAAAGATGGACATGGGATAATTTATGGCATGAAAACCTCCAAATGTACAGTCACTAACTGTCTTTTTAAGGTAGTAAATAAGAAAATACCCAGGTCTCCAGTGCTGGTGGTTCAGGTGGTGGGGGATTTTTGGGGGGGGACAGAGGGGCACCTCTGGCTGCATCTGGAGATAACAGGGCACTGGGAAGGAGCCTCCCAGCCCCCTGGGAGACTGGAGAGCAGTAGGATTGGGTGGTCCCTGAGGGGGGGATGTGGGTCAAGGCTGGAGCTTGGTGGTCCTGCAGGTTCTCACCCATTAGCCTGGGTTAGGTCTGGTGTGATTAAGGAAAAACCTGAAGGTGGACAGAGTTCAGATGGACCAGGGAAAATTCCCAGTAAAGTCAGTACAAACCTCAGAACCTGGTTGGGAAGGGTGAGGAGGGGAAGAGCTTAAAAATGGGAGACAAGATTCCATAACACCAAAGCCCGTTATCTCCAAATCCCCACAACCCTGAGCCTCTTCTCCTCCCCAACACCCAGCCCAAGGCAAGGCAGCTGCTGCCCGTGCAGGGCAGAGGAGCAGCCTCCACTCCTGCAGGGCCCGTGGCAAGAGCAGTTGGCTGTTCCATTCCTCCCCAATTATTAATTTATCACTAAATTTGTTAAAAGTCCTTAGATAACAGAATCTTGTTTAATTGAGAGAATAATAGATGTTCTAAACTTTGATTTTGCTCTCTTTGACTTTATCAGATCTTGCTCACTCCAACGTGCCTGTTCAACCTCTGATTTAAGTCAAACATGCTACTTTAAATTTGGAATTAGAAGAGAATTAGCACTGTGTCATCCAGGCTTGACTCACCTTCTGGGGCTTAAATAAAAAGTTTTATCAAAGCAGACACTCTGTGGAGGTTAAGTGCCCCTGGATGTACAGATCCTTAAAGACACTTTTCTTAGAGGCACTGAAAGGAAAGAAATGGAAGAATACCCTCAAATGGAGCCATATAAAAAAAAGAGAGAGAGAGAGAGAGAGAGAAAAGAGGAGGAAGACACAGAAAACTTTTGTCAGTATTCCAGGAAATGGTTGTCCTGCTCTGGAGGGATGAAATGTTTATTTCTTCCCCATCATCCCCTTTTCTCTCCCCATTACAACTACTTCCAATCTATCCCAAAATTGTAAGTCACTGCAATCATCACTTAATTGAAACATGTAATTACCCTGCCTTGATTAATTTTTATTTTTTTCACAGTATAGCAAAATCTGTGAGAATGTAGCTTGGCACTTCAAAACCCAAGTATTAATTCCCACTGACTTTCTATGAACCTGCAACTCATACCCTCAAAACCTTGAAAAAAATTCTCAGGCTCTGGAGGAAGCTGAGAGATGTTTAATTAATCGACCCCACACTTGTACAGGGCCAAAAAGGGGGCTGGAGCTGATCCATGTCCAGAGGGATCTGGGATGGGGTTTGGGTGTGCCCAGAGGAGCTGGGACTGGCTGGGGGTCTTTGTGTCCAGCTCTGGGGGCTCCAGCCTCTGTCAGTGCTCCTGCCTGCTCCTGGGGCTTAGGACAAGCTGAGAAAGGAGAACTCTGAAGCACCAGTCTGCTGCCCTTTGGATTTAACTGCAGTGTGAGAGGATCATGGCCACTCGTTAGGATTTCTGGGGAATGAAAAGGGATTCCTGACAAATTCAGGAGAAAGCAGGAAGCAGCTCTTTGTAAGAATGTTGAGGAAAAAATTCCTATGTGTGTCTTAGTTTTTTCCCATTTTAAGTAGTTTTGGCCTCTGAAGTGACTGTTGCCTGTCCCTGCACCAGCTGAGGCTGAGGACCTTTTCCTCAACATTATTTCTTTACTCCTGGCTCCTCAGTGCTCCAACTGGTGCTGCCTCTCCAGCCTACTCTGGTCTCATTGATTGATGAACACTCCCAGATTTCTCAGGGATTGCTGCTGTAAAACCCTGGTTCTGCTGCAGCCAAGGGCACTGGCAGCTGGATTCCTGCTCTTGTGAAAGGGGGGAATCTGGACAGGCTTGGAAAAGAAGCCAAGTGTCCCCCACCATCTACTCAGTTCTTCCCCAGCCATGCCTGGGAACCCCACCAAAGGCTGCAGGAAGCCCTCTCCAGAGGGGTATTTATGTTGAGTTAATTAGATTTGGGGGTTCAGTTTGATCTAGAACATCTCAAGTTTGCAAACTGTCCTTGGGTAGTTCAAGGAGCAAAGCAGGTGCCTGCCAGGTGTGTTTGGGAGAGCGGGAGCTGGGTGGGGAAAGGCAGGTGGGCACTGCCCTGAGGAGGGGCTGAGAAAAGACCAGTGAGTTGGTCCAGTCTGGAAAGTTCAAAATAGGAACAGGAGATTGGGTGTGACTGAGAACATGGGGAGCTGTTCTGGTGAGGTCATCTGAATTATTCCATAAAGAAACCAAGGGGGCAGCCACGGATTTGGATGCTTGGGAAGGAGCTGGGTTAAGTTCCCAAAGAAAATTGGGGACTGTATATGGGACCAAAATTCACTGCTGTGGCTTTTCAGGAATAAACCAGCCCCTGCACACCAAATTGGGGGGGAAAACTCCCACTGCTCCTCTCCCATCCTGGCACAGCTGGCCCTTGATCTTTAGAGAAAAACATGCTGTGAACTTCTATGAAATTATTTTAGGGGAACATTGTGGGGTTACTGTGTTGGGAAACTGCCTACAAATTGATGTGATGATGCTTAGAATAATCCATGTTTATGGAAATTGTCTCATTCCCCGTGGTGAATGTGCTGAGAGGTTTGGTTCTGGCTTTGGAAGTGAAAATGTTCTGTTCCACAAGCCTGTTCGTCGTGCATGTGACATATGTTCTGCTGCCTTTCCTGTAAAACACAGAACTCCTAAACCTTTAGGAAAACGAAGGGGAAGGATCTGTGGGTCCAGCCTCAACCCTTGGCAGTGCAGAGATGGGGACGTTCCCCCACTGCTCCCAGGGCTCCCAGTGGTGACTGATCTCATATATCACAGGCTCCTAAATATGTATAAGTGTATATAAATAGGCACACGGGTGAGCTCTGGATGGAGTCTCATCCCCCATTCTGAATTTCCTGGGGTTTGTGGATTTAACTTATTTGAACACAGTTTTCTGTGATTTAATATAGAATTATTTTAGATCAAAAACTGGTAGGAAAAGAGCTGACACTCTCTTTGCTGCTGCTCCCCTCCCACCCCCCCTTTTTAAAGGAAAGAGCTTTATCTTAATTAAAGTTTAATTAAGGATCACGTTTGGCAGTACTTTTCACACCGATCTACACCAGCAGATTTTCTAAGGCTTAACTTTATCGTGCAGAAAATCCTCTTTTATTACTCCCAACCTGTTGTAAAAGCTGTTGGCACAGAGCGGTGGCTGCTTCATTCAGTGGCCTTGTTTGCCGCTGGAAAATTCCCAAGTCTCTGGAGATGGCACCACCGTGGTTCAATTTAATATCTGTCCTATCACTACAAGACTCGAGCTCATTATTAATGATACTATTCATTAATTTCTTGTTGGGCTGATGTTGTTATTTATTAAAATATTAAAGAAAGCCCCTGAGACACATACATAATGAGGGACACCTCCATTTCCCGAGCGGCACCGGCTGGGGGGGTGAGTCTGGTGCAGATTTGCCCCCTCCGCCACCCTCTCCCTCCCTCATTAGTCCTCCCTCGGCTCTGAGTGACACTGTAAATCCATTTTGTGCTCGGCCCAATCGGCGCCTCATACAAATGGGGGGCTCTCTTTTTTTAATGAGCCATTCCTATGCAAAATGAATTGACTGCTGTCTGACTCATCTAATCTGCCCGGCTTTGGGGGAAGGACTAAATTGCCTATATTTATATAGGGAATAAATAAAACGCCACACATTTTTTCCCTTTCCGGTCTCACATTTGGAGGATTTCAGTGCCATAAATTGTGAGCTTTAAGGACCTGCCACCTTAGTTAACTAAAGCCCAGCGTGGCATTTAAAGGCGTGATGGTTGTGTTTAAAAAAGCCTCGCCAAGCAGGCTGTGCCCGCCCCGGCCCTTTGATGCCCCCCTCCCACGCGCAGGTATCGCCTCCAGAAATTCCGAGGGCACTTGATGTATTGCTCACCCTTTTAATCAGAGGCATTGCCGAGCACATCTGCTTGGAGCACAGGGCTGGGCAGAGCCACAGCGAGGGGCTGTGGATGGCAAAATAAATCAAACAATCCTGTAATTAATTTAGCCATGATGTCACACTTCTGCCTCGCTCGCTGCGAGAGGGGCCCGTGTTAAGGGTCTTTTTTTGGCTAGTTGGAAATGATGAAATCTGCATAACAATCGGGGTAGCATCTGAAGGTAAAGTTTTAATTTGTTCTATATGGTTGTTATTTTCACCCCATGCAAATAATTACTGTGGGGAAGAAATACCTCCCTGTTTTCTGAGGATTAACAGGGCATAATTGCAGCCTGGTTTGATCCCTGTTCTAATAACAACCCCTCTCCAGCCACAGCCCGTCCAGCAGCTCTGCCCTGATCCAATCCAAGGTCCTTCCAAAGCATCCAACACACCTACAAGGCCTTTGTAATCAGAGTTTGCAGTCAGTTGTTTCTGAGGAGAAATAAAACCTCTTACCTTGGTGGTTCAAAGCAGAATATCTGTGGCACAGGACCCTGAGCCCCAGGGAAAGACAAATAACCACGAGGAAAGGGAATGACAGAGCCTGACACTGAAGGCTCTGCTGATCTGGCAGGGAACAGTTCCTTAGAAAATGAACTTCTGGAAGTTGTTCTTCCTTTTCTTCTTGCAACAAAGCATGAGTTTCCTGAAGCAACCACTATATTGCTTTAGCAGCGTGTCTGTAAATTTAGAAACTCCCCTTGTGCTTTTCCCCATGATTTTAAACATAATTGTTTTACTAGACAGGTTTGAATTTGAGTTTTAAATAAACATTGTGAGAGGATGTTTCCTGAAAATCCCCCTCCTGAGTGTTTTCAGGAATCTCATTTAGGCTTTGGGGTCAGCCTGGCTCCCTTGCAGGAGGGTTTTCCACCTGCCTTTGAGACCTTGTTCCAGTGCAATTGTATTTTGGACAGCTTGCTTAAACCCTGATCACACCATCAAGGTCTCTGTAATGGCTGTGTGAGACTGTGTGTGACAGGAGGTCATCAAATGAGGCAGTTCTGCACCAGGAGGGCTGGGGGTGAAGTCTCAGTTTTCTCTGGACAAGGGAAAGTCTGTTCTGAACCTAAAAATGAGCAGGTGCCACTTGGCTTCACCAAAGGTGTTCCAGTGCTCCTGTAAGAACTGTAACCTGTGCTTGGTGCTCAAAGCCAAAGCTTGATATTAATTATGATAATTAAAAAGATTGGAAAGCCTGGAGTTCTCCAGTAGCAGAGGATAGAGCAGATATTGAATGAAACTACTGAAAGAAAACAGGTTCCAAAGTCTGTGTGCCTGAGATCTGGGAAAACTCAGGTTAAAAAGAGATGCCTGTCCCTCTGACTCTGAGGGTGGAGGTCTCTGACCAGCTGGAGGGTTCAGATGAGTATCCTCAAGTATGTTAAAATACTCAGGCTCTGGTAATTTGAAGTAGTGAGGGTTTTTTGGACTAATGGTCTAAACTCATTTGTACAGTTGGAGTCTTTGGTCTCTTTTCTGGTGTTTTATTTTTGAGGCCATTCCCTTGTAGGGTCTTTTTTTTGGGCCGTATTTGCAAAGGTGCAGAGCTGCATCATTGCTAAATCAGGAGTAAAATCTTCATGGGATCACACGTATGAATTTGCTAAATAATAATAAAACCTTTCCATGTTTTCCTTTGAATAATATATTTTCACTTGATTAATATATTTTCATGTTGTAAAGCGTATTCACTTCACAACATGGTATAGTGGGCATGGTGGTATTTGGTCAGAGGTTAGACTTGACCTTGGAGGTTTTTCCAGCCTTAATGAGTCCAGGATTCTATTTTGTCCTTTTTGTTTACCTTTCCAAGCATTTTAGGTCCCTCCAAGCTTTTCTCACAAAACTAAGCCCTGGAATATCCACGTATTTAGCCACACTCCTGCTCTCTGGAAGCTTCCAGAGTCCTGTCATATTCCTGGCTCGTGGGTAAAAGTCAGCAGTGCTGGAACTGCTCAGCCCCAGCAAATCCCAGGCATTGTCTGTGCTGTGCCCCAGCCCAGCTGCAGCATCCACAGCAAAGCCGTGTCAGGAAATGCCTCCCCTTGTCCTGCAACTCAGTAATTCCCACTGGTGCGCTCAGAGGGAGCAGGAATTTTAATGCAGAGCTGTAATTAAACAGCCCCATCCACGTGATGGTGAAACCCCCGTGTGAGGGTTCCACGAGGAGCTGCAGCAGCAACACAACATTTTTATTTCAAAGGCTGTGATTTGGTTTTTTCTCTGATTTCTTTCAAGTAACTGTGCAGGTTTTAATCTGACTCTGGGTGTGAGTTTTCCTGAGAATGTGCTGCCAACCCACCGGAGCCCTCGAGCTGCTGCTGCATGGGATTTGTGGGAAGGGACAATTTGCTGGAGGTCTCCGAGGCTCTGTGGGGAGGGTTAATAACTCTTGGAGAGGTGGGAGAAAAGAAAGAATTTTATGTCTCCTGCAACCTGCAAGACTATGAAATGTTTCCCAGTGTAATTTTCTTGAAGTTAAAGTTGAGGTTATTAAGGTTCACTTAGCAGATAAAGTTTGCCACAATTTTCTTGGTCTCTCTGATCAGATGACAAGATTTCTAATTTATAAAAGCAGAGCAGGATGTTGGGGGCTCTGAACCATGTTCAGGGGATACACCGAGGGGCTCTGAGCTCCTCTCCTTCACATGGATTTTTATTTACAAGGAGATTTGAAAGCAATGTGCTTGAAGTTCACTCAGTAACCCTCAGAGCTGGTTTCAATTTGTTTGTCCATAAATATCTGTACAACCACCGCAGAGTTTGGGAGCTGGGAGTCTGGCTGGCACTCCAGATTAGGGGGCTGGCACCCCAGACCTGTGGAATTATTGTGTTCCTGACCATTTTATAAATGGCTGCTCTGGTGAAAGTGCTGGCAATCAGGTTACCTCTCAGAGAACAAGTTCACAGAATCACAGAATATGATGAGTTGGAAGGGACCCCCAAGGATCATTGAGTCCAACTCCTGGTCCTGCACAGAACCAACTCCAAGAGTCACACCATGTGCCTGAGAGTATTGTTAATGTGGAGGAAAAAAGGTAGTTTTATATGGAATTTAGAGATAAGAAGTGTTTTCATATGAAATGTGGATAATTACTACATTTCTGACTTCATGTGTCTCATTGTTTTGGTGCTTTACAAAACATGATGTGGTGGCCTGCAGAAATGTGGATTTATTTCTTACTAACCCAGAAAAAGCCCAGCCAGGATTTGTGGAGGGTGGTGCAGCTGATGGAGACCTCTTGGTGGCATCATGATAAAAACCAACTCCAGCAGAAATGCAAAGCTCAGCCCAAATGTGCCTCATTTGATGCTCTCCCCCATGGACTGCAGCAGCACTGCAAGCAAACCTTCTGCTCCCTCATGGAGAGTGTGAGAGCCCTGGGAGTGTCCAAGGCCAGGTTGGATGGGGCTTGGAGCAACCTGGGCTAGTGGGAGGTGTCCCTGCCCACGGCAAGAACCAGATGAGCTTTAAGGTCCCCTCCAACACAAACAAGTCTGTGATTTTAAGTTATGATCAAGTAAATTCTTAACCTTCTTTCCAATAAACTGCACAGGCAGAACTCCACATGTCTTTCCCTGAGTAGCTGTTCTGCAGAATTCAGTCACTCCCTTCACACTCCTCCAGACCATCTTTAATTCTTGACCACCTATTTTTGAGATGTGGACACTAAAGGAGGACAGATTTTCTTGTTAATGCTCTCACTAACACAACACCCTTTGATAAACCCCCCTTGCTATTTCTCCTTGCTGCTGAGTTTCCTGTCACTGACACACTGGATAAAGAAAAGTTACTTCTGTTGTCTTGCAGTTTTGTTAGTGTAAGGGAACAGCCACCTTTCATATCAGTGATGTTTGTTGTATTAACGAGGCAAAAATAGCCATTAACTGGCCTTAAGCATGCACTTGAATTTTAATAAGTGGTTTCTTTGCATAGCCAAGAAGAGATTACACATCAGTCTCAGCAGCTACTGGATCTGGCCAATGTTTAAAACACAGGCACTTCATTTGTAAGGTTTTCTAATGCTAAGATGAAGATATTAAATTAAATACCCCACCAGTTAAACTCATTCAGGGTTTGAGTTTTGGGTCTTACTGCTTCATCCAAGCTAAAGAAGAAAAGACAGGTGTTAAAAATGCATAAATATGCTCAGTTCCTCAGCCAGCTCTAATTGCCTAATGCCCCTCGACACGTTACTTTAAAATGGATCACGACTTAAGCAGACTTATGTATATTCCACAGATAAAATTTATTGATTTCTTGCTCTCATGGTAGAAGAAAGCACAAAGACAGGAGTGCCTCTCACAGAGCTGTTTAAATCCTCCCAAACACACCATAGTTTGAGACAGAACAACCTTCTCAGTCATCGCCAGACACTTAAATCCTGAAAAACACCCATTCCTTCTCGTGCTCTGCAGAGACAAGAGCTTCAGGATGGGAAGGTGGCAGCAGAGCCCCCTGGGGCAGGCAGTGCCCACCTCGTTGGGGATGGCACACATCAGGGGCTTTGCTGGTTCTGAGGGCACCTCTGTGCTCCATCACGCTCCGTTCCTGGTATGTGCCCATCCATCGGCCTGGGCACGGCATGCCCATGCCAACTGACACAGGGCAGGGATGAGCTGTGGGATCCTGTCCCCAGCAGTGCTCCTGCCTTCCCTCTCACCCTGTTCCCAAGCCTTGGGTGCATTTCCCAGCGAGGGCCTTCCTGTGATGGTTGAACGTTGCCTGGAGAGCACCAATAAAATGTGTGTACAGCCCCAGCTCCTGATGAGAGATTGAGCTGCAATCAGTGCAGGGAGAAGGTGTCCAGCACAGGGAGAAAGTGTCCAGCACAGGAAGGTGTCCAGCACAGGGAGAATGTGCTCAGCACAGGGAGAAGGTGTCCAGCACAGGAAGGTGTCCAGCACAGGGAGAAGGTGTCCAGCACAGGGAGAATGTGCTCAGCACAGGGAGAAGGTGTCCAGCACAGGGAGAATGTGCTCAGCACAGGAAGGTGTCCAGCACAGGGAGAATGTGCTCAGCACAGGGAGAACGTGTCCAGCACAGGGAGAAGGTGTCCAGCACGGAGCAGAGGGACAGGACTGAGATTAGCTGGTTAAAACTTGGTTGTAACAATGCCAAGGTCATGGGTTCAATCCCCTGTGTGGGCCATTGACTGAACAGTTGGACTTGATGATCCTTGTGGGTCCCTTCCAGCTGAGAATAGCCTGTGATTCTGTGACTGGGTGATGTGCCCTGGCGGTTATTCCCGTCCCTTCCCTCTGTTCTCAGGATGGAAATGGTGGGAGGCAATAACGGAGCCTCTTGGGCCACTCTGATCTGGTTCAGGTGCAGAGCCCCAGAGAACCCCCAGTGCCTCCAGGAGGTAACAGTTACAGCTCCAGGGCTGCCCTGCCAGCTCCCCTGAGCTGAAATCAGGGCGACATTAAGGTCTAAGGAGCCTGTTTGTACCAGGGTTTTAGAAATAATGGGTGTCTCCTTCAGACTCCTACAGCATTCCAGGAGGGCCAGTTATTGATGAGTTTTTCCTTATTTCCATGCTCTCACCCTCTTATCTTCCACAGTTTAAAAAAGTAAAAGTATAAATCTATGTTTATCAAGTGAAAATTGGGTGTTTCGAGGCAGGGATTTCTATGTGTATATTCCAGTCTTTACAGGCATATTTGGGTTTGAGAGACATTTCTGCCAAGAAGATATGTAGAGGCAGTAGCTCCCCCCTTTAATTATATTCATTAAATTAATAACTTAGTCTATATTAATTCTAGAGTCATGCAAAAATATGTAGACTTAGAATCATAAAATCACAGAGTCATGGAATGGTTTGGGTTGGGAGTGGCATCAAAGCCCACCCAGTGCCACCCCTGCCATGGGCAGGGACACCTCCCACCAGCCCAGGTGGCTCCAAGCCCTGTCCAGCCTGGCCTTGGACACTCCCAGGGATGGATCCAGGGGCAGCCACAGCTTCTCTGCCCAACCTGTGCCAGGGCCTGCCCACCCTCCCAGCCCAGAATTTTTCCTGAATATCTAATCTAAAATTACTCTCTGTCAGTTTGAAGCCATTCCCCCTTGTCCTATCACCAGACTCTTGTAAACTCTCTCTCCATTTTTCTTGTGGGATCCCTTCAGGTACTGGAAGGCCTCAATTAGAATTAGAATTTTATGCCAAATTTAATACTAAATTTGAAATTAAAAAAAAAAGAAATGGAGAAAACTTTCAGAAAGTTGTAGGAAAAACCCCTCCCATGTGTCCTCCACTTACCAAAGTATGAAAATCATTTTTATTCCCTTGTCTTCAAGTCCAATGTACATCCCTTATGTGACTGTAATTGAGCTCCTGGAGGTGTGTGAGGCTCAAGGTGGGAGTCAGGTGAGAAGCAGCCCAGGAGATTGATGGAGCCTCCTTTGGTTAATGCAGTGCAAGAGATGCTAAAGGATTGCAACGCTCACATTTGCCTGTTCTATTACTGTGCTCTAAATGTTGTTTCCTCGCTGACTCCTGAACTGATATTTCACTCATCTCAACTGTCTTTATTAAAAAAAATGATTAAAGCCCCCCCAAGAAAAATGAAAACAGAAGAACCAAATAATCTCCCCCTCATTTTCTATGAAAGCATTTTGAAGGCTCTCAGGACGTTGTTTTTCATCTCAGATTAGAGGTGTGTGTGCTTATTCAGATAATCTCTTCTGCATACACCGTGGGTAATGCACCAGGCAAGGTGCAGAGGGGAGAGGGAGGAGATGGAGAAAGACATTGCAGACAAGGTTCTGAGGTACTTTTAAATGGGCAGTAATCTATTATTGTCCAGCAGCTTCCTGAGGACAAGATCAGGTTAAAAAAATATATCTGAAAAATACATTTTAAATGTAAGGAAGTGATTTTGCTTGTGATGTAAAGAGGTGTAAGGACGTGGGTTTGGTTAGTAGGGGGGGATTGTAATCAGGTCCACGTGTCACTTTATCACAGAGTCCCAGATTGGTTTGGGTTGGAAGGGACATCAGAGCCCATCCAGTGCCACCCCCTGCCATGGGCAGGGACACCTCCCACCAGCCCAGGTGGCTCCAACCTGGCCTTGGACACTGCCAGGGATCCAGGGGCAGCCACAGTTTCTCTGCCCAACCTGTGCCAGGGCCTGCCCACCCTTCCAGCCACCAAGTCCTTCCCAATATCCCACCCAGCCCTGCCCTCTGGCAGTGAGAAGCCATTCCCTGTGTCCTGTCCCTCCATGCCTTGTCCCCAGTCCCTCTCCAGCTCTCCTGGAGCCCCTTCAGGCTCTGCCAGGGGCTCTCAGGTGTCTCTGGAGCCTTCTCTTCTCCAGGTGACCCCCCCAGCTCTCCCACCCTGGCTCCAGAGCAGGAGGATCCAGCCCTGGAGCATCTCTGTGGATATCTCTGGCAGAATTCCCTCCCTTTCCCTGCTGGGCACCCTTGAGGCCAAGGTCATGGTTTTCCTGGTTGAATTGCAAAGATATTTCATTTGCCATGTAGTCATCTTTTAATCTCCTTTAAACCAAATAGATTTTAATTTCAAAATATTTGCTGGCCCACAGTTTAACATTTTTGCAACACACCCCATCTTTTTCTCATATTTCAATTCAAGGGAAATTCCCAGGACTGAAAAATGGGAATTCTTTTCTGTTTCCCCTGAATCTGAGGAGGTCATTAAAGAGCTTTAAGCCCTACAGGTATTGCATTGCTCCTGCAGTCCAGCGTTTTTCCCCTGTTTCTGATGTTGGACTCACAGAAACACTTTCAAAATTCCTCAGTAGCTGCTCACTGGCAATATCAGTGCCCTTATTTTGCCTGGTTTGATGAGGAACTGCTGGCACTTATTAGAGATTAAAATCACATTCAAAGTCTGCCTGCCCTGAGCTTTGCAGTAATCCCGGGGAAATCGCCGGCACTCAGCTGGTTTGCAGCCCCTTCCCTTCCCTTCCCTTCCCTTTCCCTTCCGAAGCTTTTTGCCACCTGGGTGGAACTCCTGCTATCTGATTTTTTATATGCTGCTGCCATTAGAGGGAAATGATTTTTCCTGCGTTTGCTCAAAGCCAGATTTAAAGGCAGGTCCCCGAGGCAGCAGCAAAGTCGATCCCCTGAGCTACTCCCTCATTGTTTGCTTTTTTACATGTAATATCCCATTTCTAAGCCGGGCTGTAATTTAAAATACAACACACACTACGTAAATACCTCCTTTAGAAATTGGGTAATATGACATCTAATGGAAATTAACTGCTATTATTGTCGTGTTTTGTTGCACCCCAACGTGAAAAATGAATAACTCCACTTTTCTGGGTGTAGGAATATCTCTCAGTCCTTTCTTGTTGCCAGTTTCTTGACTCTAAGTCGATGTGGGTGTATTTATGCTGCTGAGTTCATTGAAAATAACCCCAAATATACACGATTTTAAGTGCAGCAGTCCACCTAAGAATTACAGCTGCACGTCTCCCCCATTAGCTGTGTACCAATGCCACTGGAAAACACAGAGATCCACAGGGAAATACCAGTTAAACCCTCCTATTTATTGCAGAGCTGGAGCAGCAAAGGGTTACTTTAGCCCAGGCATTGCAAGTGCAAGCAACAGGACTCCATTGGCTTTAATTTGTCCATGTCTCTCATTTGATACTCCCAGTATTAATAGCTTTGCAAGGAAATTCTGCAGTCATTAATCATAATAATTAATCAGATCCAATTATATTGCATATAAATGCGAACAAATTGCTGAAAAAATAATGATCTATCACCAACATGTCACGAGGAAAAAGAGACTAAAATAGTAATTAGAAGCACGGATTTAGTTGTGTGCAAGTACTCTGCGAGTGATTTTAGCAGTATGATGATCTGATGATGTAATTAGTGGGAAGAAAGTCAAGCAGGCTTTTGCAGCAGACCCCTTAATGACTGTGCAACTCAGGAAAAAACCCCCTTGGATTCGTGACTGCTTTTGTATTTACCGTTAAATCCTTGTTGTTTTACAAAGATGACTGGAAAATATGGCTCCAGATATTTGCCACCAATTTGCATTGAGAGACTTCCAAAATACTCAGAACTGCCACAAAAACTGGGGTGGGGCAGCAGCACTTCCCCCCCAGCACAAAAGGTGAAATCGAGGAGCAAATGTACTAATTCCAGCAGATTTAAACTGAGGTGTGGACTTAAATGTAGGTGTAGTAGATTTAAATCCATGCCCAGATTTAAATCGATTATTAGTATGGTTATATATTATTAGTATAGGTGCAGATTTAAATCTGTGATTATTAGTAGGTTTAAATCTAGCTGTATTAGACTTAAATCTGCACCTAGATTTAAATCTGTTATCAGTAGATTTAAATACAGATTCAATTACCAATGCAAGTTCTCTGGCAATACTCTGTACATATATTTTTATTTCACTGCTGGGCACTGAATAACTGATTTCTGCCCCAAGCAGCAGGCTTATGTTTTATTTTCTTTAATCAGTCCTGGTGTGGCACAAATGCCCTGTTGGAGTTGCCAGCTCTGAGCCCCCTCTCCCAAGCCCCCCATTCCCCCCTCCCTGCCAGGCTGATTTTCGGTGCTCTTGCCATGCACACCCTGCTTAACACACACTGAAGGAGCATTAAAACAGCCTTTTCAGGAGAGCACCCCCAAGTCTTTAAACTGTTCTGTTGGCCCAGTGGATTACACTTGAAACACTCAACTGAAGATTGATGAGCAGGTTTAGGACAGATTTGCTGCTTGAAAATAAATGTGAAGTTCATCATAGTTTTCAATACTAAGCACTGCACTTTCCTGCCTTTGATCTGGGTGTTGTGACTACTACAAAGAAATAAAACCTTATCTTACCTTTTGCAGCATCTACTGCAGAAGACCTCAATAATGCATAAGAACATCTGGAAGTGCGGTAATTTCGGCTATCAGAGATAAGAATTGACACAAAACAGGTAAACCCTACAAAGTCATCATGTTGAAATGAGCTGATTAAGGTCTGGGGACATAAAACATCATGTAGAGTGTTTTCATCCTTGCTCCATCTTCCCATTTTATATACCTATATAAAAAAGCAATGCCAATTATTTAATCTTTTTTTTGGTGTGTTTAATAGGTTGATTAGCTGGGAGCTGTATTATATTTTGATATAAAGAGACAGAAGTGACTGCAAATCTATTGCCATCTATTTCTATTTAGAGTTAACTGTGAGTTCGTAGAAAATACATGGGCATAGTAAACAGGGGTTTGAAATGACAATTTTTTACTGGTTGCAAGTGCTAATTGCTAGTTTCTCAAGGGTATAGAATTAATCACCTGCTAGATTTACAGTCTCTAGGTTGAGACCTGAGGATGGAGGCAATAAGAAAAGCTCTTGAGGGACATATCATATGGTGAGTCTAAATATCAGTCTCTATGCATATGTAAATTGGCAACAAAGTTTTTTCAAAGCTCAAGTATGCTAATTTCAAACAGGCAAGACTAAAGCTCGCTTTTAGCAGCTGTTTAACGTCTGCCTGTGGGTGGTAGAGAGAGCTTAAAATACAAGCAAACAGTGGTGCATAAGTAATTAAGCAACATTTTGCTGGGCATAAATAATTCTGTTTATATTGCTCTTTGAAGAGTATGGAATACAAAATAACAGCTCGAGTGCACCTTTGGTCACCAGGGGTTGGCTGTGCCCCCTCTTTACCTTTCCATTGCTTCCTCCTTTTTTAGGGGAGAATGAAATGAGGGTCGATGCTGCTGCTCTGTCATTTGTGTATTAAACAACTTCATTCCCCACTGCAGCAAAACAAATGCTGCAAAGTTGTAACGTGGTGTCTTTGCAGCTCGAATCATTTCCCTTCCCAGACTGAACTTCCCCAACACGCCAGCCCGGGTCTGAAAAGGGTATTTATCTCTTTGGAGAGCTCTGCACTTTCAGATCAGAGCTGATAAAATTATGCTGTATGTGCTATTTTGCTAAATTGTAAAAATTAGTGAGTCAACTCGACTATTTTCAAGGTCATAAGGCTGTTGATAATCCATAAAACAAAACAGCCTGACTTTTGCAGTTGTTATCACTTAAATTATTGCATGCATTAAAGTAATAAGATAGTTGCCTTTATGGGATTCTCCTAAAACCAAGAGTTACTGGAGTGACTGAGCACAAAACGCTCGTGTAATTTTGATGGCTGCTCTGAATCGACAGAATTGACTCAAAGCTTGAAAAACTAAAACAGATTTTAAAAATATCTCATTTGATTCAGTAAAGACCTTGAAATTAATCACAAGGAAGATGAAAGATGTAACATGATTTGGAAACATCTAGTCTGGAAAAAGGGATTATAAGTACTGGCTGTGATAAGAGTCAGGATTTTAGAACTTGGTTTTGATTAAATGTTGATGGTTTAAAGAATTAGCAGTTAAAAGAAGTAGTGGTTTGTAAGGAAATCCTCAGTGCTGTGGCTCCAGCGAGGGCTGATGGCAGCACTCCCGGTGCTCTGCTGGAGCTGCTGGTCCCAGTGTGGTGTCCTGGGGAGGGCAGGCAGCTGGGAGAGGGCAGGGGCACCTCTGGGCAGCAGAAGCGCTGCTGGCAAAGGGGGGTCCCCTTTGGCAGTGCTGGGGCTGCACAGGGGGGTCCCTGGGGGCAGTGGGGGCAGCGGGCACCGAGCAGCAGCTCCTGGGGGTCCGGCAGGGCAGGAGGCTGGGGCTGCTCTGCTGGGGGCATTGCTGCATTTCCCTGGAAGTTGGTTTGGTGGGTCTCCTGGGCAGGTCCTGGCTCAGTGTCCCACCCCTGGCAGGGGCTGGGCAGGGCAGGGGCAGCACCAGGGACCCCCCAAAAACTCCCACCCTCCTCGCACAGCCTGGGTTTGCCCTTTGAACACCTGCAAGGTGCTGGCTCCCACATTCTCGTGATTCAGCCTTTTCTGTTTATTCCCTCAGAATCTCCTCACCTTTTCCTCTGAGTTTAATTATTCATGTCCTAATTCGGTCTCCTTTCCCTGCACAACTCTCCTGGCAATTTGTCATCGTGGCTGAGCAGGGGTTGGAGCTGAGGTGCCAACGCTGCTGGGGAGGCTGAGGATGTTCTCAGAGCCACCAGCTCAGCTCAGGAAAGAGCTCAGACTGGCCAGGCTTGGGGTAGCAATGTCACCTTACTGCTCCAGGTCCTGAGCAAGAAGTGGCACTTGGAATTTAGGGATTCTGCATCAGTTTCTCCTTGGTTCAGCTCAGGGACTGGCACAGGTTGGGCAGAGCAGCTGTGGCTGCCCCTGGATCCCTGGAAGTGTCCAAGGCCAGGTTGGACAGGGCTTGAAGCCCCCTGGGATAGTGGAAGGAGTCCCTGCCCATGGCAGGGGTGGCACTGGATGGGCTTTAAGGTTTCTTCCAAATCCAAACCATCCTGGGATTCTGTGATCCCACCAAATGAGCCTGAGGAGGAGGTTTTGCTCTGGTCAGGGCAATGAGTGGCTCTGGCAGAGCAGATGCCCTGGAACTGCAACTGCACAGATTGTTCCAGGTCACTTCCAGTGAGGTGGCAGCTGAACACTCTGGGTATGGACAGAAGGCAGGCCAAGAATGGGCAACATCCTCTGACAAGTGTAAGGGGTCAGCCCAAGAAAATACAGGTAGGAATGGCCCTCAAGACCAAACCAAGCAGATTTTGGTCATTCCAGACTCATGGTGTGATGTATTAAACAGGGAATTGAGTGTTAAAGCTCCGTGAGAGCTGGAAATGGAGGGTTTGCTAAATGGTTGGCACAGCACTGGCTGTGTCAGGGCAAAGTCATTGCAAGTTGTTCATTCTCTAAAAGAATATTATGTTAAAGGTCCCTTCCAGCTGCAAATCTCCCTTCTCCCTTCTCTCCTCCTGGATTTTTGGTGCCTGGAGATTTATTTTCTGAATGACCAGCCTGTATTTGCTGTCATAATTACAGTTGTAATTTTTTGCCCCTTCTGGTAAAGTCTCTTCTTGCCTATAAATATTACTTTTTCAGCCTTGTTTTCTTCTCTGAACCTCCTCTCTCTTCACCTGCTTTGGGGGTGGGAGCTGCTCTTCCTCTCCAGCTGGAGGAAGCCAGTTTGGTGGGGTGCAGCGAGGCTGCACTGAGGGCAGGTTAGAAATTGGGACAGTTTTGATTTTGCAATTATCTGCTCAGAGGAAGAGGTGATAAATGTGTCCACATTTATGTTTTTGTCTTAATAAATAACTGGTTATGACTTTCAGTCTCCCCTCAAATAACTGAGCAGATATTCTTTATTTTCAGAGTACTTTTGTTTCTTTGAACAACAACAGCTTAGAAAAGACCTGTCATTCTGAAATGCAATCATTCCCATCATGGCTTTGGGATTTTAGAGGGGGCCTCCTTAAGGTCAGAGATGTGGGTTTGGAACCTGTCCCTGCTGCTGGAGAGGTTGGATGTGGCTCCTTCCCTGTTAATCCACGGCATTTATACAGAATATCACCCCCACTTCCAGCTGCAGTAAGAACCAAACTAACAAAAAAAAATAAAGAGAACAATATAATTTGTAGCCACGTTGCTGGTTACTGGAACAGTGGGACTCTTGCAGAAACATTGGAAATAATCCCATTTTGTGCCAGATTTGTGTGCTGGGTTTTCACTTTTTGCAGCAGTTGGGGGATCTCAGGAAACTTTGGGGTGTTTTTTGTTGTCCCTGTAAAATCCAACCATCCAGGGAAGATTTTCTTGAGGAATTTCAGCTTTGGATGGTGCCCATTTAGGGACCTTTCCTTGCAAAGCCCATCAGCATCCTCAGGCTGTGCCCTCCTACCTGTCCATGCCCAGCTCCCTCCAGGCTCAGTGGGATTTCTGTCCGTGTGAGGGCAGAGATTCTGTCCCTCAGCTCCCCTCAGGGTAAAAGGCTCATCCGTTACTGAGGACAGCAGAGCAGCCCTGCAATACTATATTTTAATAGTATATCTGGAGAGCAACATCCTGTATTGATTTTTCATTTTAGTTTGTTTTTCCTCAGGGCTTTTTTATTGGTATGATTATGTGAGTTTGCCTCCACCTGCTACCAAGCCCTGGCTTTCATCTTATGGGCACTCATTTACATAAAACCTAAAAGCAAGGGATAATAACAAATATTTGGCTATTTCATGAATTTTAAAATTGTTTTCATTATCAGGGAGAAATATTTTTGCATACCCTTTATTTCCTTCTGGATTTTTGACTACTGGTCTTAAAGGAAAAATAAAAGAAAGGGAATTTCCTATTTCCTTTTTTTAGTAGTATTTTGCATTTGCTTGAACATAAATGTTTTACAGTGAAAACAGCCTTATTAAAAGAAAATGAGCTGCTTCCAGTGCTGTCAGCTCCCCAATAATATTATGGTATTAAAAAAATTATCCAGGAAGCCCCCAGTCCAGGCAGGTTCTGCCAATCCCAGGAAGATTTCTTCCAGCTCCAAGACAGTTGTACATTATATTAAAGAAATAAAAACCAACCCTCTTCAGCTGTCAGGCTGCTGTGGCAGAATTTAGTTCTGTTCTCAAGAGCTTCCTTGTCCCATGAGTGCAAAGACAATAGTCCACTATATAGAGAGCCAATAAATCAATTAGCTTTAACAGCCAGTGTTCAGGAAATGCATTTATTCTCTTCAATGAAAACACAGTTTTTACTTGTAGCCATACTTCATACTGTTAAGGTCAATTTTTCATGTGGAAATTAAATCCAGTGGATGAAAAACTGCTTGTATATTCCATAAAGCAGGAAAGAAGTGTTCTTACTGATGTGGGATCACAAGTTTGTTTTATTTGTAATTATCCTTCTTTAGGGTAATTGAGATTCCAAACAGTGGCTTAATAGCCCAGCTCTCTCAAATTGCTACTGCCTGGAACTTTACCTTTCCAAAAATAAGTGAGCCTTTCAATTGCAACACAACTACTAAAGCCTGGGTCACTTTAGAACAATTAATTGAGAGAGGTGATTAATAGCTTAATAATGGGCTGCTCTGTGAGTGCTGGGAAGGCGCAGGGAAGGAATATGTGATTTGGTGTCCCTAAAGCAGGGCCTAATTGAGAACTCAGTGGTGCCCCTGCCTGCCCCACACCCTGCTTTGGAGCCCCTGCTTGATGCCATCCCAGGGACCCAGAAATCTTGGCTTCCACTGAACCTCTTGGGTGCTGGAGCTGCAGGATTGGAGCAGGAACCTGCTCCGAGGGCAGGGAAGGATGGAGAGCTCTCCATGGGTGAGGCACTGCCATGCTCAGGATGGGAGGTACCACCAGTCGTGTTCCACAGCTGGAGTTGGGAGGATGAAAGGCTCAAAGAACCACAAGCCTGGACAAGGGAATCGGGATTGCCACTCCTTTTCTCCCTCCTCTGCCTCGGAGGTGTTTGACATCCATAGTCACTGCTCTGAGGGAAGTCTGGGAGCTGCTCCCAAGGGGCAGGAAGGAAGATGGAGGACTGCAAATGGAAAGGAAAGAGAGTGAGTTTATCAGTGATCTTAAATTCCTGACACCAGCTCCAAGCTGCAAATAAAACAAAGCAAACAAACAAAAAAAACCAACCCAACCCCCTGCCCACATCCCTCCAAGAAAAAACCCCAAACCTTAGGAAAAAAAGAAATTTGAAGGAGAGTCACTACTCAAGATTATGCTGCCCAGGAATCCTCAGTGAGACAGGAAAACACGTGGAGTTGCTGAACGTGCAGGGGCAGTGCCCAGCTACCAGTGCAGATGCTTCTGTGAACTGGGAGTCATGGAGGAGGGCAGAGCCTGAGGGACACAATGGGTCAGGACTGACTCTGCAAGGTGTTCCAGGTCCCAGGCTGCTGCAGCTCTGAGTCCTGGCTCCCACTTCTGCCTGCAGTCAGGTATTTCTGACCCCACATTCCTGTGTTTTCCTCTGTGGGTTGGGCAAAGTTCAGAGCCCTGTTAAGGAACTGGCTTTGCTTTGTTCCCTGGGGCTCAGAACAGCCAACTGGAGCTTCCCCACTCTGGGCTGCACCACAAGCCCCAGCCCCATGTCCATCTGCCCACTAAATACCCCAGAGGACAGTGCTGTGCCTTGTTCTGTGTCTGAGACCTGCAGCAGTGCCAGTGCTTTGTGTTGTGCCTGCCCCTTCCCTCTGCCCAAAGAAGAGACCTCCAAGATGTTCAGGTCCAACCTCTGACCAAACACTAAACCTGATGCTGTGCTGGGTTTGGGGTTTCCTCCCCCGAGTGTATGGAGTGAGCAGAGCTGCACCTCGCAGCTGGCAGGATTATCTTCTCTAAACTGTGGGTTTGGGGCCTGGCACTGGCTGGAGGTCCAGCTTGTCCAGGGAGGTTTTGCTGGTGACAGGTCACCCCCTCAGCCTGTGGCCCATTTCAGTGCAGGGGCACTTTGGATATCATAAATCATGTGCATATTTTAAATAGTTCTGCCCAGGTTGTGATCTGCTGCTGTGTTTAATCTTTTTGAAACAGAGGGCTCAGGGCAGCTGCAAGTTTGGACAATTGAAAAATCTCTTTTTTTAAAGGAACGTGGTCATACAAGGTTTATAGGAGAAAAAATCTTTACTGCCTTTGTCCTCCAATTTTTGCTGATCCTTTGTGTGTCTCATGTTCACAGATCTCTGCTTCTCACACAAATTTATCCTGCCTTGCTGCTACCTGTGCTCTTTACAGCACAACAACACAAACCCTCACAGGGGTCCCTTCCAGCACTTGTGCCTTGGGTTGTCATTGTGATGCAAAAGCCAAAGCAAGAGAGAAGAGCAGCAGTGAAAATGGAACGAGTTCCTTTGTGTTCACAGTGACCCGTGGGGAAGGTCCAGTCCTGCTCCTGCTGTAGAGAAACCAGACCCAAGTCCATGCTGCACATCTCAAAATGATCAGCTCTAGTAAAATACTCTTTATGTTGGGGAGAAGTTTAAACAAACTTCATTTTAAAACCAGCTAATGCATTCATTTACATTAATTAATGCATCCTAAGCTATAGTAATTAGTTGTAATTAGCATTTGGCTGGAGTACAGGTAGAACTAACTCTGTGACTGTTCACTCTGCTATTTCTGCATTTTCCATGGGCAAACTGATGTCTGCAACATGTGAAGGCACTTCTGAATAGCAGATACTTCTGCAGAGATTTGCATATTGGATATCAATGAAAGGATTCCCAAAAACTTCATGGAAACCAATTGAAACTGTTCTGCAGCATGAGAGAGGAAATATTCTTCAAATGGTGAACTGGTCTGGGGCAGGAGCTCCAGTTTAAAGGGGTAAGGCCTGTGTTTGCTGCCAGTTTAATATGGGCAAGGCTTAGCAGAGCCTGTGTGGCAGAGGACAGAGAGGAAACCCAGTTTGGGGGCCCCAAGGAGAATGGCAGAACTTGTTCAGGAAGACAAGAATGCCTAAACTGCTGGAGCAGGGAAAGTCCCACTGTCCCTGCAATGGGGAGTTGGGTGGGAAGGGATTTGTGAATCTGTGTTGAAGGAGTTGACCTCATGCTGTTTCCTGAGACTTGGGTCAATAATGAACACATTTATGCCTCCTTTTTGCTGGAGAACTCCATCAGAGAGGGGGAATGGAGGTAAACAGAACAAGGCTCTGAAAAGGAAGCAGAAAATAAGATTTTTATTGTAGCATTTGCATAATAGTCATTGTACAAAACTGCCTGGGAATAACAGGAGGGGGAGATAGGGATGAATAGGTTAAGTAGAAGGAGAGTCAATTTTTAGTGGTGTTAGAAGTGCTAATGTTTTCTCCTCCCTTTGATGCAAGGAGTAGCCTCCTCTTGTAAGGAGAAGGGTTTATGGCAAGGCTACATGAGGGAGATGAAGAGCCCAGAGAGTGAGGGCAGAGTGTGGCTCCAGCCTGGGAGGGACCTGCTCAGGAGAGGACACGGCCAGGGCACCCCTAAATCTTCAAAAAATCAGATCTTAGAAACTCTTACAAAACCTGGTGCTTAGGACTTGCCTTGGGGATGTCAGAGATCTTGAAGGAAAGAAGTTGTACTTTGTCTGCATGTTTGGCTCTTGGTGCCAGGTGTGACCTGTTCATTTCTGGGCTGGACCAGCAGCTGGGCAGGTGTCTACATGATGAGCGATGCCAGTGCCAGGGCAGCAGCTGCCCACAGCACCCAGAGCCAGGCCTGGATTTCCTCTCCAGACACATTCCAAAGCCAGGTGTCAGTGCTGGGGCTGCTGTGCTTGGCACAGTCAGAGTGAGTGGCACTCTGGCACCGGGGGCTTCTGCATGGGCCAAGGTGGGACAACCAACCTCAGGGACAGCTCATGTTCCTGCAGCAGAGAAATCTCATTTTGTGTGCACAAAAGGTGAAGAATCAGGTAGAAAGAACTTCTTACACTCAATAAATCCC
>JAWWLZ010000177.1:813073-828542 GCA_035041345.1 Poliocrania exsul
CCCTGGCCCAGCCTGAGGCCGTGCCCTCTCCTCCTGTCCCTGTGCCCTGGGGCACAGCCCGACCCCCTGTCCCGGCTTCCCCCTCCTGGCAGGGACTGCAAAGCCAGAAGGTGCCCCCTGAGCCTCCTTTGCTTCTTCTTTATTTTTTTTTCCTTAAATTTTAATTTCATATTTTCTAAATTTTATAGTTGTGATGACTATTACTGATCAACTGATTATTATTCAGGGAGAATAAGTTATCTTGAAATGTTCCATTGTTACCAAATTCATCAAGCACTGAAATTTCTTTACCTTATGCCATCAGAAGAGTTTAAATTATGTAAATATTGTAAGATTAAAGACAATAATGATGAGTAGCAACGGTTACACTGATAGAAATACCCTTATTTATTTGATGCTAATTTCTGGAGGACACTGTAAGGTTTGGAGAGAATTTAAATTTGTGCTTGAAATGTATTGATTAGTGCGACTTAATTTTTCTTGAGCCCTCTCTGATAGTGTTGTAAATATTTCCATTTGTTACGCATAACAAAGTCTACATTAATCTGTCAGAATATAAATGGCTTTCTGCTGGCCACTATGGCTTGAGGGATTTATTCCAAGTTACCCATGTTCCTGTTTGCCCTCAGGATATATAATGTATATTTTAAGGGACTGTGGATTACTGTAAGACACTTATATTATTTGTGTGATTAATATTAGTGGTACAATGAATGGGGTCCTGTGGTCTTACTTTGCTCTTAGAGTGACTTAATCATTTCTCACCACAGCCAAGTCATCTTAATAAAACATTCCATACAGTAGTTTGTTTTTCCTCAGATATGACAAATGCAGCTGCAGCAAGATGTGAATTTTCTGTTATTAAATATATAGTATCATGAATTTAATTTACTGTAAACATGTACATGATATCCGTATGCAGCAGGGTGGAATTTGAGCCCAGCCCATTTCTCCCAGCCTGGGTGGGACTGGAAGGAAGACTACGATGAAATGGTCTAATTTTAAAGTTCACTTCTCAGCACAACTGACTTATTCCTGAAGTTTTGGATGTGGAATTTCACATGCTGGAAAAGGTCAGCCCTGTGGAGGAGTATTTAAAGTTTCATGGGTGTAATTTGCCACGATGTGTCACGAGCTCGGTGCTCTGCCCCCATCCCAGCACCACATCTGCTCCCTCCCTGCTCCCCACACGTGTCCCCCCGTGCTGGGTACCCTCCTCCTGCTGTGCTGGGTGCCCTCCTCCTGCTGTGCTGGGTACCCTCCTCCTGCTGCCAGGGCCAGGGGAGGCCCTGGAGCCCATGGGGGAGGCACATGAAGGTGATGCTCCCCCTGTGTGCTGTGCTCCTTCTGCCCAGGGCCCTGCCCCACTGGCTGTGGGTGCAGAGCAGCCCCAGCTCACTGTGGATGCTCCTGGGGATGGAACATCCCAAGGGAAATTTGGGTCCCTGGCCAAGGGGATGTTTTGCCCAGAGCCTTTCCCAGGTGAGGTGGGGACACCTGTCCCAGCAGTGCTGTGAAGTCCAACCCTGCCCTTGTCTCCTTGTGGGTTATGCTGCTCTCTGGTTAAATCATTTAATCACATGACTTCTTAACTGCTATCAAAGCTTTAATGACCTTAATGGCTGAATCTTAAATGAGCTCATTCTGGGTTTGCAATCTCTGCAAGGGTCCAACTGGCCTTGGACACTTCCAGGGCTGGGGCAGTCAAAGCTTCTCTGGATAACCTGTGCCAGGGCCTCCTCACCTAAGTGTGTTAAGTTGTGACCAGTTGTTTGTAGTTTTAAATAAACTTTAGGTCTGTTGTCTGTGGCTGCAGCAGCACAGGGAAGGGCTGGCCTGGTGCTCATGTTCCTCCTTGAAATGGGTACATTCATAAGATGTGTCACTGGAGCCCATCACTGTCCCATGTTTGCTCTGATGGACATCACCATGCACAAACCCCAGTGTGTTATAAACACTCAATTACAAAACCTGCCCCCTGCTCAGGGGATCTGCATCATTTCTGAGAGCCTCATCACCTGAGGAATGGACAAATGGTCTTGGTGCTGCCTCCAGGTTCAAGTGCAGTGGCAGCAGCCACTGTCCCCTCCAAAAGCACCACATCTCCAGCAAGAGACACATTAGAGCCTTCCAAAGGGCTCAGAGCAGGGAATGAAGATGTTTGTGGCAGGGGCTGTGAGTCACAGTGTGTAATGGGCAGTGGTATTTGTGGCTGCCCCATCCCTGGGAGTGTCCCAGGCCAGGTTGGACAGGGCTTGGAGCACCCTGGGCTGGTGGGAGGTGTCCCTGCCCATGGCAGGGGTGGGATTTGGTGGGTTTGAGGTTCCTCCCAGTTCAGGCCATTCTGTAATTCTCTGGTTGCCCCTCATGCTCAACCCCATTCCTGTGGTGCTCCCTGAGCCATCAGCATCACTGCCCGTCCAGGAGGGACGTTCAGGCAGCAGAGAACCTTCTGCAGAGCTCTGCTCTGGGCTCTGTGGTGGGAACAGGCTGCTCTGGGGAGGGTGTTGCTCAAACACCAGCTCCTGGCACGGCAAATACACATCGTGCCTTTTATGCTTTAAAGGACTTTCCATTTTGCAGCTTCTGGGGCAAGTTGTGTGCAGTGGCAAAGAATGATGCGGGTAATTACAATAAATTCATCCAGGATACGGTGGACAAGGGCTTTAAAAACTTCAGAAACATCAATTAAAGCCCAAGTTCTGTGCAATAAGCATCAAAAATTGATAAAAAACTCAAATTTAGGTTTTTAGATTTAGTGTTTAAATCAATCAACTGCAAACAAGATTTAATTAAAGAATATTATTTCAAAGTGTAATTACCTACTGGGATTAGAATGAACCTCTATTGCCCATAATGTTCTCCTACTGTGATCCCACACTGAAAAATGTGGAGTTTTAGATTAATATGCATCTTGTAAGTACAAGTCCTAATCTCAATCTTAAAGGACATTTAAAACACACTTGGAACCTTCTATGCAATCAAGCACAGTGTGACTACAATGTCCACCATGCTAAATTTGTGATTACATTTTTTATGTGCATGATTTAAATCGCTTTAGCAGCCGTCCAGGGAGCATTTTTCCCTGCATATTAATTACACAAAGGCTTTGTCATGTGAGGGGCTCAGTGGTCATGGTCTGTAATCCAGCTCAGTGGAACGGGGAGGACGCTCTGGGCACACGCTGTGCACATCAAGCTCGGCTTCAAAGCCCGACCAGGTGGGGATGGGGAACAGGTACGGGCCCTGCCCGAGCAATGAATGCCACTTATTTAGTGGCATCTGCAAAGTAATTGCTCAAAAGCCTGAAAGGGGAAGAATGTGCTCACAAAGACACAGAGAAACGTGCTCCAGCATCCTGCAAAAGAAAGCAAAATCCCTGGAAAAAAGACTGGGAGCCAAGCACAATTCTTACTCAAACAGATTCCTTAAATTCAAGGTACTGGTAGTTAAAAGTACCTAGTAATTAATATTTTTCTGTTAATTGCTTTCTTCTTTCATCTAAATAGCCCTTCCTTCCACTAAAAAATTAACTTAAGTCTAATTTTTTTTTAATTTGTCCACCTTATTTGGATCATAAGCTCTAAATTTGCAAGGAATTCACTGTACAATGCCACAAACCAGTCAGGTGTGTCTGTAATAAAGCTGTTGTAAATATTTTGGACATGCACTTTTTTAGAATTTACTTTAGTAATTTTAAAGCCTGTCTTTATAGTACCTATAAAAATTGTCTGAAGCTTAATTTTAGGATTTTTTCATCCTGGATTAGCTGTGCAGGACACCAGCCTGGAGATGCTCCTGGTCCTGCTCTGATCAATAGACTGACTCCCTGTGTCAACAAAGGGACCAGGCTTTGCTCTTTCAGCTTAGTCAGAGAGCAGATTCTGCAATCCTGAATTATTTCCCACTTAGCAAACATTCAGCTGGAGCCACATTTTTGTTATCCCAATGATATTCGTGGGACTGATCATGTCACAGAGACAGAGCTGGGACCTCTGTTCCCTTTCCTCTTGCACAGGAGCAACAGGAGAATAACAGGATGGAGAGATGGGGCTCGGAGCTTTAGAAAAAGCACTTTTGGCAAATCAGAGAACAATGGAATTATCTGGGTTGGGAAAGTCCTACAAGACCATTGAGTCCAACCATCCCCCAGCACTGCCAAGGCCACCACCAACCTGTGTCCCCAAGTGCCACGGCCACATGGCTTTTAAATCCCTCCAGGAATGGGGACTCCACCAATCCCACTAAAAGGCAGCTCTTCTTCCCCTCAATTTCCCCTCTTTAAACTGGATTTTATGAATTCTCAAAAATACTTTACCAGTAAGAAGGAAAAGGGAAAGCAAATCAACACAGGAAATGTGTTTGTGTCATTCCAACCCTCGTCCATAGCTGTGAATGTTCTGTTGGTTTTCACCTGGAGGGAGGAAAATCCCCAAACCTTTTTCTACAAAACCTGGAGTAGGATTTGTTATGGTGCTTCCACCTGAATCAGTTTGCACAACAAATGTGCTCAGGGTGCAGGGATGACTCCAGCTGCTGGAGGGAGTAGGGGAGTGATTTCCCAATTCACCGAGCAAATAAAAAAATAGAAACTAAATAATTTCAATCATGTAATTTTAGTGGAAACTCTTCTTCCGTTTTTCTAAAATTTTTGAGACTGCACTAATAAGCAAATTGGAAAGGAAAACATTGTTTCAGGATGAAAAACTTTATCTGGCTGTGAAATACCCAGATAAAATATTTGATTTTTTTTCCACATTAGAAGTTGTTCTTCAGATTTAGCCAAAACTAAATTTTGTTGTTACTTTATTTTTCCCCAAAATATGATTAGGCCAACCATAACACACACATTGTTAGTATTTATCCTTGGCAATTCCTCCTTTTCCAATGTTTCTTGGTGTGATTCAGAGCACCTGGTTATTGCCCTGACTGTGAGAACCATCTCAGCAGTGCCCTGGAGGGGCTGGGATGACTGTGCCCAGTCCCAGATCATGGAATCACTAAGGTGGGAAAAGACCTTCAGGATCGTGGAGTCCAACCCCCAGATGGAAAAGGCCCAGCCCAGCCAGTGCTGCTCCCCCATTCCCTTCATTCCAACACAACTTTCTTTTTCTTGGAACTTCTGCTCAAAACCCCACACAGATTTGTGAAGTGAAAATGCCATTTCTGTGCCTCTGATGTCTTTTATGGTGCCTTCTAATAGAGAAGCACATTAATGAAATCTCTCCTTGTGAGTTGGGAAGCGATTTTTCTTGAAAACCCACCCCAAATCTGTGGCCTTTTCCATTAAATTTTAATCAGTCTTGAATTTTGAAATCTCAGCATAAAGCTGTTGATATCGGTCCCCTTTGATAAATTATAAAGGTAAACTTTAATGAACAGTGAATGGAATCACCTTTGCTACTTGGGGGTAATAGAATAAAAAAGCAAACAAACACATTTTTCTTACTGCCACATGCCTCTCCTTAATAATAAGTTTTGTGTCTTCTGCAGAAATAGATGCTGGATAAAGTCTCATTAAATTAGCTGACTGATGGAATAAACACACAGCCCATGGCTCTCCAGTCCAGAGCAAACTGAGGGTCTTGATATCTCAGAGTTCTGCTTATTTACACATGCCTCGGACTCTTCTCACAGATATGTAAATTATTCTGGTTAAAACTAAATGCTAAAGTCTACACCATTAGTCTTCCACTTCATGATCTCCACATGGGGCTGTTAGAGGGATAATGTACCATACAATACACGGTTTACTTTTAATTAATAGAAAAAAAATGTGAAATGAATATTAAATGTAGCTTAATGTGAAAGAAACCTCAAAGCAGTATGGTTGTTATTTTTTTTTAAATATTCAGCTCTGCTTCAGCATCACGAAACAAGAAATGTGGTGCCAGTCTGGAAACATCATGAAAGCTTGGGAAGAGGAGGAAAATCAGGAAAGGCTCTGGGAAAAGGAGGTCAGGCCCAGCTTGTTTGCCCCGGAGGGGGCACCTGTCCAGGGGGGCTCTGCTCAGAGCCCCCAGATCCCAAGGGTGGGAATGCTCCCAGTTCCCTGGGAACCTTGGGGGGATCCTACCCCCCACCTACACAGGAACTGGGGGATCTGCTCAGTGTCCCTGAAATCCCAAGGGTGGGAATGCTCCCAACTCCTTGGGTAGCCTGGGGGAATTCTACACCCACCTACAGAGGAATTGGGGGCTCTGCTCAGTGTTCCTGAAATCCCAAGGGTGGGAATGCTCCCAGTTCCCTGGGCAGCCTGTGGGAATTCTACACCCACCTACAGAGGAATTGGGGGCTCTGATCAGTGTTCCTGAAATCCCAAGGGTGGGAACGCTCCCAGCTCCCCAGGCACCCTGCAGGGGTCCCACCCACCACCTAATACAAGAATTGCCAAATCTGGTATTAAATCTTAATATAAACCCCCCTCATCAAATAGAAGCGTTTAATTAAAACACAAGATCTGTTTGTCTGCGTTATAATTCAACGTGTCAAAATTAATGCCCCTGTTTTTAATAAATAGAATTACCAATTCACAAACAGTTTATCACACTGTTCTCAACCACAGAATGGAATTTTAATTATAGGCCATTATTTATTGCAACCAAATGAGCACGTCCTGCAATAGTTGCCATGAGCACAAGTTGGGATTTCAGAAGAAAAGCTCCGTTAAGTCGTGGTTTCCTCGGGTGACTCCCCTTTGTCTCACTGGGCTCACCTGGGATAAGGTGGGAATCTTGGAATGAGACAAAGGCTGTGAACAGCCCTGTGGAGGCTTTAGGAGATAACAAGGTACCCATTGAGGGCACTTATGTGGAAGATTAAAGGGTTTGAAGTAAAGCCTGGAATGAGTAACTTTTCATCCCTTTCCCTGAGCCAAGGCAGCGTCTGCAATAAAATACAGCCCTGGTGGTTTGGAGCCTCCTCAGCAGGCAGGGGCTGAAACCCAGGGCTGCTGCTCATCTCTGGGGGTTTCAGACCTTCTTAATTGTGATCTTATCCATATAAATGAGGGGAGTGGTACCACTGAACTCCCAAAAACCAGCCAGCACCTGCCAGTGAAATGGGCTCAGTCCATGCCCAGCAGCCAAATCTGTAATACAGTGAAAAAGAGAAGCTCTGCTGGCAGAAACACAGACAGACACCTGATTCTTGTGATGAGGCATTAAATAACCCGAGCCAATGGGAAGGGAAATCCAGGGCCTGATTCCCAAGGAAAACTCACAGACAGGATGGATTAACTGTCCTTGGCTCTGACGTAAAATGCCAGTGAACTGCACCTGCAAGGAGCTCAACTTCCCAGGAATATTTCAATATTTACTGACAAACTGACGTAGTTTTCCCACCTTCATGAGGTAAAAGGTGAAGCTCAGCTGGGGAGTGCTGGTTTCACCCAAGGGGTCAGGCTGGGCTGTTGTCTCAGAGCTGTGGTGGCTCGGGGACAGCTCTCCTAAAATATGGGATTTCTTCTGGGAAACCGGGACAATTATAGAAGAAATTTGGCCTGTAGAGAAGTAGAACCTGAAGTGACAGGGGAAGGGGGAATGGCTTCACAGGGACAGAGGGAAGGGGTAGGTTATCATGGAATCAGAGGATCATGGAATCATTGAGGTTGGAGAAGCCCTTCAGGATAATCAAATGTCAACCAGCACCACCACCATGTTCACCACTAACCCACGGCCTCAGGTGTCACATCCACAGGTTTTTTGAACACATCCAGGGCTGGAATGGGTATTACAAAGAAATTGTTCCCTATGAGGGTGGGCAGGCCCTGGCACAGGTTGGGCAGAGAAGCTGTGGCTGCCCCTGGATCCCTGGGAGTGTCCAAGGCCAGGCTGGAGCCACCTGGGGCTGGTGGGAGGTGTCCCTGCCCATGGCAGGGGTGGTACTGGATGGGCTTTAAGGTCCCTTCCAGCCCAAACCATCCTGGGATTCTGGGATTCTATGGAGTGGGTGCCAGGTCCTCTTTCAGGCTCCTGGAGTTCAGTGTAGGGATTACCTGGAGAACTGACACTCAAACATTCCCATTTTGGAGAGGGTACCAGGTATGTTTGAAGAGGCACCACCCCCTTTGTGGGATTGGAATGATGTTATTTCAAAACTTGCACTTTTTAGGGATTGTCCATTGAAAACAAAACAAACAAAGACCAGAATTTCAAAATTTATTTAAATTATTTAAAGTGTGTAAAATTATATTGGCTCAAAAACTTTAGGAGGTGCAAGACTTTAATTTGTTTGTAAAATCCAGTGATCAACAACTAGGCATTAATCCATATTGATTTCTCTGTGATTCCTGAAGTGGGTCACAGTTTGGGAGGCTTTTAAGGGCTTTTACATCCTCTTATTGTTCCAGAGCCTCGTTCCTACCAGGCTTGTTTGCAGGAGGCCCCATCACTCTGCAATTGGAGACAGCTGGGGGTTCTCCAGCTGAACCCACCCAGCTGGAACCTCTTCCACAGATGGTGGCAAAGGCCCCCACTGTCCCTGATGTCTTATTGTGACCACCTGGGTGGCAGCAGGAGGAGCAGGAAGAGGAGGGGACCTGTAATTTATTTTATTAGCTGGTGAGACAAACCAGTCTGGGGGTTTGTCAGTTAAGTGTTTCAGTGGAGTCCTGGGGAGAGGAGTGTTCAGGTAAGCCCTTGATGAGGAGAGGTGGACAAAAGCTGATGTTTTGCTGTGGGATGTGTGTGTTTATTTGTGTTTTCTTCAAAAGCAATAATCAAGGAATGTATTGGATAGGTAATTTTTGTGTTAAGATGTAACTCTGAGAGCCACTGAAGCTGCAGGAGCTTGGGTTTTACAGGGCTCTGGGGGAAGGAAATCAACACTTTTGTTTCTGTCTGGTTTGGTTCTACTTTCTCAGGAAGCAGCCAAAGGCCACTGAGGCACAGAAGGAGCTGCTGGGGGTGAGCTGGGTTGGGGACTGTGTTGTCCTGGGGCATTCTGTGGTATGGCTCAATTTCTTGGTTTTGTAAGAGTTGCTACTGTTGGTTAGTAAAGCTTTACCCTGGGGACGAGGGGAGGGGAGGGCTCTGGAACTGTTTTGGTACAGCCTGAGAGCCCCTAAAACCCTTGTGGCAAAATGTGCTTTAGAAAACCTTGCTTGGTCTGTTTTCTGCACTTTGTGGTAGTTCCAAACTGAGCTGATGCTTCCTTTTAATGTCACAGTTTTGGGGTGATTTTACAGCTCTGTTTATTGGGTGCTCCTTTGGGGACCCCCAGGCTGACTCTCAGGGTGAAGCCCCTGAGGCTGATGGTGATTGGGAATTTCTGAGTTTGTTGGATAGGGTGAAGTCATGGAAAAGGTCAGACTGTCCATTACTTTTTGTCTTCCAAGATCTGGCTGTGAAAGTCAGAAAAGGTGTTGGATTGCTAGAGTAGAATAAAATATCTGCTTCCAGAGCAAGTCACTGACCTGCTCTGTATTGGCCTGGTTCCAGGTGGGCTGAACTGCAGGGGGAAGATTATCTCATTATCTAATCTGTGATTGGATTCTGTGTCTTTAGTACAAAATCTAGGTAGGTTTTATGTTCAGAACTGGCATTGAGAACCTCCCCTGCACCACAAACCTGATAAGGTTGGAACCTTGGTGTGTGATTTTTACTGTTAAAGAATATTGAGCAGCACAGTCTAAGGGCAGAGGAGCAAGGAAAAAACCAGCTGAGTTTTTGTGTGTGTGATTTACAATTCTGTGACTTTAATTCCTGACTTGTAGTGCAATGAGTAAGTTGATGCTTTTCCAGCTTCTGTGGACAAGTATCTCATTCCCTTCTCCCAGGTAACAAGTGATAGGACAAGAGGAAATGGCCTCAAAGTTTGCTGGGGAGGTTTATGTTGAATATTGGGAGAAACTTCTTCTCTGAAAGGGCTGCCCAGGAGTCCCCATCCCTGGAGGGATTTAAAAGTCATGTCACTGTGGCCCTTGGGGACATGGGTCAGTGAGTGGCCTTGGCAGTGCTGGGGGAATGGTTGGACTAAATGGTCTTGGAGGAATTTTCCGACCTTAATGAGTCTCTTCTATTCTATCTGTGGTGCCAGGACCCCCCAGGCCAGGGCTGGTGGGTCAGGGTTGGGCTGTGCTGAAATCCCTCAGTGCCCAATCAGACCCACAGTGAAATCATCACTGCAAGTCATGGGTTTTCCTCAGAATTAGAGGAAAACAAACACAAAAACTTCACAAATTCTTTGTGCACTCCTGAATATGTAATCAGGCAGTGAACCATAGACTCAAGGCAATGAAGGTGGTTTTATTTTACAACAAACTTAGAGGGAAGTGTCGCCAGCACTTGCAGCCTCTGTGTTACAGGGACACACAGCCCAGGCTGATTACAAACATCACATTTAAGATCACTCAAGATCCCCAAAGCCAAAATAAATATATTTGCAGATGAACATGTCCCAGTGCTGTAACAAATGCAGCAGAGTCCCAGTGGGATTCCTTTGCTGGGCTGGCTTCAAAGCAGGAGGCACAGACAGTTTTGTGTTCGGGTTATGCCTCAGGGCACTGGTATTGGGGGGGAGGGAAAGGGGATTAATTGAGTTAACCAGGCTTTCATACCTTTTCTTCAGAGCCTGCTCTAGGTAGAGTTTTTATTTTCTAAATAACAGGGCCCAAAGCTCTGGTTTGGGAGTCTCCTCGATGCTACAGAGTTTAACTTCTGCACAGAATAAAAACACTTTCTGTTGTCTTTGAGTGCGTTTGGGGGGTTTTGGTTGTTTGGTTTTTTTTTGTCTTTTTGTTGTTGTTTTTTTTTTGTTTGTCTTTTTTAATCTCAGTAGAAGGAAGAGCACAGTCCTGGCAAAGCACAGAATGGGAGGTAAACAGTAGAGGAAAGGGAGCAGGAGCTGCATTCTGAGGACAATTGTGAGCAGCTCACTTATGATACCACAGAATCTGAGCTGGGAGGGATCATCAGTCCAAGCCCTGGCCCTTCATAGACCCCCTAAAAAGCCCACCCTGTCCCACTGTCCAAACCCTCCTGGAGCTCTGGCAGCCTTGGGGCTGTGCCCACCACCCTCTGGGGGAAGGACCTTTCCCTGAGATCCAACCTGACCCTGCCCTGGCACAGCTCCAGCTGTTCCCTGGGTGCTGTTACTCCATTAGCAGGATGAGAGGACAGAAGAAGCTCTTGCTTCTCAGGAAGAACAGCATCTCTGGTGCTGTCATCTGAGGGGCCTCCAGGGGCTCATCCCTGGGACCCCAAAGGGAAGCTCAGCCCATCTTCAGTCTCCTTGGGGTTCTCCATCTGGGATGTCTGGCCTAAGCCAATCTTGTATAGGATGGTTGGATTTTCTTATCCTTTTAGTGAGGAAAATACGTTTATTTAAACACCCCTTCAGTGGAATCCAAGCACAGTGGTTTTATAGACAGCAGGGACAGCCTTAATTCTGTAGATGTGAGCGTTATTTGCGAATAAATGCCCTTGGTAGTCTCTAAAAATTATTATTCAGGATGTCTTCCTATCTCACAGGTGAACTATGAACTAATGGTTCCTTTTTGCATAGTTCACTTGACAAAGAATTGGTAGATTTTCTGTGTAATTTGCTATTATCCTAAAACTCTCAGCAAACCAAAATGCCAACCTGGGTTTTAAAATGTGATGTGTTTGAAAATGGAAATTTGACCACTCCAAATAGCAAAATCTTCATTTCCATTAGGATTTTTATGAACTGTCTGATTATAGATCAGAAAAACTCACACTGTTCTCCAGCCTCCTGCGATGCACTGGACAAAATGATGAAAACAAAGGCAATTATTTGTGCTGGGAATGGCGCGTTTCATTTAATGCTCTGTCGCAGAATTTGGTCACATTGGAGGATATTACATTTCCAGGGATTAATTTAGTTTCAAATGCCAGAAGTCTCTCTCAGACCCTGTGCTCTCCTTCCCCTGGAGAGCAAGTGGGAGCTCCCCAGAGCCAGAAGCTCCATGGTGGGGATTGTTAACACTGGGAGGTGTCCACAGATTCCTGACTCACTGACTACCCAGGGACACTGGGAATGCCCTCCTGGGCAGGGACTGTGGGCACAGCCACGTCCTCACCTGGAGCTGGGTCATTGCATCATGGCCACCAAATTGGGAGGCACCAGGAGAGGGAGAGAGGGAGGGCAAGGGCAGCAGCTCCTCTGTGAGGAATGTCTGGGCTTCTTGGGAAAGCTTTGTAGTTGGAGAAGGGCTTTGGACAAGGGATGGAGGGAGAGGACAAGGGGGAATGGCTTTGAACTGCCCAAGGGCAGGGATAGATGGCATATTGGAGAGGAATTGCTGGCTGGGAGGGTGGGCAGGGCCTGGCACAGGTTGGGCAGAGAAGCTGTGGCTGCCCCTGGATCCCTGGAAGTGCCCAAGGCCAGACTGGACAGGGCTTGGAGCCACCTGGGCTGATGGGAGGTGTCCTTCCCATGGCAGGGGGTGGCACTGGATGGGCTTTGAGGTCCCTTCCCACCCAAACCATTCTGTGATTTTATGAAATTTTGGAGAGGTGGATTCCTTCAGTAACAGGGAGAGGGTTTTTTCCTTGTTTTATGGATTTTTCTGCAGTTTACTGGCTGCAGGTGCAGTATGTTGTGTGGCAGCACCAACTTTTGCTCCCTTGTAATCCTTTGCACTCCTCATTCAGGATGCTCGTGCACTCTGGAGAAGGTGCCAGGGTGTGGTTTGGGTCTGGCTTAGGCTGGGTTTGGGTTTGAGCAGCTGCCACTGAGGTTGTCCCTTCCCGGCGGTGCTGCCTGTCCTGAGCCAGGCCCTGGGCAGGGTTTATGTTAATGTGCCCCCGCCGCTCCCTGGCTGCCAGGCAGGCTCTGTGCCCCCGGAGGCTCTGCAGCCGCCTGGATGTGTTATCGCCTGCAGCGAGCCGGGCACAAAGGCGGCGGCAGCGCCGGGCTGGCCCCGCACATGTGCGCACAGCTGGAGGAGCCTCCAGCATCTCATTTGTGTGTCTCCTGTCCCCCGGGGCTGAGCCCTCTTTGCTGTGCCAGCGCCATCCCAGCAGCAGTGCCAGCCTCGAACTTCCCTCCCTGCCCATCGCTGCGCAACCCCCGGGCCGGGCTGGGCATCCCTGTGCGCTCCCCGTCCCGCTCCCGCATCCCGAACACGCTGCAAAGTCACGGTGCGTGTCAGAACTGCCGGTGGGCAGGACCGGGAGGGCAGGAGGAGGGGGAAATGCAGCTGCACACTGCTCTGAAAGCTCCCTTGGCATCACAGGCCAGTGCCAGACTGTGCTGCCACACGAGTGGTCGCTCCCAAGCAGGTCCCTTCCCTGGGCTGCTGATCCACACAGCCCGACTGGGGTGAGCTCCTGGGGGCACTGGGAAGGGGCTGCTCATTTGGTGGAGGCAGAGTTTGTCTCCTGCTTCTGCCAAGGTTGTGGGTTTGATCCCTGTTGGGCCATTCACTTGGGAGTTATCCTCGATGGTCCATGTGGGTCCCTTCAAACTCAGAATATGCTGGGAATTCTCCTTAGCATCACTCTGGAGTTTGGGCTCATTCCACCAAGAAAGTTGTGTTCAGCTGTAAGAGAATATCACAGACCACATGGGCAGCTGGGCTTGGCAGGACACGTTGGGTTGGAGTGATCAGCTCAGGGAGAAAAGGCTCTGCAGCCTGGGCAGGACACAACTCTGTTAACAAACATCTGTGCAAACGAGTTCCTCCAAAATAACTGTACAGACCCAATGCAGACCCCCATATTGTGACAGATCTGTGTCTCCCAGCAGCCTCAGGCCTGGCACCACCCTGCAAACTGGGGCTCCTGTCAGTGGTTCAGCAGGACTGTGCCAACATCCTTGTACACTTGGGGAGGGACCTGGGGAGGATGGGACCAGAAAATGGGCATTGCTCAGACAGGGAGGTGAACAGGAACAGAAATGCACATGTAATTAGGCTTATATGTATGTAAGAAGCTCAGAATGCAAGCTCTGGGATTCTTTTTCATGTGTTTGGGTTGCTATTAATTAAGTCTCTCAATAGCCAGACAAATTAACAATTCCAGAGGAGTTCTCATCCGTTATGAACTCCGAGGGTGTGGTGTCTGTGGTGCTTGGGCACTGATCAGGCTCCCTGGGGCACTGAGCTCCTTCCCAGGCTCTGGCTCCACAAATGGCAGCAATCAGGGGAGGTGGGGGGGGGGTGGGGGTGGTGGTGGTGCTGGAGTGGCCAAGCACTGATTTCAAACAGGGAAATTATCCAAGATGAAGTGGGGATTTACCTCCTGGGAGAATGGGGGGGATTTCCTATTTCCCCCTGTTGCATGGAAGTGGAGTTGCTCTGGGATACAGGTGCCTTTTGCAAATAATTTTGAGGGGGTTTTTTAATAGATGTGATAATTTGCATGAGAAATTTGTTAATCCCCAAATTTATTATGTCAAAAATTTCTAATAATCTGATAAAGAAAAAGAATTTAAAATATTTTCCTATGAAACCTGCGCTTTTTCCAAAATTTCTTTGTTTAATGGCTTACACAATGGTTAAGCACTCAGTAGAAAAGTTGCCACAGCCCAGCCTCTGAGAATGAAAGGGATTTTTTGCCTTCTAATGAAATTCCAGAAACAAACACCCCGATTATTCCTGTTGGTTTTTATTTTGTCATTTTATATTGTTGCCAGAGTGGTTTTTATTTAAACATAATCCTAATAACCTAAATATAGGAGTGCTCTTCCTAAGTGAGGAGAGATGCTGCAAAATATTGGATAAGGGAGGGCACAGTAATGGTGAATTTTGCAATACTTTAATGATGTCAGGGGGGATCTTCCAATGTGTGTGGCAAGACTTGTGTCTCGTTTTCTCGACTTTCCCTGTCTGTGGCCAAGGACTGGGGTGTTATCTTGTGCTGCTGGGCTACAGAATCTGTAGTTTTCCAAGTTTATCCTGTGTCACTTCAGAGCTGTGACAGGCACAGGTTTGGGGCTGCTGCAGCAAAGATGGGTCCGAAGGGTGATTATCATGGAAGATGGAATTCTCTTCCTTGTTTGTCACTCGTGTATTTGATGTATTTGTGCTTGTCCTAAGGAGCAGTTGTTGCAGACAGAAAGTGCTGGATCTGCCTCTTTCCATCTTAGGATGGTGTTGGAGGTCGAGCCCCTTGCCCTGGCCGTGGCTGCAGCAAACAGTGCCCCTTTGTCAGGGCCCAGCAGAGCGTTGGCGTTGCTGTGCCAGGCTGGGCAGTGATGGTGCTGCCAACAGTGTGCCAACAATGTGGTGCTTGTGCCTGCCTGGGCTGCAGGGCTGGGGGTGGCTCTGACTCACTGTCACACACGGGGCCATGGCCCATCCTGGGCAGGGCTGTGCCCCCTCCCACCCCCTGCTCCTGGCAAGAGGAGCAAACTCAGCCGAGTGTCCACCGACCTCTGCTCTGTGTGAGCAGGGACAGCACCCAGGGAATGGCCTGGAGTTGTCAGGGCAGGGTTGGGTTGGATCTCAGCAAAAGGTTCTTCCCCCAGAGGGTGGTGGGCACTGACCAGGCTCCCCAGGGCA
>JAWWLZ010000177.1:828642-850308 GCA_035041345.1 Poliocrania exsul
GGGCAGTGGGCACAGCCCCAAGGCTGCCAGAGCTCCAGGAGTGTTTGGATGATGCTCTGGGGCACAGGGGGTGACTCCTGGGGATGGTCCTGTGAAGGGCTCAGGGTTGTATTTGATGATGTCTTTGGGTCCCTTCCAAGTCAGCATATTCTGTGATTCTGCCCTTCGTGGTTCAGAACCTAAGGTGGATTTCCACCATGCTTGGAATTTCTCCCATGTTTCTGGAGGTCTGAGGATGCTGTTCTGCTGTTCCACGGTGCAGGTCAGGCTGGCATTGCTTGGCAGCAGGAGCCTGATCTCCTGTGGTTTCTCTTTGCCTGAGGAAGTAAAACTGGAGATGCATGGAGCTGACTGGAGGGGAGGAGGAGGAGGTGTGCCAGTGTCAGTGGGTGATGAGCAGGGCCCCTTGGCCATGGCCCAGGCTGCGTGCCCACCCCACTGCCCACACAAGGGCTCGCTCACAGGCGATGGCACTCCCCGCTGCCGTGGAGAGATCCCCCTTCCTGAAGGGATTGCAGGATAGAAATCCCAAAGGTTAATCTATCCATTATTATAAATATTTATAAATGGGTTGGATAAATCATACTGTGTAATTATCTACCTAACTAGTCAAGCCATTAGGACATTAAATAGCACAAATCAGAACTCATTTGGTTCATCATGAGCCTGATATTGTTATGAAACAGCTGAGCAGTGCTGTGAACCTTTCAGGGGTTTCAGGGCAGGGAGTGGGGTGGGAACTTCATCTGTGGGGTGTGGTGGGCCTTTAAAAGTGGCAAACCAGGGGTATTTGGTTAAAAAAGGAGTGTCTGCAACAGGAAGTTCCTCAAGCACTGAAAGGTTTCAGCAGCACTAACTCAAAAGTGAACTCACCAAGAAAACTGAAATACAGGATTGAAACCTCAAAATCCTCTGTTTTGCAGCATTTTAATGATGTTGTTTACACAGAGCATGTTCCAGCTTTGTTTAATTGATGGTGTTTGTGGTTATGTATCAATAATGGGAGAAACAGCTTGGGGATTTTTGCCTCAAAGGCTTTCAGGAATATCACAACCAATTCTTGTCTCTAAGGTGTGTTTTCCCCATGTGCTTTCCTTGTAGTTCACTCCTAAACACTTAAAATACTGCAGCTATTTCTCTAATGCTCCTAAACCCACCTGTGTAACACCCAGGTGTGTGGCTGGTGCTGCTGAGGGCAGGTTTTAGTCCATAATTCTGGCATTCCTCTCACTGTGATGAGAAAGGTTGGACAAGGTAAGAAAAGGCCTTACTCCTGGAAAAAAACCCCAACACACAAAACCCCCAGGAGGATGATTGAGGTGTTTGGAAATATCCAAAGCAGCACAACCCAAGCCTCATGGATGTCAAAGTTGGGGATGAGGCAGAAGTTGGGCTGTTGGGGGGTCCCAGCCTGGCATGGGGCTCATGGATGAGGCAGAGAAAAACCCATGACAGGAATTGTGTAGAAATGATTTTTGGAGTGGATTAACAGGATTCCTCAGTAAGAACCATTGAACAAAATTTATCTTGTCTATTAAAGAAAACCCCTTCATGGTATTTCCACTTGAAGCTGATTTTTGTAAACAAACAAACAAAATTTTCTCTTTCCCACCAAGCCAAAATTTCCTGAGCTCCTGCTCATTGAGATGCCAAGAGGCACTAAGCAATTAGCACTTGCTCTTGAGCCCTGCATTCAGGTGTGCTGGCAGGATGTGTGCTGGTTCCTGGGCTCACGAGGGCTTTCTGGGGATTTCCCTCTGCAGAGGAGAAATGTGTGGTGTCTCTTGGCCCCACTGGGGGTTCTGGGGCATGAGCCTCCTTTGGATGGTGCTCTCAGCCTTACCATGGCACAGACAGCTCGTAACTGCCAAGAGAGAATCAGTGGGGCTGCTGCTGCCTCTTTGCAGAGTTCCTTCCCTGGCAGTGTCCTTTAAACTCCAGCTTTGCCTCGGTGGAGGGGCAAGGGCTGAGATTGACAGTGCAGCCCCCCAGCCCTGTGTGCCCGGAGCGGGAGGAGCAGCCTGGGGGTACCAGCAGCTGATGCCCCCCAGGCAATGCACAGCAACACCACCGAGATCTGAGGAGCAGCTCGGGGGGTGCAGCACCGAGCACATTTGCTGGGCCTTTATTTGCTTTTTTTGGTATACAAATTGGAGGAATGATTTTGCTATGACATTTAAATAACAACGATGAAAAGTGGGAAGGAGCTCCTCGGGAGTGTGTTCTTCTCTTGGTGTGTGCCTGCGGCTCCCACTGCACGGGTGGGACTTGTGCAGATGTATCTGAGGAAGAAAAAACCTTTCACGTTGCATAACCAACCTGAATTTCTCTGGAGACCACTGGCTGCTGAAGCAGTTGGTTGAGATTGCTGCATTTGGGGAGTTATTTGTTTTACCTGCATATCAAACTCCAACTTGCATATTTATTTATTTATTTTTATTCCCACTCTATGTTGCACATCCTGCTTGTGGGAAAAAGCTGTGTCCCCATTCCAGTTAAATTGTATTTCACACTGTGCCTAAATATATTTAGTGAGATGAGATTCAAACAATTAAATAATGTCTTCTATGATTTTCTCAGTTAGTCCAGTAGCCTAATAATGATCTCAACTGTTTTAATATGACTTGCACGGTGTTGTCAATTTATTTAGTTGGAATTAGTTTTCTATTTCTTCTTGTAAGTGTTGCCTGTTTACTTAACAATATTTGGCTTTGCCTAATGATATGTACAGAAGACAGGGCTAAGTGGAACATCAGCTGTTTACATCAGCTCCAACAATTAATGCATGTTAATTTTTAATTACAGTGATTGTACCAGAGGCGGGATGTCTGTTTTCCCCCCGAACAGATGTACCAGTCAGCTCTGCTGGTGCACACTCAGATCGATTGGCAGTGGCTGTGCCAGCAGGGCTGAGGTGGCAGCTCCCGGTGCTCCTGCAGGTCGATGGGTGCTGGTCCCACAAGGTGCCCTTCCATAGGGAAGGGATGTGCCAGCAGCACCCAGGGGGGGTCTGGGACAGCAGAGCAATCCAGGGCTGACCACCCCTAGGGGATTAACCCAACTTTAAGCTCTTCTAGTGCTTGGTGGGATTGTTTTCCGAGCAGGCTGGAAGCAGAACAAATCCCAGGTTTTTTTGTTGATGTTGACTGTCAGATCTGTGCTAAAAAAGGCAGTGAGGGCCTGCAGGGCAGGACCTGCTGCCCCAACAGCATAAAATTGGGGTCTGTTTTGCTGGTGGTTTATTGAGAACCTCCAGTGAGCAGCAGTGGGAGTTTGTGGTGCCCCTGTCTGGGGAGGTTTTGCCCACAAACACAACAATGTCTGTTTCTTTGACACAAATGCGTCAGAAATATTTGTTGTGGCTGTGATGGATGGTGGGGGGCAAAAGGTGGGGGCTAATGAGAGCCATGGTGTGTGGCAGTTCATGGGTAACTACTGGGGCAAGACCTCAGAGAGCAGCTGGGGAGGCTCAACCTCACACTATCCCTGAGGCTGGAACAGCCCTGCCAGCCCATGGAGCCCACCTTGGCAAAGCCCTCCCAGCCCATGGAGCCCACCCTGTGCCCGATGCCCACCTTGGCAAAGCCCTCCCAGCCCATGGAGCCCACCCTGTGCCCGATACCCTCCCTTCCCCCAGCCCAGAGCATTGAGTGCCACAGCCAGTGCTTCCTTGGGCCCCTCCAGGGCTGGGCACTCCAAACCTCCCTGGGCAGCCCCTTCCAATGCCTGACAGCCCCTTCTGTGAAGAAATTCCTCCTGAAATTCTTCCTCACCCCCCTGGTGAAGTGGCCCAGCCCTGCTCGTGTCCTCTGTCTGCAAACCAGAAATGCTCAGCTTGGCTGCAGCTCTCTGAGCCTCCAGTACCTGGAAAGAAGAACCTGGAGGGATGTTTGGAGCAAGAGGAAACATCTGCCCTTGGGTTGATCTCCTCTCTCATACTGAAGTCCAGCTCTGAATGTTGAGGTTTGGCCCTTTAATTTAAAACATGGGGCCATGTGGTGCTTTTTCATAGGGCAGGTTTACTTCAGACTGATTTCACCAGGTCTCTGTTAGTGAGTGATTTTTTTGTTTGTTTTGTTTTTTAATTTGTCTTCCCAAGATTTCATTCTAAAATCAAGAAGAAACCTGAGAAGGATGTCAGACTGTGGGTGTTTGGATGATGCTCTCAGGCTCATGATGCGAATGTTGGGGTGTCTGTGCAGGGCCAGAACTTGGACTGGATGGTCCTTGTGTGTCCCTTCCAGCTCAGGATATTCTGTGATTCTGTAAGTCAGTGTAACCACAGCAGTGAAACCATTGCATTAGAGAAGTTTCCTCTCCAAGACCTACAACCTGCAGTTCAACCTGTAGAAAATGATAAATTTTTGATTTCCTTGGAATTTATCATCTTTATTATCCTGTGAGCAGCCAGTTGTCATTAAACCCCAAGGTATAAAGGCTTAGAAACATGGAAAAATTGTCTTAAAACAATAATATTATTTTTTTTAATTGCCTCTGACTTTGTATGTGTCCTTGCCATGCCAATGTTATGATACACACCCTGGGGTGACCCCAGTTAACTTTACAGCCCAGCAGTGTTAACAGGCACTGTTGCTCCCTCTTGTATCACATTCCTTTTGCCTTCAGAGCAATTGAAGTTCTCACAGGCAACTGCTTATAAAACATAAATACAAAACTATTAGAATTAAAATTTTAAATAGAAAACTGGTCTAATTCCAGGGGACTGTAGAGAAATGAGAAATAGGTAATGATATAAACATGTGCTTCTCCTGGCTGATATCAAAGTAATTTACATCATGAGAGTAGAGTTGTCAGAGTGAACTTAACGACGGTCCTGTTGCAAAACATCTTCACCCTGATGTGCACTCTGGCATCTGTTGGGTATCTAAGTGGTTATTAAAGAATTTAGGGATTACAAATATTGCAGGCAACAGACTTTTCATGCATAAACCACAATATTTATTGTGAACCAGCAAAGCCACCTCAGGAGTAGTAAAAATGAATCATAGTTCTCTCACAAGGCATGTTATGTGCAAGTATTACGACTATGAGGAGAACCCCTCTGGTTCTGTTCTGTCTCACAGGCCTCCCATACCAGCAGTTATTGGGGAAAAAAACCTAAACAAACCAGGGAATGGCTTCACATGGGCAGAGAGCAGGTTTGGATTGGATGTCATGAAAAAGTTCTTCCCTGGGAGGCTGGGGAGACCCTGGCACAGGTTGGGCAGAGAAGCTGTGGCTGCTCCTGGATCCCTGGAAGTGTCCCAGGCCAGGCTGGACGGGGCTTGGAGCAACCTGGGCTGGTGGGAGGTGTCCCTGCCCATGGCAGGGGTGGAATGGGATTGGCTTTAAGGTCCCTTCCAACCCAGACCATTCTATGATTCTGTGGGCATAGAAATACCACAAAAGTTCTTGTCTGCTTTGGGGCTCTGTGTGATCTTGGAGAATCTGAGCTCTGTGGGCATGTGTAGAATCACAGAATGTGCAGAGTTGGAAGGGACCCACCAGGATCAGAGTCCAACTCCTGACCCTGCATAGGATCCCCCAAGAATCCCACCCATGTGCCTGAGAGTGTTGTCCAAACACTTCCTGAGCTCAGACAGGTTTGGTACATCCCTGTCTCCTGTAGGAGGTGCCCAGGCCGAGCCACCCCATGGCACAGGCAGTTTTGTTGGGTATAATCTGTGCCCTGAGCTCAGGCCCTGTGTCATGTCGCGCTCCGAGTCCCCACGTGCCCTGTAAAGGCAGTTTGTAACCTGTGCAGAGGAACCTACATGGGTTTGCCTCACCTCGAGCAGAGCTACAACCACCTCTGGAGGGAAACATGACAGCTCACCAGAGCCCGGCGCGGGGGCCGGGGCAGGAGGCGCCGGGCTGTGTGTACGGCAGGAGCAGCGTGGGAGCTGCCAGCTTGTTGTGTGTGGCAGGATGCAATTACCCAGCAGAAATTCCCCTCTCCTGGTAATAAGCTCCAGGAGCTCTTTGCTCCCCGGCGCAGGCGCAGCAGAAGCCGCCGAGTCCCAGCAGTGAGGGGTTAATGAGAACAATGTGCTCTGGGGTTACCTCTCTTAGAAAAACTGCCAAGAAATGGACACTGGGAGGCTCTTGTTTATTTACCAGGTAAATCCAGCTGTGTGAAGTGTCTTTCAGTGCTCTGTGGGTTTGGGGGTCCCTCCCTGCTCCCCTCTGCCCCGGAGCTGGTGGGCACAGAGGTGGTGCCAGGCTCATACATTTACTGGACATGGCTGGGAATAAAAATGCTGAAGTGCACAGAGCTGCTGAGCAGCATCACTCACAGGAGACAACTCCCTCCCCTCCGCTCCCATCCCATCCCCCTGGGGGGCTGCAGAGAGGGGAGGGTGCTCTGGGCACTAATTGCACTAATTGGTGTCCCTGCCCCTGGTGGGGGGGTTGGAGTGAGATGGTCTTTAATATCCCTCCCAACCCAACCCAGTCTGGGATTGGGTGATTCGAATTCTCCTGGGCTGGGGTGCAGAGGGGAAGTGGCAGCACTGGCACCCCAGCAGGGCTGCTGCTCTGCTGCAGAGCTCCACTGAGGGAAAGTTAAGGAAACAAATAGAAATACTCCCCAATTAATGTTTCTGAAGGCCTGAATTTTTTAAGACTGTATCTAATGTGTCTCTTTTAAAGACCCCTCCTTGACTGTTACAGCTGCTCTGACAAGGACTGCCCATGCTGGACTGTTTGCAGGGTCCCTTGGCCCTTACTGGGAGAGTAGCCCACCTCTTTGGACACCTTCCTGATGGAAAATAGCCTTTAAAATAAAAAGCCCCAACTAATAATAATTAAAAACCATGCTGTGCCTTCTGCTCCTTTATGCAGTGCAGAAGTTTCCTGCATAGCTGTGAATTACCAGATATTAAATATATTTTTTTCTGTTCTGGATTCTTTGCCCAGTTTCCATCTCAACCTTGCTATAAACTTCACTTCCCAAAAGATGTTTCCTGAGCTGCTGTGCAAGCCTGTCTCAAACAGCTGGGCACAGCTGGCTTCCTGAGGAGGGTGATGCTTGGGTAGAGTCCTAAGGGGAACCACTGCATCCCTTCCCTCTGGCCCTTGGAGCTGGGGGGGCACATTGGGGCTGGATTAACAACATCCCTCACCTCTAATGGGGTGGGGAGAGGGGTATATTGTCTGCAAATAAATGTTTATTAGAAGCAGCAGTGTCCTGTTTGGCCAGGGGGCAGGGGGAAGTGCCAGGGGCAGTTTGGTTGGTCACCAGTGGGGTCACACCAGCCACGTTTTCCATCATTCCCTTTTTCCTTGTGCTCAGTGTGAGGAATCCAATCCCTTGTGTGGGTGTGGTGTTGAAATAATACCTGAAGTGAATTATTTGGAGCAGGAATGAGGGATCACTTCTCATTCTTGGGGAAAATCCTGCCTGGGGAGGATGCCCCACTCACGGTGTGCACTCCAGGGGTGTGGGAGACCAGTGGGCAGTTTTGGTGCCTCTTGGACTTTTCTCATCACAAGAAAAACATTATTCATTGTGCTTTTTGAATAAAAGCAAAACTGTGTGAATATTTACAAGGGAGATGATGCCTTTTTGCTCTTTATGGCAAAACATTGCTCTAAATCCATTTTTTTGTGTGGACTTCGTTCAAAGTTATCATTTCTAAGAGAGCATTTTCTTTCTTGACTTATATGAGCACAGGCACATATATGAGACTGGAATGATTAAGGTTTTCTCTCTAGAGCAAGAATAGTTTGCATATCTTTCTATCTGTGGTTTTCAAATGGTTGGGGGGGATGAAGCACCTGCAAAATCACTTTGGGTTGGATTTTTTTTTTTTAGCAAAGCAACAGTATCTAAAACTTGTGTCTCACAATCTATACCTCAGAAAGACAGCAAATATATTAGTCCAGAGGGAATGCATCATTTTAAATGAAAAATCGATAAATAACAGCATTTGGTGGGTTTTTAATGTTAAAATATGTTCCTTTTTAATTAGTCATTATATGTATTGATTGATGCTTACTGTACTTGTGATGCCTTTCCTTCAGGGCTTTGTGTATCTCATAGATTGGAAGATGTAAAAATACTTTAAATCAAAGCAGTAAAATAAGCGTAGTTAGAGGGAGAACACGAGGGTTTTTTCTTCATTTACATTCATTACATATTATGAGTTTAATTACCTCCCTCAAATAATCCCAGGCTGAAGGGAGGATGCTGGGGAAGGCGAACTTCTGTGATGATTTTATTGATTGTGACTGATGGATGGCATCAACATTTCATAGTGAAGAATCATGGTTTTGTTACATCAGGAAAATTAAATTGGGAGAGTTATTTTCTTTCCCAGTGATAGTGGCAGTTAGAATATTTCACCTGTAATGAGATGTGTGCGTTATGTGCCATAGTGAACCACTGCTGAGCCATTAAATATATGTAAATGAAGAGAAACACAAGAGAGCCTGGGCATAATAACGTGCAGAACAGAGAAATGGATCCTGGAAAGTGATTAATTTATTTGATGATGCCTCAAGTGAGGAATTTTAGGTCACAAATGAAGTGACAGAATGACAAATTACCATTTTAAAGAATTTACTGGGCATCATTACTGAACAATTGTCAGGTAGTTTATGGTGGCTGAGAAGATGGTATAAATATAGATCTTTTCCTTATCTGAGATGAATTATTAATCACCTTTTTAAAAATCTTTGTGAGTGATGGTTGGCTGTCTGATTGGAAATAATGTGTTCTACAATTTTAACTAAATTCTAATATGATGTGTAACAGGAATCTTTACAATTAAAGTCTCAGCGGAGAGTGGTAGGAGGTTTACAGTCAATTGCAGTTTTAATGTGATAAAAGAGGATGAATTCAGCAGCATATTTCAATAGGTTTCCTTAGGTATATTATCCCTGCTGTGATGTTATTCAAATGTTTACAGTTTATTTTCCTTTGAAAAATGACATTCAGATACTTAAATTGTTTTCCTCGGTTTATTAGTTAATGAAAATGAAATTCTTGTAATTACTCTATTTTTTGCTGCCTGCCACGTTGTTCTGGGGGTGGTGAGTGGCTTTGTCAGGTGGGCTGGCAGTGCCAGGGCTGGGGTTTGGCTCAGCCTCTGCTGCTCTCTGAGTGCCACGTCCTGTGCTCAGTGTGAGGAATCCAATCCTCTGTGTGTGGCATTGAAATAACACCTGAAGTGAATTATTTGGAGCAGGAATGAGGGAGGGATCACTTCTCATTCTGGGGGAAAATCCCACCTGGGTAGGATGCCCCTCTCACCGTGGGCACTCCAGGGGTGTGAGAGGCCAGTGGGCAGTTTTGGTGCCTCTTGGACTTTTCCCATCACGAGAAAAACATTATTCATTGTGCTTTTTGAATAAAGCAAAACTGTGTGAATGTTTACAAATAGTGTGAATGTTTACAAATAGTGTGAATGTTTACAAATAGTGTGAATGTTTACAATTTTTACGTTTACAAGATGATGTCCTTTTCCTCTTTATGGCAAAACATTGCTCTAAATCCACTTTTTTGTGTGGACTTCATTCAAAGTTACCATTTCTAAGAGAGCTGTGCCCCTGCCCGGGGTGTGCCCCTGCCCGGGGTGTGCCCCTGCCCGGGGTGTGCCCCTGCCCGGGGTGTGCCCCTGCCCGTGGTGCCAGAGCAGAGAGAGCAAAGTGCAGGTGCCAAATGAACCCTTTTCCAAGCTCAGCTGCTGAGGAAACCCCCTCTGCTCACTGGGAGCAGGACTTGGGGTCAGTCCCCACTGGGCAATTTGCTCAAGCTTTCAAGATGAAAATCTCGAGGATCTGGGATGATGTTGTAACACTTTAGTGCTTCTTGGTGGGATTTGTTTCCCTTAGGATTTTTCCCCTCCCTAGTCAGGCACATCTGTAAATACTTGTATATCCCTGCACAGCCCTATGGAAAGAGCTGTCTGAGGGTACAGCAGGCACTCACAAAAGTGCTGAAAAAAAAGGGGATTTACTCTGTTTCCTGACAGAAATTCCCTACTCAATCTGTCTCACGCTATTAAAATCCTGTATTTTTGTAGTCACCCTTGTAATTCAAAAGTACTGAATGAATCAGGATAAATACAAGTGCACCATTATTAAGATTTTTTTTAATTAAGTAAAATAAGAAAAAAAAATCAAGATTTTCTTTTTTTCCCCTTGGAATTTTATTGGTTCATTTGCTGACTGTTTTGTAAAAATCCCCCATTGTGGTGGGGCTCCACCAGTGTGCAGTTGTGGAGCTCTGAGTGGGAACTCCTGTTTTGAGGGCCCTGTTCACATTAGGGATGGGGGCAGGTGCACAGGAGGTGGATGCAGGGCTGGAGGCACCACTGGAATCTGCCTGGAAAAATCTTTTACTTGAGCCCTGCCTTCCTGGAGGCAATTTTTTTCATCTTATAATTTAATACTAAACTTCTCAAATTTTAGACATAACAGCTTTATTTCTTTCTCTGTTGCCCATTGAAAAAGGTACGTCTAGAATTAAAAAAAAAAACCAAACCAAAACCCCCACCAAAATTAACCATAGCTGACTTTTGCTATCAGAATTTTGCATTGCTAAAAGTGAAGTAAATCCAAGGGAATTTATTTTTATCCACTGGGGGAGATTTCCCCTGTTCTTTCCTCCCCCGACAGATCATTGACAATCACCTGCTTTGCTTTTTGCCCTCTCCTGTTGGAGCTGATTTCCTGTTCAGCACCTCCCACGGTGCTGGTTCTTGGCAGTGTTTGGGATGAAAAGAGCCACTCCCAGGCTCCAAAACAGGTGATGAGGCTCTCCTTGATTTAGGTTTGCTTGAAAAATAAGCCTGGAATGCCTCAGTTCCCTCTTACAGTGGGTTTTTTTTTGGTGTTCAGCCTTAACCTGGAGCTACAGATTTAAGCCACTCTCCAGTGTTATTTTAAAACAAATACTGGTATAAATATGTGCAAAGAAGAGATTCTGATTTCAGTTCATTATAAAAATTAAATTATTATAACTCCTCAGCAATGGGCTGGTTTGGGGTTTTCTGCAAGCAAAGCAGCACAGCAAGTTCCGAGCTGTCTGGAGCTCCCCAGAGCACCCACAGGAGCGAGCTGAGCGCTCGGCCGTGTCCTGTGTTTAACATTGAGGGCTTTGGCTGTTGGCTCCCGGTTGTCACCGAGCCCACGGGCGGTGCTGCCGCACAGGCTGTTCGGGTGACAAATGGGAGCGTTCCCGACGCCGCCGGAGCCATCGCGACAGTCTGAGCACCGAACCTGTAATTACCTGGGGGGGAATGAGGCCCTCGGAGGCACATTGAGGAATTCTCTCCCCCTCGTGCGTTTCTGGATTGCTCCCTCTGGCTCGTCAGGAGGAGAGACCTTTGCGTCTTCACCCTCCCCGCAGCAGTAAATAAAGAAGTAACTCGGCTGCTCTGGGCTCTGGGCTGGCTGCGGCAGAAAGTGGATGGAAACGATCCCGAGTTTGTCTTTTGCAACGATAGTTCCTAAAAGAATTGACATTTTGCAGACAGTCTGGCAGGGCATTGAGTGAGAGGCTTCACTTCTAAGGACATGAAAGCCATTTTTTTTCCCCTCCCACTTCATGCTTGCAAATTGGTGTTCAAGGGTAAGGATGTGCTGCAGGGAGTGCAAACTGGGAACAGGGAACTTCAGGCGTGTTCCAAAGTCTCCTGCAAGGCCAAGATGTCTTTGCTGAACTGGACTGAACTGTCCCTCAGAGGGTGGCTTGGCCCCTCAGAGGGTGGCTTGGCCCCACTGCCCCTTCAGCAGCACCACTGGGGCTGGCTGAGTCTCCTGAGGGTTCACTCCCATTGCAGCACAACCAGTTCCTGATTCCTTGGGTACCAACACGGGCACGGTGCCCCCTCAGCTTCCCAGAAATCCTCGGGCAGACCCACACACTGTGCAGCTCCTGGTGGTCAGCTGTGTGTGCAGTAAATAAAGTGGGTTTAAATTTCTGTGTCTACCTGTTATAAGAATTGTTGCCATAAATGCACCTTAATTGTTACTTACTGACAGGGTGAAAGGAGCTCCCTGATGGATGCAGCCAGTGGAGATCCAATAAAAAATATTATCTATTCTAGTCCACAAATTCTGAGCTTGTAACTTACTGTGACTCAGATCTGACAAACTCCAAATTACAAACACCACAGAAAATTTAATATTTAATAAAATCCAGTCTCTGCCCTATAATCATCACTGGGCACATTGTCTTTTAAGGGAAGGTAAAAGTAAGGAAGTAGTGGGAGAAATTACACAGTATGTTCCTGGTGAAAGATTCAGTAATTACCTCCTGGGAGGGCTTTGCTCAGGTGTGATTTATCTGAGGTGTTTCACCGTGCCCACTGTGATGGGAACTGGGAAGTTAAAGCTTGAAGACATTAATTCTATTGAAAATTAAGAGTTTTATGTGGCAGAGAGAGAATGGACTGGAAAGGAACATTGACAGGGTGCTGTATGGAGCTTGTGGTCATAGAATTGAGGGATGATGTGGGTTGGAAGGGACATTAAAGCCCATCCAGTGCCACCCCTGCCATGGGCAGGGACACCTCCCACCAGCCCAGGCTGCTCCAACCTGGCCTTGGACACTTCCAGGGATCCAGGGGCAGCCACAGCTGCTCTGCCCAACCTGTGCCAGGGCATCACTACCTTTACAGGCAGGAATTTCTCCCCACTATCCCATCTAACCCTGCCCTCTGGCAGTGGGAAGATGTTCAAAAAAGAAATGTAATTCTGTGCTGAATGTTAAAATGCGTTTGAAAATAAAATCCAGATTCCTCCTGAAGTTGCAACATCAGCAAAAATATGAGAGTGGGATTGTGGATCAGTGATTCCCATGGGCTTTTAATTAAACTGAAGGATCTCAGCCTGTCTATGCTGGAGAGCCACCCTCTTGTCAGGGTGACAGGACAGGGAGGGGGGGAGGGGGTGGCATCCCAGGCAATTTAATTTAGATTTGCGAATTTTTTCTTGCTGTGGACAAAGAGGTTCTTGTGTGGTGATGGAGCTGATGGCTCTGGGACCCAGGAATAATTTCTAAGCAGCAGAGAAGGGGCTTGGGAAGCTGCAGGTGAAGCTCTGGGTAAAATGTGGTGCTGGGAGGAAGGAACAAGGGTTGTGTCCTGGTGGACACCACGGTAACTGTGAGCCAGCAATGAGCCCTTGCTGAGGAGACTGTGGGAGGTGTTCTGGGATGAATGATGAGAAGCAGGTCAAGGGAGGGGATCCCTCCCCTCCGCCTGGCACTGGTGGGGCCACCCTGGAGTGCTGGGTCCAGTTCTGGGCTGCCCAGTACGAGACAGTCCAGCAAACTGGCAGAGAGGTGAGGAAGGGAGGACGTGTGTTGGTGGTGGGTTCGGCAGTGCTGGGGAACAGTTGGACTTGATGGTCTTAAAGGGCTTTTCCAGCCTAAACAATTCCATGATCCTCTGACACATATTCCCTGTGAGGGTCACTGGGCACTGGCACAGGTTGCCCAGGGAAGTTGTGGAGTCTCCCACCTTGGAGACCCTCAAAAGCCATCCGGACACAGTCCTGGCCGTGGGCTCTGGGTGGCCTTGCCTGAGCAGGGGGTTGGGCAGCAGGGTGTCCAGAGGCCCCTTCCACCCTCATCCAATCTGGGATTTAAGATTTTATCTGCTTAATTTCCAGTGCAGAAGAAGAGGCAGGACCCCAAAGAGACAGGACTCCAATTTCTTCTTTGCTATTGCAGAACGCAGAGAGTTCTCCTCAGGCTCAGACAGGAGCAAGTTCGGAGCCCTCTGCTTGGGAGGGGGTTTATTGTGGCAAAGGCCTGTGAATGGAAGAGGTTATTCTGCCCAAGCAGAATTCCAGAAGTGCCTGGAGCTGCTGGAGAATTGTGGCTTCCTTTCACTCTCCTGTTTCTGTCAGATGTTGTGCTTTGTTTCCTGCCATTGCTTTTATTCCCAAAAATATTCTATACTAGTGTTGGACTTGTGATATGTGACATTGTGTTAATTTGTATTTTTTTCTCTGTGGGGAGGCCTTGATGAGAAATTATTGCAATTTGTGAAAGCTTTATTTGTGCTGCTGATGACTCAAAAGTTAGAAATGCTGCTCTGCTGTGATTACTGGCTTTAAAAAAATGGCACAAATGAAAGTGGGACTTTTTGATTCCAGCAGAAGCACTTTGTTTGAGGCAGAGAATAGAAGTATTTTTATCATTAGCTTTCACTCTTTTCTGAAGAGCTGTGCTTGTTAATAACTTTAAAAGACACAGTGAATCTAAAATATTAATCCACTTAGTGCACTTCTAACAAAAGGGATAAGGAAATGCCAAGCAGGAAGCCTTGGGAGCTTTGGGGAAGGAGTGAGTTAAAAGCAGACCTAAGGACAGGGAAAACCCAGAAACAGCATTACTGTCTTTACCTGAATTGCCTGGGAAGCTGAACCCAAAATGAATCCACGTGCTCCCTGTCAGCTGAGTGAGATCCTTAACATTTCATTAACTCTGACCTTCAGAGGCAAAGCTGGAGTTGCATCACTGGGGCTGCAGGAAATGCTCCTGTGGGAAGGGAAGGGGCTGGCTGAGCCACGAGGGTCATTCCAAAGCAATCCCATCCCAGAGCCCTGAGTGGGGCGTTTTGGGGAGGTCAGGCTTGGGGGTGCCACAGAAAAGCAGAGACCAAGGGAAGAGTGTTGGAAGTTTTTCTTTACAGTTTATTTTTATTTTTTTTAAAGTTTTAAAATGAATCTGGGAAAATTAGAAGGGGAATTTACATGGTATTTGAGAGATTTCCTTGGTTTCACAAATATTTTATCTTTTCTATTAAAAAAAGCCATTAGGAGGTGTGAAAGGAAGGAGAGAAAAGGTCAGGCTGTGCTCTCATTTGCTCTGGTCTAAGTCCAGACCAACACCTTTAATATCAGTGGAGCTGCTCTGGATTTGTTGGGCTGTGGCTGAGCAGGATCTCAGCCTGGCCAGCAGCTGTGTGGTTTGGGCTGCTGGGTCTGTGCTGGGAAAGCAGAAACCAGGGATGAACTTGGATTGTCTGGAGTGTGGAGTGCAGCCTGGGCAAGCAAAGGGTGGAACCCCCTGCAATAATTTGGGAATACTCACTATTTGGAACAGAGGTAGGGCAAACAGCCAGATCTCAGGTGTGACATGGTTGAGTCTTTATGGAATTGGATGGAACCAGGGATAAACTGGGGTGTCCATGGTCATCACAGAAATGTAAAATTGCCTGGGTTGGGAGGGACTTTAAGGCTTCCAACCCCCTGCCCTGGGCAGGGACACCTGACAATGTCCTCACAAATGCCATTTTGGAGGGCTGCTAAATTAAAAATGAAAATCCCTGGGAAAACAGAATCTGGAGGAAATTTGCACACTGGATGTTATTTTTAATTTTAAAATTATTTTTAATATAAATAGCCTTTAAATGGGTACCTTTACATTTTATCAGACACACTAAGCACACACAGCACAGAACTCTCAGGTGTGTTGCCGTGAGTGTTCAGGGAGGGCATGGGGGGTCGTTTTGGATGTGGCAAAGCAGCACATTCCCAAGGCAAATCTGGGCACTGCCAGCCTGGGGCTCCAGCAGTTCCCCCACAGCTGGCAGGAAACAGCAGGCACAGTGTCCCAGGGGAGAGGGAATGGGAAAAGCAGCAGGAGCTGGTACAGATTGGGCAAGGCTGAGGGGCTGAGGAGCCTGTGCTGGGCTGGACACAAGAGCCTCTTGTTTCCTGCCTTCCCCTCCTTCAGCCTGTTCTTCCCATCCCCGAGCCCACATTTTTCAGGAGTGAGTGTTATTTCTCTGGAGCAGCAGTGAGCTGAGGTCATTCAGTGCATGAATCAGGGGGGGTTTGAAAACTTGTATTTCTCTAATTGTTGGCATTATCTTTGTTCACATTGGAGAGAGGAACTAATAGATCTCTTTTTTTTTTTTTTAAGGTGATGGAACTTCTACTTGGGCTGTGGATTTGTGTGGGTTTGTAGTTGGTGGGGTCTTGTTGTAGTTTGGTTTTTTACATTATTTTTTAAACTGTGGTGTATTTGGCAGTGCCTGGTCCAAGGCACAAGATCACAAAGCCTGTGATTCACCACATGTGGTTCCATTCTTAAGAAAAAAACCCCAAACAACAACAACAAAAAAACAATAAAAAAACCACACCACCATTAAAAAATACCACTGGTTTTATAAGTAGTTTGTTGCAAATGCACTTGGTGTTTGTCAGGTGTTCAGGGCTGTGCCAGTGACATCAGTGGCATTCCCAGTCCCCAGCGTGTCCCAGCCATTGCAGAACTGGGGATCTCTCTGGATGGTTCCCTGTGCTCCTTTCCCCAGTTTTCCATTTCCTCCACTCTGTTCCATATCCTTGAAATGTTTGGCTGTGGATTCCAACAGAACAAATGACTCTGGTGTCTTCAGTGACACGAAGTGTCATTATGACATCCCTGTGCAGTATCTCACCATTGGAACTCATTTTTAAGTTGTGATGGAAGTGTGAGGAGGAGCCATGGCAGGAATGCAGAAGGTCTTGGAGGAGTTTCCTTGTTGGTCCCAGAATGGTTTGGGTTGGCAGGGACCCCAAAGCCCACCCAGTGCCACCCCTGCCTTGGGCAGGGACACCTCCCACCAGCCCAGGTTGCTCCAAACCCCATCCAGCCTGACCTTGGGCACTGCCAATGGTGGGGCAGCCACAGCTGCTCTGGGCAGTGCTGAGCCTTGGCCATGGAGCTCAGGGAGTGCAGGTGTTCAGAAAGGGAGAGCTGTCTTTAATGGGCCACTTATGCAAATGACAGCAGAGAACATGACAATAAATAAAAGCATTTCCTTTTTCTCTCGCCTGGGCCGTGCTGTGGGAAGGTGTGTGGCCAGAGCTCTGGAAATAGAATTTGCAAAGGTCAAAGATTGCTCACAGAATTCATAACTGCCCCCACTTAACACAACTGCCCAATTATTCTTCCTGAGTAACTTAGCAAACACTTCTGTGTCTTGTGTCAGACAAATTGTTACCTATTGGAAAACCTTTATTCTTGGATTTTCAATTCACCTTCTCTCTCAGACTTTGGGAAATCAAGTTCTGAGATTATAAACAGCTTTTATTCACAGGGTGTTCCAAAAATCCTAACCCAGAAGAGGAAATGGGCCTGAATATTGAAGTGTCTGGGAACAGAATTGATTTTAGCCCCTTTTGCAGCAGGGGAAGCCAGAGAGATGAATTTTGCACCAGGCACTGTCCTGGATATCACAGAATTCCAGAATGGTTTGGGTTGAAGGGACCTTAAAGCCCATCCCATTCCAACCCCCTGCCATGGGCAGGGACAGACTCCACTATCCCACATTGCTGTGCTGGAAGACCAAACTCTGCCACCACAAATGTGGTCAGCTCTACCTGAGCATTGGCAGAAGTGAAGCAGGAACTTGTGTGGGTCTTTCTTTGAGTGGTCTGGGGAAACTCAGATCTAAAAAAGGGGAGATGAGACAGTGGGAGTTGTGTTCTCATTCAGAGAAGGGTTTCAGTATCTCTTGGGGTTAAAACAGCACCCAGTGCCTGAGGACATCAGCTGAAAGGAAGTGCTGTTGGTGACTGTTGGGAAAGGGATGGAGAGCACAACCATGCAGGCAAGCTTAGATTTGATATTAGGGAAAATTTCTCCCCTCAAATGGTTGTCCAGCCCTGGCAGAGCTGCCCTGGACAGGGGTGGAATCACCATCCCTGGAGAGATTTAAAGCTGTGTGGTTGTGACACTTGGGGTTTGTGGTGGCCTTGGTAGTGCTGGGATTGGGTTCAATTGTCATAGAGGTATTTGCAACCCCAAATCTGTGATTCTGAGCTGTCCCTCCTCAAACCAAAGGTTTCCAAGGGTTCAAATGGCAGCTGAGCAAGGCTGTGAAGGACAAAGGGCAGCCCCTGGCTCAGGAATTCCCTGTGCTTCAGACAGTTTGTTGGAGAAATATTGCTGGATGTTCACTCTATGCTCCAACTCTTCCCTGAGGGCAGCAGGTCTTTGCTCAGTGCCAGGATGGCCACTCGTGTGCTTGGCTCGAGGCTTATCTATCTGTTCTTGGCAACTGATTTCAGTGGGCCCATGGGAAATTCCTCATTTTCCTGCACAAGAACAAGTAATTTGAGCATAAGTTTCTTCTCTCTTTTTGCATTGTATTACTGGGGTTTTCCCCAGCAGGTCCAACTTCAGTGAGCACTTTCAGAGCATGAGCTGTTCTGCCTGGATGAAGGGGAGTGTTGGATTGGGTCTGGAGAGAAGGGATTGGGAAAGAGAACAAATGCCAGAACAGTGACAACATTATAGTTATTGAAATTCTTTTATGTCTTTATGCACTTTGGTTAAAATACAAGTGACTGTAAGAATATGAGCAAATGGGGATAATTGAGTTTCAGTGTTAAGTACTGGAAGTGTCATCCTGGTGTGGGCTGGACCTGGAACTGGAGCTGCATTAGGAATGCTTTGTGTCTGTGGGGAGGGAAATCAGCCCCAGCTCCAGGATCGTGGCAAAACCTTGAAAATCACTGATTAGTTTTGTCTAATAGGCTTATTCTGCAAATAATGTTCCTGCATAGATTTTGAAAATTCCCTCTAAAGGCTCCACGTTTTCCGTGTCTCGCCTCGAGAAAAATCGCTGGGGTTGGAAATCAGCGACTGTCAGTGCGCGTTGTCAAAACAACTTTATTTTATCAAGTCAAGATAATGTTGAGGGAAGTCTATACCCACTTTAATTGCTTTGACATTCAATTAGCAAGACATTCTACTCCTCTCCAATAGAGTGAGCTTTTGTGTGGCTCCCAGGAAAACACGGCTGGAAAAGCACCAGGGATGTCATCGGGGCCGTGTTCCGGCACGGCTCCCCTTCCCATCTCCTGCTGCCAAGGTGCTCCTTTCCCTCCACTGTTAGACATTCCCAAGGAACTTATCCCAGTGCTGCACTCCTCCATGTTGTTAGATTTTTTTTTTCTCTGCCAGGAGACCTGTGTCTCCCTTGAGGCAATTTAAATCCCTTTTTTTTTTTTTTCAATCCACCATAAATGTGAAAAACTGATTTTCCTTCCATCTTTGCTACAGCTGTCGAAACACTTGGAAATTGTTATCATGTCCTCTACTAACTGCTCTTTTTTAGGATAAACAACCCCAATTCTTTTAATCTTTCCTCAGGTGTCAGGTTTTGCAGGGCTCTGATTAATTTGGTGCGTTCCTTGAGATGCATTATGCTCAGTGAATAATGGCTCTTGTCCCCCAGGATAGGTCATTTATACCTATGGCCGAATATTTATTCATTTAATCATTTTACAATATGTCCATTGACGCAGCAGCTGAGCACCAGCATCGTTCCTGCAAGCCCAGAACTACAGGAAGCCCAAATAAGTGATAATAATTAAAATTGATAAAGGTATTTGGGCTCTGAGACTTGTTAGACTCTGGGAGCAGCAGCAAGATAAGTTTGAGTGAGCCCTCCTTGTCAGGAGCTGGACTTGTTGCACACACAGTCAGACAACGTGGGCTTGATGTTGTCAATAAATCATTGAGTGGCCCCAAGGAGTGGCAAAACCCTGAACTCGTGGAAGGGACAGAAATGGAGCAGTTGGAGCAACGTCCTGGTTTTGGTGTTTAGGCTTTGTTCACCCAGTGAAGCTGTGAAGGATTTTAAAGTTGTAAATAAACACACAGATTTCTGTCAGGCCTCTGTTGGAGGCTGAAGTGGATTTAAGTGAGAGCTGACAAAGTCATGGACTTTGTAGGCTTTGCAGATGGCAAGAAAGTCTTGAAATGCACTGTAATTAATTATAATAGTGAGGGTCTATGACATTTTCTGCTCTCCTCTGTTCTCCTTCCTTACTCCTTCAGTCAGGATGGAAACCACGGGCTACTGAGTTGCAAATATTGCAAATATTTTTACATTCAAACCCCTGTAATAATACATCGAAGAAGTGTTGTAGTTCTTGCTCTGCTCACTGTGTCAACAGAGCGTGTTTCTGGTTCCACTGACACACTGAAAGTGATGCCAGCAAAGTGTTCTTGGGTTGCACAGTTTCCCTTCTCTTAGAAAAATGCTGTAGTTTTTTTTTTCTTTTAAGTTAAAGCATTTGAACGTTGCACTAGGAAGTTGGACAGAAAAATTCCCACACAATGAATTTTTAATGAACAGGGTAAGGATAACTGTGCTTGGAATGGGGGTGTTTGGAGGGTGTGGTGGGAGGAGCTGCATCCCCAGGACCTGAGTCCACAGGAGACCTTCCCACGTGTGCCAGGCTGGGGCTGGGCAGCACAGGTGTGTCCCCCAACAGGCTGTGCTTTCTTCCCTCTGTTTACAGGAGGAATAATTTCAGATCACCAGTGTGATCAACATGCCAGTCAGGGCTGCCAAGTGATAGATCCCTTTGGGAATATTCAGTTTTAATTTTCCCAGCTCAAGTATTTTTGAAAGGTGCCAAGTGTGGCTGCCCCATCTCTGGAAGTGTGGAAAAAGGAGGAGAAAAGTGAATGAAGTGTAAGACTTGCATAAAATAAAGAGCAAAACTCTTTCTGGAAAACAATATTTTCTGTTCTAGCTCTGCATGTGTTAAATATTTGATATTTTGAGCTGGGAAAGCAGAATTTGCAAGTGGCAGTTTATACATGTACATGGGAAGCATTTGTCTGTCTCCAAAACAAGCCAACAGAGAAGGGTGGGAAGAGGCAGTGTGAGAAGCATCAGCAGAGATCTTCAAATGACAAAGTCTCTCCTTTTAACCCATAAATATTTACACTCCACTTTTGCTGCAACATCTGTTCAGAACGTGCAGACAAGTAGCCCCGTCCCCGTACATATGACACTAATACTGAAACTGATAAAGAGTAATAATTAATGTGAAATTTGCAAGGAATTAACTGGCTAATTTGCATTTTCAGATCGTGCCATTAGAGAAGGGCTGCTGTTTGTGCCTCACGGGTGGGGGGGAGGGAAGGTGGTCCCAGAGGGCTCCTCCCTGCAGGTCCCCCAGGCTGAGGAGACCCCCAGACGTGTCCCAGGGTTCAGTTTGTGCCTTGCAGCCTGGCACTTTGCAAAGCTGTTTGGTGATGGAGTTGGGGTTTCCCCCTCCTTTAAAATGTGCAAAGCAAAGGAATTTCTATGATGTGAATTAAGTGGTGTTTTGATGGGAAGACGTTCTTGGTGTCAGTGGGGAGTGTTGGATGAGGGAGGGGCTGCACAGGTGGTTGCACTAAAAAGCCCCTGTCCTCAATGAATACCAAATTTAATGGCCCCATGACAGGCCACTTACTGTTGCCCTGAGGCGATCCAAACTTAGAGATCCTTTTAAAATTTTTTTATTTGAGACTATTTTAATTTATATGCACACCTGAAACATTGGGCACGTGACACCCCGTTCTGGGCGCTCTCCTCGCTCAGTGCCAAGCGCTGGGAAAAGGCAGAGACGTGTCTTGAAGTCTAAATGGCCACAGTGGTTTTAATGTGATCTCATCTCATTGTCTCCAGAAGATCTGCTGTCCTTGGGAGTGATTGTCCCTCTGTGCTGGCCCTGCTGGGGCACCTCCAGTGCTGTGACCAGTTCTGGGCCCCTCAGGGCAGGAAGGACATGGAGGGGCTGGGGCGTGTGCTGGGAGGGGAAGGGGCTGGAGCACCAGGAGAGGCTGGCAGGGCTCAGCCTGGAGCAAAGGAGGCTCAGGGGGCACCTTCTGGCTCTGCAATCCCTGCCAGGAGGGGGGAGCCGGGA
>JAWWLZ010000177.1:850617-864864 GCA_035041345.1 Poliocrania exsul
GCATGGAAAGGGTGGGCAGGCACTGGCAGGGGCTGCCCAGGGAGGGTTGGAGTGCCCAGCCCTGGAGGTGCCCAAGGAAGGAGTGGCCGTGGCACTCAGTGCTCTGGGCTGGGGGACAAATTGGGGATTGGTCACAGATTGGATTTGATGTTCTTGGAGGGCTTTTCCAACCTTAAGGATTCTGGGATTTAGATTTCAGGCTGCCAACCTTGGCTGAAGCACCAGCTCTGGGTCTGGCTGTGGCAGGACCCTACTGGAGTCACTGGGAGGTGTCTCAGTGCTGAGAGCAGTGCTGGGGGATTGGCACCACCTGCAGAAGATCTGAGTGAACAGGGTGGTTGGGTTTCTTGCTTAGAGTATTCCTGGTAGCCTATGAGTGTCATTCCACATCTCAAATGTATTTAAAATTACAGTCAGAAGAAAAGGATGTTGAAATGTTTGATGCTCAACTTGCCCCACTTGTCTTCTCCTTAATCTGCACTGCTGTCCAAATGTGCTCTGGGAAACAGATTTTCCAGCTGCAGTTGTGTGTGATATTCTCCAGGTAAAGGTACAGCTGAGCTGGAACAGACACTTCCAGGCTTTATCCTATTTATCTTTAATATTTCATACCACGGCTCAGCGTTGCTGTTGTTTTAATGATAAATTGTGGCTATTGTAAACAGAAGTGCTCAAATCATGGTCTCACTGCACATGTCTTTCATGACTGTGCTGCCACAGTAATGAGGAATGGGAGATAATGACTTAAGGAAAAAGTGCTGGATTAAGTGGGACAGTAAATTAGGCATTTATCTCTCTCCATTGGAGGCCTGTTTCCAGTTCCCTGCCAGGTCTCAGCTGAGCTCTATTTAAAAGTAAACCACGTCGTATTTCACAAAGCCAACCCACTCCATAGAAATCAGCATATAAGCACTCACATTAAATTACCATATTACCCAGGAGGTGCTGGTTTTCAGGAAGGTCAGAGTTGAGGTGTATTAGCAAGAAAAAATAAGGTTATACTATTTTATCTTTTTACTCTGCATCCAGAGTAGAGAAAATTCCCACTTACTCTCTCTCTGTTTTGTTTTTTCCCTCCTGTGTGTTTTAAATTCTGGTAATTTTCAGACCCCAAGAAAACCAGTGTGTACAGAAATCACAAGCCTGCAGTTTCCTCTCGAGGGGGAAGGACTGTCATGGTATCAGACTCAGTGAGGTGTGTTTGACTCTGCCTATGCCTGAGCATTTTACTGAGGAAACTCTGGCAAAGGTGGTCACTGTGGTTGCAAAGTCGTAGGAACTCTTGGTTTGTTTGCTTGGGAAGTTGAGCCACTTAAAGAGTGACTCGAGGTTGTACAATGGAGGAACCTGTTCCCCACAGAAAAGCATCAACCCTTCTTGTATAGACAAGTAGGTTCATGAGATAGGGAATAACTGGGCCATCTTTTGTTATTGGCCATTCTGCTGAGCTGGGCTGAAATTGGGTGATTTGGGGGAGGTTTCAGTACTTTTTTCAGCCCTAATTTCAGCCTAATGTAGGGGTTGGAGTGGATGTTCTCCAGAGGTCCCAACCAACCCAAACTATTCTGTGGTTCTGCAGCATCTGCAAAGTTGTTTGGAGGGATAAAGGAAGGATTTGACTCCTTGGCATGTAGCCCCTGAAGTGATGCTCTGACTGTTCCTGTTCCCTCTGTTTTGTGGGATTTCCATGAGTTGTCACATTGCAACACCTCTGGATCCGCAGAGGGACAGCACATTTGTCAGTGTTGATAAAGGAGATACACTTTTTATGTGCCAGCAGAAGGATCAATGGATATTTTAAACTGAGAATTTCTTGGATTTGCCTCCTCTGACCATCACAACTTCCTTTTCCAAGGGATCTCAGGGAATGGTGTTTTCTTTCAGGCCTCCCACCACCAGATCAGCCTTTTGTCCTTGCTTTCAGTAAGTAGCTGACTATTGGCGAGCTCATTCCCAGAAGTTTGTGCTGGAAGTTGATCTCCTGGTTAGTTGCCTTGTAGGTCAGAACATCATTAATAAATTGCATTAAATGTTGAGGCAAAGGTTGGAGAAGGCAGAATCCCGATCAGTACTTTACTTGACTATAATATTCAATTAAAATATGTAAAATTATATATTTCTGCATATACATTTTCTCTCTGTGATGTTTTTTAGAAGGAATTTCTTCTGACTTGCAAAAAGTGATGCAGACACATATTCTCGACATTACAGAGTCTACATCTGAACTCAGGCAGGGTCAGAGGGGCAAACTTTTTAGGTGTCAGCACCATGGAAGTTCATAATCAGGAACAGGAGGCTGATACCACGAAAACATCAATGATTCTAATTGCTGCCAATTCAAGTCCTGACCTTCATTTCTAACAAACTTTGCAGATTAATTCAGACCCAAGGTATTTATACAGTGTGGTCTGAACTGGTTTATAACTTCCAATTTTTCAAGTCAGGGGTAATATCTTGAATGAAACTTTAATTTGGTAGCCCCTGAACTGCAGCAGCAGCAGTACCTGCACACAGAGGAATCTTGGCTTTCCCACCCTGCTCTGTGTGAGAGCCCAGCCCAGAATCCCAACTGAGGCCTGAAAAGCCCTCCAAGATCGAGTCCAATCCACCACCTCTCTGGGCAGCCCCTTCCAGTGCTTGACAATCTTTTCCATGAAGACATTCCTCCTGATGTCCAACCTGACCCTCTCCTGGCTCAGGGAAGGGGTCTTCTGGTTGCCTGTGAATGCAGTTGGACTCTTCTGAGGTGGGCAGAAAGGTGGACTGAACTTCCAGATCTCATCACTTTGTCCAATAATATTGACTGAATCCATGTGTTGGGAGCAGCCAAGCTGTGTTGGCCTCTTTGCTTCCAGGAGAGGAGTCCTCCCCCTCTTTTCTGGATTTCCTGTAGTCTCCAGACTTGCCTAAGTTGCCCCTGTGCACTGAAATTCCTGAGCTGCCTGTTTGCCAAGATTTACACCCCTAACCTTTCTGGTGGCGCTGGGACTGAACTCTGGTTCTTGAGAGAGGTTATTAAGCCACTGTGCCCGTTATGTTTAATTTTTGAGATTTGGAAGGAGCGTCTGCACTGTAGCCAGAACTCGGCTCTCTGCTCAGCTCAGCATATTTTTTAATGTCAACAATTAAGAATTGCCATTAAAGAGTATCACAATCAAAGAATGTCTGCAATCCAGGATGAATTAATGAGCTGCACTAAAACCTCCACTGCATTTTCATGTTCCTTGAGATGCTTTCCTTTCCCCCTTCCTTAGTAAAGCCACCTGTAACTATTCCAGTTGTTCTTAATGACTTTATTCAGAAGTATTCAGCTTTACCATAATGATAAAAGGTAGGCAGAGGAAATATGATGGGAAAAAAGAATAGGGATGCATAAATGTGGAACATCCATGTCCAAACTTGCTGATGTGGTGGGTACCTTATGGGCTTCTCATGCTGCCTAACAGACCTCCAGCAATCAGAAAATGAAAGTAGAGGTGGCATCTAAGGTAAAACTTTGAGTTCAGTGCAATGGCTTTATTGATTTATGCAGAGTTGAGGTTTGGCCTCCGTAGCCTTCATAGGTTCTGTACAGACTGGGATCAATCTGGTCTCATCTGCAGGATTGTGTGTGTGGCACTTCTGCCAGAGGTGACACTTCAGTAACTCAGGTGTAAAGCTTAATTCCTGTCTGTATTTTTAAAAAATGGGAAAAGAAATTCCAAAGATTTGCTTCTGTTTTCTATGACATTTCAGCAGCTCTGCTCTGAGCAGCCCAGCTCAGATCCCACCGTTCTGGGAGGCTGCTCAAGCAACAGTTTCTACTTTGAAATATTTTTGTTTCAGAGTAAAACTGTGTCAGCAAAACCCCCCCAAAAAACAACCACCAAAAAGCCAAACAACAACAACAAGCCCCAACTGCTTTGCCTGAGAATGTGAATTGCATTTTCAAGCAGATTGGAAGCAATTTGCTTTTTAAATTCTGCATATGCATTTTGCCATCCTTTCTTATTAACACTGTGCAGAATTTCCTCATGTCCTTTCAATTTGTATTTCTCAGACTGGTGCTTTTCCTGTGAGTGCTTGTCTTGGGAGTAAATGTTCTCTGGGAGGGAGTTTTTATTCTCAGGAAAACTTTGTTCAATGAGTTTATGCAAAGGTTTGTGATTTATGCCACTGAGTTTCTGGTCAGATGGTGGTGAGAGGAAGAGTTGATGCTGGTGGTGAGACCCAGGGGAAGGGGAGCTCAGACTTGTGCTCATCTTGGGCATCTTCACTGCAGGGCAGCAATGGGTTAAATGGGGAGGGTGGACAATTCTAGTGATGCAGGAACATACAGAGCTCCAACAGCCCCTGAAACCCACTGAGTGCCACGACCAGTCCTGCCTTGGGCACCTCCAGGGGTGGGGACTCCAAACCTCTCTGGGCAGCCCCTTCCAGTGCCTTCCCACCCTTTCCATGCAGAAATCCCTCCTGATGTCCAACCCGAACCTCTCCTGGAACAGCCTGAGGCCGTTTCCTCTTGTCCTGTTGCTGGTTGTCTGGGAGAAGAGGCCAACCCCCATTTTTCTTCAGCCTCACAAAATTCCATGAGAACCTGGCTGGGGGCGTGGGCCCCAAACCCTTTGAGGCAAAGTTTGCTTTTGAGGAACTTGATTTGAAACAGTGATCAAAGCGTGTAAATAGATTGGTTTCCAGAGAGGTCTAAACTCAATTAAATAGAATTGATGGTATCTTTTAAAATCAAACCTTGATGGTCACAACCCCCTCAGGAATCTGGATACAGAGTGTTGGGAAACTGTTGCAGTCTCATCCCAAAGTTGGCAGATGGGAACATTTTGGAACACGAGGACATATGTGGTTTTACATTAAAGGATTTTGGAGGAGAAAGAAACATTTAAAAAAATTGTTCTTGGGCTTTTAAATTCTGGTTCATTTCATGTGTGGGCAAAGGGAGATGTAGTCAGGCTGTTGGGTTTTATTTTTTTTTTATTATTATTATTATTATTTTTTACTCTCCAGAAAGCACTGGCAGCTGGACTGCTCTGATCAATAAAATTATAGCATGGCAGCAAGTCACAGTTTGTCTGCAGGTTCCAATCCAGCTCAAGGGAGGTAATCAATAACTTTGTTTATAATGACATCTAGCTGGCAGCGTGGGGCTGCTGCAAAGCCTGACCAAAGAAAAGTTGTACCAAGCAGGAATGATACTGGAATTGCCATGTGAGCCGAGGCACGGCCTCTTCTCATGCAGATTGACATAAAATAGTGAGGCAGGGGAGGAAGCAGCACGGGCATGAGGGTTTTCTTCAAAAAAAGGGCTTAATTTTGTGCTTCCTTCTGATGCTTGTGAAGAATTATGACCTCTCCTGCCGTGCAGACGTGGTTCCACCTCCCACCTCCCTGGCAGGGCAGGGCCACGGCTCGTGAGGTCTCTGGTTGCTCACAGGGAGCTTTTCTGCTCTTGCCTCTATTTTTGTCAAAATGATTTGAAGTGTCCACATCCTCCCGAGTCTTCTCTGCTTTGCTCTTCTCAGCCTGTTCCTTGGGAGCAGATTGAAATCACCATCTCTTCTTTGTCTGGAATATATGAGGATGCTGGATCAGACTCTGGAGGACTGTTGTATGGAGTCCATAAATGGCATAATAAGGCTCTTTAGAAATAATTTTCCTTTGAGCTATTAGAGATCACATAGAGACTTTTAAATAAGATGACAAACCCCAAAATTTGGTAATTTTTAATTACAGTGTAGTATAAAATGACAGCCAAGTGAAAGGTGTGCTGTGGCCTCTGGCCCAGTGTGCTGAGGTTGGTGGTGACCAGTTTGTCCCTTAGGGACAATCACAGAATATTCTGAGTTGGAAGGGACCCACAAGGGTCGAGTCCAGCTCTTAAGTGAATGGCCCCTACTTGTGTTTCTAACCACTTTCCTAATGCTTAATTATGTGTTTTGGCCCAATCCCCCGTGGCCTGGGGCATGGGTGCCGTGCTGGCTTTGGGTGAGGATGAGGAGGGGGAGGGGGAGGCTCCTGGCCCAGGAGCTCGCGTTGTGCTGATGGTGCCACGTCGAGGCAGGAGAGGGAGTGGGTTCCAGGGGCTAATTACTGGGAGACTGGTTAATTTGGGGGGATCGGCGTTATTGGCACCTGCCTCTGGCCCATCCAGGCTGCTGTCCCCGGCCCCGCCCGCGCTAATTGCAGTGGCCTTTTCGCTGCGCGGATCTCCGCGCTCGGCACTCACGGGCGGCGCTCCCTCTGCGCTCCATCCGCGCTCCATCCGCGGCCGGGCTGGCACCGCGCTCTGGCACGGGGCGCTCGGCCCGCCCCTCTGCCCCTCCGTGCCCACCTCTGCCCCTCCATCCGCACCTGCAGCCCCCAACCTGGGCGCCCTCCTCGCTTCCGAGGGGGCTCCGGCTCCGCAAAGTTCACGGCGGCCCCGTCTCTGACAAGAGATCAATACTGTCCTCCCGGCGCGGGAGCGGCTGCCGGCCCTGTCAGAGGGATGTGTGCCGTAATTGGATCAGGGATGCGGGAGCCATCCCAGCCTCCCGTCAGCACTGTCACAGCTGTCAGATGTCATCCCTCCGTACAGCTGTCACCGCGGGAGGGCCGGGGCTCCGGCTCCCCGCTCACCCAATGCAAATGTCCACTTAGCGGATGAATATTGAAGATATTAGACACTTCTCTATGCCTTTATGCAAAATAAAGATCTGTGTCATCTGTGAATTTCATGGAAATAAGTTGCAATTTATTCACTGTGAGAAAAGTGAAGTGAAGCCTGTAAAAATGAGAAATTATTTGGTTCAGGCTATTAAAAGAGAAAAAAAGAATATTTTCCAGAATAAACAAAATATGCAGATTTTCTTCGGAAGAGTGAAAAGTAGCAGATAAATATATTTTTATGAGAATAGCAGCTTTATATTAGAATATTATTCTATGCATATAAAAATTTATCATTTCTGGATATCCTTACTGGGAGACAGCGATTGGAGTAAACTTTGATTTCTGGGGGCGGGAGGGGGAATCGTTATTACAAATTACTGAGAAATATAATCTTAATATCTGTTTTAAAATCACTTGATGCTGAAGAAACCCGAGCGGCCCGCTGCTGGGCAGGGCGGGAGGTTGTTTTACAGCTGCCAGACGGGCAGATAAAGTGGAATCCGTCGGCTCTTTCAGAGCGGCGCTTGCAGCGGGAGCGGGGCCGGCAGCGCTCGGCTCGCTCCGTGCCGAGGAAGTTTTCGGAGGATGCAGCAAAGCAGCGCAAAATGCACAAATACGTGTGGGTTTGGTGGGGTTTGTGTTTGTTCCTTCTCTCCCCCCCCCGCCCTGTCAGCGTTGAAGTCGCGCGTGGCCGTGGCAGGGACCGGACACGGCCGTGCCCGCGTTCAAACCGCGCTGCGGTGGCATCAGAGAACCTGTCGGTGTGGGGGGAGCGGCAGCGGGGCCGAGCTGGCCTGGGCTGAGCTGGGCAGCGACACGACCCTTCGCCCTTATTGTTCCCTCTAATTGGGAGCCGTGTACACGCGGCAGAGCAGGAGCCAGATCGCCCGTGCTGTCATTAGAGAGGAATAAACTCCTGCGTTATCTCCTCGGAAATTAGAACCCAGTAGAGCACTGGGGTTTGGGCCCCCCCGCTGATGGCAGCATCATCCCTGGCTCTCAGTCGCGGCTGTTCCCGGCTTGGCTGGTGCTTGGCTCCTGCTTGATTTATTCCTGGCATTCCCCGCGGAGCAGAGCCCTGCGCTGCCCCTGGCACTGGGGCTGCCCCGGTGACGGAGGAGCCTCAACCTCATCTCCACCACGTAACCCCAGAGCTCGGGGAGCCTTCAAACATTCACAGCCTCGCCCCACCGCTTGTGCCAGCGCTGGGGGGAGCCACTGCCAGACTTGTCCTTATGGCCACGTGCGATTTGCACCACAGAAATAATAAAAATTGTAATAGTGCAGAGTGGACAGAGCAGTGATGGTGTTCCACCAGGGAAAAAGCAGACTCCAAGGGGAACTTAGAGAAGGTGGCCTGAACGTTAATTTAAAATGCAAAATTTCCATCAATTTCAACAGTGGAAGGACAAGGAATCAATTGTTATGTTACTCATGTTGTTTGGAAAGTTAAGAACTAACCAGGCTTTGCTTTACCTTTGGTTTTTATTTTTTTCTGGTGGAATAGCTTAGAGCCTAAGGGCTAATCCAGGCTCAGTGAAAGCAGGAGGCTGGGAACGAGGGTCCTGTTGCTTCCTGTAGTCCTGTTTGGACCATCCTTAGGTTGGGCTTTGATGGTGTTAAAGATCTTTTCCAACCTAAAAGACTCTTTGGTTCTGTGATCTCCTCTCCACGTGCCCGTCTGTGTGCAACCACAGTGGCAAAGGAAGTGCTTTTTTCCCCCCTTTCCTTTTAAATGTGGTTTATGGCTAATTACATCAGAGATCCAAAACAATCCTTCTCACATTTGCATTAATAAGGTGTATCACATGATCTGTACTGGAGCAGGAGTATACATCAAAGGTAGATTAAAGGTTGGTTAGGCATCAAACTATGTTCTATATGTAAATTTATAGCGATGATGGGCTGTGCAAAGATAGCTCCCCCTCTATTTCTGCGCTCCTAAATAAAATTAAAAATTCACAACTCAGGTTTATGGGATTTTAAATGAATTTGATCTCTCTTTTGGGCAGGGCAAATAAGTGTTTTGTGATGTATTATTTTACAAAAAAAAAAAAAAAAGACGACCATCGTTCTGGCTCATTTAATTTTGCAAGTGAATGATCTAAGATTAACTACAGACTAGTCAGTGCAGTTTAAAAGCTGAAAGCAATTTTCAGCCATAGATGGTAATGCCACATTTAGTCCACAACCGAATGACTCTAAATGACTGAGCTGCAAGGTCTTTGTATATGACCACAGGGCCTGATAAAGCCATAGGAACACAGTAAAAGCACAAAAATAGTTCCAATTTATTTGGTGCCATCACCTTAATGAGATTAATACAGACGTGTTCATGTGCCTAATTGGTGATTTTGTTTTAACTGGTAATGAAGGATTAAATCTTCAGGCAACAGGCTCCTTGCAGGAAAGGGGATGGGAGAAAAAAGTTTTTAATTATAGAAGGCAGCTAGTGAAATACACCACTGCAAAGTTAATAATGCATCTTCAATAAAATATATACATATTTGTTATGCTTGCCACTTCCCTGTCTGCCTGAGAGATTGTAGGGAGTGTTTGCTTGGAAGAGAGGGATGATTATGGACTCGGTTATGTCGTTGGCATCTCTTGGTACGGAGGAAGAGAAAAGCTGGCTGTGCTGTGTGCTCCATTCCATAGGTTTAAATATTTCCTCAGATGCTGTTCTGTCCCCTAGACCTGGAGCAGAGTTTGGGAAAGCCCAGCTCCCAGGGGGCTGGCCCGAGCTCTGTCCCGGCTGACAGTGGCTCCCGTGATGAGCAGCAGTACCAGGAGGGTGAACTTCACCCTGAGCGGCAGCGAGCGCTGCCCTGCCGGCTCCAGTTGTGACCATTTAAATGCTAACACTATTAAACACGCTGCCAAAACACAAACACCCAGCCTGAGTCATTAAAATGTAATTACGAGGGGGCAGCTGAGCCTGGGCTGGGTTTTGACTCGGAGGAATCTTGCAAAAGACACCAACACATAAACCCAGCCCAGCGCTGTGCCAGGCAGGTTCCTTGCAGGGTATAATCCTGTGTGTTTCCTAAAATGGCTCTTGCAGTCACTTGAGTAAATTTAGCTTGTTTTGATGTGTTGGATTTTCCCCTTTATTGCACGTCACAAATGGATGTAGAGCGTGGGCCTTATGGCGCTCTTAAGTTGAACTTTCGATAGACACAATGGCAAGAAGGTCTTTAACATCTTTGATGCAAGACACCCACTCATTTTGAAACTGTTTATTACTTTAAATTGCGTGTGAGTAAGGTGGATTTTATGAAGTAAATGGCTTTTTCTTTTTAATTAAAAAAAAAGCTGGATTTGTCTTGGCAAAGGAGCAGCTCAGTCCCTGTGTTTTATCACCATTTCCCTGTTATTTGTGAAACCCAGATCATCTAAATTTTCTTCTGCTTTCTACAGTTTCATTTTGCCACTGGGGGGAAAAAACAAAAACCAAACCAAACCAAACACTAAAACATGAACATTTACAAAAAGAAAAAAAAAGGAAAAAGACAATGTAAACCATCAGAGCATCATAAGGTAAAACCAACTGCCCTGATGCTCCATCCTTCAGGCTTGGATGATATATTGGGAAGCGCTTGGAGAGGACTCTGGGCAGCTGCAGGATTCTCCCTTCCCGCCGAACAGAGACAGAAATATATTTTACATTTCTTGTCAGGTTGAACTTTCAGACATCTCTGCTGCTCTGGCTGTAATTTCCCCGCTGCAGCCCAAATGGCACCACGCTCGGCTCGGTTCCGCCTGGTGGAGCCCCCGGTGCTCCGGCGGCTCCGGCTCCAGCCCCGGCTCCCACTGTCCCCGCAGCGTGTCAGGCCATTATAGAGGGGACCAGAATGTCACCCTGGTCTCAATGGTTCGTCAGCTGAAGGATATGGTTAACAAATGTAAAACCAAACTTCAGAGGAGCTGCTTTTCTGTGCTAAGTGATCTGTATTCCCTCTGAATTTACTTTCCCCTAACCCCGTGAAATTAACAGTACTTTCTGACATTCGACCCCCTGACCTCACATATAATAAGAATTTAAAAAGCACCATGCATGAGTGTGTCTGTGTAATGCAAAACTGGGAAAAATGACCATGTCACCGTTTTATTATACAAAACCTTCTCCATCTCCATTGCATGCTTCATGTGTGAGCGCTCGCTTTCCAGTTATTATAAAGAAAAACACAGTTTTAACTGTAATAACTCACCGCTCGTGACTTTTATAGACAATAAATTGTAGCAAATACATATTGCTGCAGCGGGGCCCCGTCCTCCATTAATGCAGATATTTACTGGGATAAGTGTTAAAAACAGGCTGGGGAAGGGGCCGGCGGCAGAGCTGCTGGGGGGCCCCGTGCCGGGGGTGCGAGTGCGTGCACAATGTGTAGGTCTCGAGGTTTAAGAGGCAGAAGCAGAAAAGTGTTATGTGGAAATGATTTTGCAGTTATCAGGCTCAGGGGATGACAGCCTACAAGAGTAAGAACAAGGTGCTATGTGGCTTTTTCTTCACTGTGAAGTAAAGATTGGCAGCTGGAAGTAAGGCTTACAGGCAGACCTGCACACAGGACCTCTTCACCCAGGACTCATAATCACTACTCAAAGGAAAACGCATTTACCAGTAAAAGGCGGCTGTAGCCATCAGAAGTGTGCTTAAAACACCACTTAAATATCACTTTATACGCTATTACTTGCAAACTGTGGCTTGGTATTAAATTATACTTGCATAGGCTTTTGCTTAGGTGCTGATAATGCTTTTGAGGTTGCATTGGTGAAGAAGAATTTAGGCTGCTTTACAAGAGACGTGACTGGAATATCCCCCGGTGCTGACAGTGACAGGGTGAAAAATTGCAGAACTGTACTTTCTTTCCCCATATAGATTGTAATTTTAATTGTCATTGTGGCCCTTCTGTTTTAATTATGGGACTTCTTTGATATATACCAGGACATCGTATTGAATGAAAATATGGTGCTATAATAGTCTCTTTATAATTAATGACCACATGTAGATCTTGGTGCATAAAAGGAAAGGAATAAATGAACAATTTATTTAACTAGGTTTTGGATTTCTCTCTGTCTTCCAGTGAATATAAAATGATCCTGGGGCTTCTGAGGCTGTTTGATGTAAGAACTGCACTGAATAGCTAATAAAATTACATTGGTGTAGATTACCAAACATATTAGGTGGTTTTATTTAAAAACGTTCCCATTACGGATGGTAAATTTCCCCTATTTACTGCGTTACCTTCCCTCGGCTTCTGATTCCGAAACAAACGATCGTTTTCTTTAGTTTATTTGCAAAAGCGCTTTAAAAAAATGAATGCAGGTTTCCCTGGTGGGGGCAGGGGGTGGCAGGTGGGCTCTGCCATGCTCTCAGGTCCCAGGTGAGCTGGGCAGCCCTTCCTGCCCCCAGCCTTGGCCTTACACATGGCATGGATTTACGTTCTATTCATTCCTGGCCGAGGAACCCGCTCTGGGTGTCCAACCTAGAGCTGGGCTGGATGCAGGAGAACACAATGAAAATAGCATTGGCCAATGGTTTGGGGTTTTTGCCCAGCCTGGGGAGGGGAGATGGGGCTCTGAGCTGGGGTCGGTGGGCTCAGCCGGCCCTCGTGGGTGCCACGCGTGGGCTGCACGTCCGCCCCGCTGCGCCACGTTCGGGAGAGCGGGAGCCTCCGTGGCTTTCTGGAAAGCAGACATATTTGTCCAGTGTCTGTCAGTGGAAAACTAGAAAATAGCCCCTGACAAGCTTCTGCTAATTTTATTGCGGCGCGGTGGAAGCATCCGGGGCGGGCTGAGCGCAGTTCCAGTGCCGAGCAGGGTGACACGGGATCGGCTGAGACAGCCACTACCCTGGGGTCAGCCGCGACCATGCCACTTCCATCTGATGTCTACTTGGGGTGATGGTGTGTAAATAAACGTGGGGAATTGCAAATCTTGTCATGGCCACGCAGAGCAGCTCAAGCATTTAAAGATGGTTGCCCGCAAACCTGACTGGAAGGTGGTTGCTCTGTGTGGTGGCTGGAGCAAAACTGCCTCCTTCGCCCGAGTCTGCTCCTGCTGCCATCTCGGGGAGCACTGACCCAGCACCGCATCGCTGAAGGGATTAATCACCAAATTGTTTCTCATTTTAGCGGAAAGTAAAGAAACTAACTGAGCGCGCTCTAATATTGTTCTTTTGAAGCCGGGCTGGCGGGGGCTTTGTATTTGTGTTATCTGACTTGATTTATTTGTTTTTTAAAATGAGGTGAGGAATCTTAATGTCCTACTGTTTAATGAATTTGGGCGCATTAAAGTTCCATGAGGTCTTTTCATTATTATGAACTTTGCTAATGTTAGAAAATAAAATATTATAGAATTCACATTTTCTGCTTATGAAGCTAATTTTATTTAAATACTCCTTACAGTGGTCATTAAAACACGCTTACATTTTGCTGCCTTCGACCAGTCAGATGTATTTTTTGCCAGTTTTACATTTACACATATCTGTTTTTCTGTTACTTTTCCCACATGACAATTACCTTTCATTACAAATTTATAAAATCATTTACATTTGAGCAGTTTAAATGTTTCTGCTGACATTTTGTAACTATTACCCTCTCCTAGAATGGCATATGTTCAGGCAGTTAATAAAAAATTAAATGGAATAGCACTAGACAAGGTGAAGCTTTGTATCAGAGTGTTCTGCACATTTCTGGAAATACCATCTTTGTGTTGCAAACTGTGAAGTGAGGTTAGGGCTGTGCCAATATGTGTATTTGTCATAACTGTCACAGAGTCCATGAACCAGCCAATCACTCCGCTCTTAATTAGACAGTTACATTTGGCTCTTTAGAAAGCATCCTCATGTAAAATGGTGTCTGAGATTCCACAGAGGTGCTGGGAGCAACAGGGGCACAGAATACCAGCATCAAAACACTTTCTCTCCGGATGAGGCAGAGTTTTTAACCACTGCCTGGCTCCTCATCGAGGGATGGAGATCGTGGGTGTTCGAAATCCTCTCGGATGTGAGCAGAGGAAATGTCAGCTTAGACTTCTCCAAGAAAGAGGCAGTGAAGCTGCTCAGGTGGAGGGTGTTTAGGTGTGTGTTGCTTCTGTAACATAAGTAAATTACAATGGCCATTTATATAAAATAAAATTAAAAGCAAGGTGTGCCCTGGGCTTGCCTGGGGACTGTTTGGCACCGGGGGACGGTGCGTGGGGCGCGTGTGCCAGTGGCAGGGGGAGGGTGGGCTGTGCAGCACCCTGGGTCACACCAGGGACCTTTTCTCTGCCTCATTAGTGACCCGGCTCCGTGAAGGTATTTACAGAATAGTCTACTAAATACAGACTGCTCAGCCAGACTTTGGGTAAAGAGAGCAGGAGTGAAAATACTCCTGCCTCCCTGCTGTATTTCAGTCTCCTTTTTTCCTCCTTGCTCTGTGTCAAAAGGCATCTGGGATTTTATTTTATTTTTTTAAACAAACCCCCAAATTGCAGTTCTTCATTTATGCCCAAATGTGCAGTTTACAGCTATACCATAATCCTGTGGTTAAACATGAAGTTCACAAAGATCCTTTTTAAAAACACATGTAGGTTTGCACTGCTGGAAGGCAGGGTTTGCCT
>JAWWLZ010000177.1:887258-899787 GCA_035041345.1 Poliocrania exsul
TCCCTTCTCCAGGTGACCCCCCCAGCTCTCCCAGCCTGGCTCCAGAGCAGAGGGACTCCTCTCTTCAGTGGCATTTCTCGTCCTCCAACACTCCCAAGTCCTTCTCCCCAGGGCTGCTCCCCATCCCTTCTCTGCCCAGCCTGGATTTGTGCTGTGTCCATACCATGTTCTAACACAGAGTGGCACAACCAGCCCAAAGCTGCAGAGGTACAAACAGACACAGATGGGAGATGGAAACACTCCCAGGAGAGGATTCATGTTGTCTCAGAGATGAAATCTCCTTCCCACACTTTCTTGCCCACCTTCCTTCCCATCTCTGTAGGTTTGTTATTTTCTTCTTTGTACAACAAATGCAACACAAGATGAGCAGAAACAGGAATTTAGTGGTGTAAAATGTTGCATATGCTCAGTGTGGCTTCAGGCTCCTTTGGCTGCAATTTGAAGTAGGAATTGTATGAAAATGGGCATTTCTGTGCTGAATCCATGGCATGTTGTCAGTGACTAAACTAGAAACCCCTACCTGGTATAACCTGCAGGTGAGGCCAACTCCATAAAGTCCTTGAGCTGTCTGAGATGTCCTGGGCTGCTCTTCAACATCAGAGCAACATTAACAAATCAGAGACTTGCATTGTCCTTTTGTTTCACACTTTTGAGCTTTCTGATCTCTGCTTCTTATTAAGGAAAATTATCTTTCTCTCTGACAACTGTATGGGATTATTCCAAGTCTGTGTAGAGCTTGAGCAAATAATTATTATTTAATGGGTTATTCCACAAACTGGATGTAAACCCAACTGTCTCATCCAGTGACACATTTGCAAATAGCTGGGGCTGAGCAGAAAACAACCCAGAAGTGAATCAGGTAACCAGCACTTTCAGCTCAGGGAAGTGCATTTTCCACCAACTCTGGGCAGGATGGATATATTTCCATAAATATTTTTCATGCCACTTGAATAGTAGTGGGTAGCAGCACATAATGGGATTTTTTACTGTCTTCCATGTGTTTAGGTACTCTTTAATCTACTGTTTGTTTTATAAAATGTGTGAATATAACAATTCTTTTTGTTTTATTGAAATTGCCCAAGAAAAATTATTTAATACACAAAGGAATTTCTAAATCTGGGTTTAATTTTTTTTATATTCTGCATTACAATATGGAAAAAAAAATCTGTCCTCTGTCTGACTAATGTTAGTTTGATGATTATACTAATATTAACTGCTTTACTTGAGTAAGCAAAGAAAAAGTAAAATACCAGTCAGCCCAGCTGCTAATTCACAGAGTGTTGTACTCTGGTTATTAAAAATACCCCAAAGATGTACCTTGGTGGTTCAGTCTTTTGAATTAGAAGCAGAATATTAATTTAGGCCTGGAGCATGATTAAACATTGTAAGGCCCCTTAAGAATTTTCACCAAATTTTCTTGGATTTCTCTTTATTGGGTCTTCCTCGACTGTGTTTAGCTCTGTAATTGCTTTGCTCCTTTGTTGATAGGTTAAAGCACAATGTGATTTTCTCCATGTCATAATATTTAAGAGGCTGGTTCAATGTTCCGCATGTCTGATGTGCAGCTGAGGCACCGACACACGAGGGGGTGGCTCAGCCTTGCTGGGGATTCTTCCCACCCCTCCCCTCCCCTTCTTTTTGCCTTCTATTTATCAAACTATTCAGAATGCTTCTCTTTGGGAAATTTTTTTCCACCATGAGTGCAGGTTCACTGGAAATTTAGGAGGGGTTTTCTGGAGCAGAGAAACTCCCAATCCCAGGGAAAATGAGGTAGGAAAATCCAGCTCTGGGGGGTTTCTGCATTTCCTTCCCTTCCTTTTTTTATGCATTTATGAGACTGTTCAGAAGGCTGCTGGGGTGCAAACTTACCTGTGCTTCCACCACAAGTGCAGGTTTCTTGGAAATTTAGGAGGGATTTTCTGGATCAGAGAAACCCCCAACCACAGACAAAACAGGATAAAGAAAAATCCAGCTCCCTCCCTCCCCTCGCTTTGTGAAGGACGAATTCAAAACGTTGCATTTTCCATGTTTGTCAGGGAGAACCAAGAGTTAAAATATAATAATTGAAATTCCTTCCTCACATGCACCAAAAATTGTTATTTGGCACAAAGAAGATTAAAAATTGTGGAGCACATGTGGGATGTCACAGGTAGAATAAACCACATTACTTTGGGGTCCAACACTGAGGTTGGCACATTCTCACCACCCAGGTGTTGGATGCAGTGCTGGTGGTGATCTTTGTCCTCAGAGAGAACATCTCCCTGAGCTCCAGGCCCACTGGGACAGAGGGGAGAGAGGTGGGGCTGCCTTGCCTGGGACAGCCAGGGCTCACTGGAGCTGCCTGATCAGACCCTTGTGCAGGAGGGAATGGTGACAAGACCAAAATTTGCTTTTTCCACCTTCAGCAGAGCAGCAGCTCTGGGAGTTGCTTCTGAGGCATAAGGGGAGTCAGGGTGGGGTACGTGATGCCTCAAGGAGGGAGCTGAAAGAGAAATAAAGCTTTGAGAGCTGAACTTGAGGCTGGTGGTGCTGGTAGAGCACAGGAGAAGGTTCAGGAGGAGTGTTGTGTCAGGTGAAAGCTCAGCTTAGAATCATCTCCAAAAATAATGTTTATATGCCATGTATTGTTCTTCAGAGCAAAGGCACAACCCGAAAAATGAGATTTTAAACGTCCATGTTCTCAGCATCACAGAGGAGGCCTCATTAACAGTAATGAGGGGGATGTGTGTAGATCACTCTGCATCCAGAGTGGGTTTGAAAGGCCTAATGTTTGGCTGTGGTGAGATAGTTTATGTATAGCACTACCAGGACTCCAGTATGTCAGCAAAGGTGTCCCCACAGTTCTGGAGGGCCATCACAGAGCTGTCCAGACATACTGATATCATTGCTCAGGAAGGTAATCATTGTCTTCTGCATGCATTGATAAAGACCTCCCCCTCCTCAGTTTTAAAGAGCAACACTGTTTGCTGAAAATACTTGTATATCCTTGTCACACAACATAAGGAAAGAGAAATCTACTAAAAAGGACTGGACTAGATCCGAGATGGGCCCCAAGGCCACACTCAAGTAGTGAGTGGCTACAGCAGTTGGTAAAAGTCTAAAATACATTTTGTTTGAGCATGTCCCAGGCAAGATGATAAGAACAGTGACACTGAATATTGAAATATGTCATCAAATAGAGAATGAGCTGCCAATTCATTAATAAATAATGATTCATGGTGATAGCAATGACCAAAGAGACCATGTCTCGAGGTACAGCATAAGAAAAACCCTTTATTTATGTCCTTTATAAGGGAGGAAGGCAGGAAGGAGAAGGAGATCAACTACGTGTAGAAGAACTCAGAGGAAAAATCCCATTGAGGCTCAAGGCATAAATTGCCACAAGTGAGCAATTCCATGACTTCTCCTGGAAGAGCAGCGAGGACTGACCTCACCAGCAGCCCTTGAGCACAGGCAGAGGAGAGAACCCTGGGATTGTAACGCTGTCCTGAAGAAAACCTTGCTCTCTACCATGCTGGCAGCAGCAATTAGGATCTCAGGAAGCAAAGGAGTTGGGCTCCAATAATTATATAAAGCCAGTGACGACAATTTCCAAAATCCAAAGAACCTGAGCAACCCAAAAATCTGTTGGCCTGGTCTAGTTAGTGAGCTCAAGTGGTGCATTAATTAGTGGGGAGACTAGTGCAGAAATTTTGGTCTCGGATTCAGCAGGAAAATTAAAATCCTTCAGCTCCCAGAACGTACCAGCTGCTGGAGTTGGAGATCAGTGTCCTCTCCAACTTCATCTGCTTGCGATTGGAGCGTGGTTTGGGTTGCACTGAAGTCATGAAATAGCAGGAATTCATTTTGAAGTGCTAATATTATCTCAGTATGTTCAAACCAAACAGGAAATTTAAAGTTTCCTGAGACATAGGAAGTTGTTGGTTAAAAATGTAATTAATGCAGTTTTTATTTAATGCCCTATATGTAATTGTGTAATTCCAGCATAATTTTAGTTTGTTTCCCTACATTTCCCTGTTTTCCCCTGGGCTGTCCAGCTGCTGTGGGAGCATTTTCCCTGGAAGTGAATCTGCACATTGACAGAATGGCAAACCTTAGAACTGCACTAATGGCATCATTTTGCATGAAGAATCCAGTCAGGAAATACAATCTTTAAAACTTCCAAAAGTTTTTCTTGTGTGAAAGTCTGGAGTTATTGAGGTTGTATCCATTATTAGAACCTTTTTAGAAATCAAGAACAAATTGCACATGGGGTTAGATAATCTCCTCCCATAACACCCAGGCTTCATCTTCACTGGGAGGTTTTCCAATTTAGGGAATTTTATCCTGTTGTTACTCGAAGGAAACATTTTGCTCCTGTTCATTTTGGAGCAAGGACATTTTGAAAAAACCCTAAGTCAAACTCAGTGAACAAAACAGAGAAACTGATGCTTTGAAATTCTTGGTGTTGTTTGAATCCAGAATTTTAGTAGAAAGTTTTTTAAAAGAGTGTTTTTCCTCTGCTCTGAATGCACCTCCGGGCACTGCCCCCAGCCCTGTCCGCGGTCCTTCCTTTCCGCCCTTTCCTGATTTCTCCTTCCTGCAGGTAATCCCTGCCCTGTTCGAACCTGGCAGGGGCTGGTTAACCACCCTTAACTAGATAACCCTGGGCAGGATTGGTGCCCCGTGCGGGTCGGGCAGGGTGCCCGCCGGGATGCAGATGCCGCGCGGATGATGCTGCGGGTGCCGGCGCTGCCCTCGCCGTGCCCGGGGCGCTCCCGCTGTCGCTGCCATCCTTGTGGCCGTGGGGGACCCGCAGAGTGCCCCCGACTGTGCCAGGCACAGGAGGGCTCCGGGCCGAGCGCCTCTCCCCGGGTGGTTTGCGGGGGGCTCGGCTGGCCCGGGCGGCTGGGACTGAGCGGGGGCTGCGCAGATCAGGCCGATTCGCGGGGAGCTGTCACGGCATTATTTGGGGAGCTCTGGGGGTGGCAGCGGGAGATGCTATAGATGGACGGTGACGGCTCTGCCACTTCGATTAGGGCCGGGCCGCGCCCCGAGTGCCCCCCGCGCATCCCGCCCCGCAGCCGGCACAGCAGGCCGGGCAGCCGCGGCCGGGGATGCTCGGCAGGAGCGCGGCCCTGGGGCTGAGCCCCGCCGTGCCTGGTGCCAGGGCAAGGACGGGCATGAGCCATTCCCGCCGCCCCGGAGCCCGCGGGGCGCTGCCAGCCTGCCAGCGGGGTGGGCACCCCTCCACGGTGGGGGGATGGACCCGGCTGGGTGGGCAGAAACCTGGGGGAATGCAGCATTTCACATCATGAAACGTAGGTGACGCTTAAGAGAAAAAAAAATGGTTCAGAAGCTCATTTTTCTGGCTCTGCCATGGTGACAGCACTGAAAAGATACTCCGGGATGATCCCAGTCCATAAAATGAACAGCTAAAGCTTTGCTGAATTCTGGGAATGTCACTGTCTTTTAAACTGGATTTATTTTTAAGTGGGGGAAAAGCAGAGAACTGTGACCTATTGTACTCCCTATACATGAAAAGTAGGTGCTAAATATTTTATTTTTCCCCACTGGTCTATTCATTCCCATGCCTTGCTTTTCAGTCCCCATGTGAAGTTGGTGATGGGGAGTGGGCACTGCCCTCCAGGAGCACACACAGAATCCACACTCTGGGCTGGGTTCAACCACTCAGAGCAATGGCAGCCCTTGCCACGATGGCAATAGGCTCGTCACTGCCTGCCTCTGTGAGTGAGATAGGAGGAAAAGGCCTCATTTGGGGAAAAATAATCAAAAATGATCAGCTGCACCCAGGAATTTTTGGAGCCTCCCAGAGAAGAGTCGCCTCCTCTGCCCATATGCATTTTGACTTCCCTGATGACACATAAATGTAAGGCTTATATTAAAAATATAGCTGAGTTTTTCTGTGGTGTGCTCCCATCACTCTGTTCTCTGCCAAGATATGAAGGAATGAGGCCAAAATGGTGCTGTAATAATTACTGGAGAGAGTCAGAGTGTTGAAGGAAACACTGAGACCACAATAAAGTATAAGAACAACCCCCAAACCCAGCGAGCACAAACCTGGGCTTGACTTGCCCTGGCTCCAGCAATCACTGGGGGTTTGCCTCTATTTTTGGCAGACAGGAATGTGTTTCAGCATTTGCTCCATGTTCCACATATTGGAGTGCTCTGTGGAGTCAGGAGCTGCTGGCCAGGCTTGGGAGGGAAATGCTGCAGCCCTTGATCTTGAGCTCGGTCTGGAGCTACACGAAGGTCTTTGTCAGCTCTTAAGGAGCACTAAGAGCATTTCATTACCAAAAAACCCCCTGTGTTCAAGGATTAGCACTTAAATTGCAGCATAGATACATAATACACATATAAAAGATAATATATGTGTGTGCATGTGTGTATATATATGTGTATATATATATTTATAATGGGTATATATGTGTATATATCCACTAATAGTTATATATGTGTATATATCCACTAATAGTTATATAATGTGTATATATCCACTAATAGATCCCTGCACATCATGCTGAAAAAAGGTATCTTTGAGCACTGACTGCTGCACTTTATGTTTAGTACTTTAAAAATTCATTCTAAGTACTCCACCCTCGTATTTTCAAGGAAAAATTCAACCAGTTTAAAAGTTCTTCATCCTCAATACAGAGTTCTTTTCCCCTTTATATTTCCTCCTTTTTAAAAAAACACCCTTATATAAATATAGTTATAGAGCATCATGAGTGGAATTCCCAGGGGGGATTTTTGTGGCACTTCAGAGCAAATGTGGTTGACACTTGTTCTTTGTTACCCTTGGGCTACTGTTTTGATCATCGACTGAATGGATTTATTCTTGTCAGCACAATGAATTTTGCACTCTTGTCGTGAGTAAATTTTACAATCCTTTCTCATGTGTAAATGAAGGACGAGCATTTTCAGGTGTTTTGTGTTTCAACCAACTTTGGACATTTAAAGAGGGAATTCCGGCGATGGAAGAGCTGAGCCCTGAAATCCTCGTCCTACTTTCATCAGGCGATTCTGGAAGTGCTTTGCAGCTCCAATCCCTGATTTGTTTTTCCTTCATGTGGATGGTGAGCACACGAGACTCTGAACAGCCACGGTGAAATAATTGGTATGAAGCTGGAGAAGCTTAATTTTGATGAAGCAATTAGTAGTTGTTTCCTGATTGCTCTTACTGCCGTGAAGAGGAGGTGAAGAAGATCGTGCCGCCTCTTTCAATTCCCAACATTTCCCAGCTCCCAAGACCTTTTGCCCTCCTATTGGACACAGAGAAAGTTGCTTTGAATTTTTTTAGAAAGTGTCTTGTGACCATGGATTCTCAAGAAGGTTAAACATAAATTAGTCATAAAGCCAACAAAAGGGAGAGGAAAAGAGGAGGCTCTATGATTATCGGCCCAAATCCTCTGGTTTAAAACTGCTGGTGTTTAATTAGAAAAAAATAAAAGCCGAATTTTATTTCCCTTTTAGAATTACAATAATAATAATAATGATAATAAACTCTTTGGGAAACGCTGCCATTTATAACCTCAAACATTAATGTGCAACGAGCTATGTAATGCTGCAGATCTGAGCAGTGTTTAAGACAACAAAGTGCTATTTGATAGTGGAGCCTTTCTGTGGAGCAGCTCTTCTTCCTGCCTTTGATGTGGGGATGGTTTATTTAATCAATTATTAATCAAAGTTATGGCATTCTTCTTATATATTTAGGTAAAAACTAAAAGATGCCTTTTCTCGCTTTCTTGTTTAAATAGAATGTGGAAACACTCGCTTTTGAATGGAAAAAACCAGAGATTGGAGAGCTTCCAGTGGTGGGGTTGGAGCAGTATAGGGAGTGTTTAGGGGAAAAAAGGGGGGAAATAGACATTTCTAAGTTCTGTGGCTCAGCCAGAGGCACCAGAAGGGCTCTGCTGGCCTGGCTTGCTAAGACAAAGAGCAGGACAATAATGTTTCCCTTTCCTGGGTGCTGCACCCGGAGCAGGGTGGGCAGCAGGACACTCGGGGTGTGGAGCATCTCGAGCAGTTGGGAACATTTGGCAGCTTAACACAGAAAAAAATGACTGCTCGGGAAATCTCAGCGGCTGCTAATTAGCAGCACTGAACTGTGGGTAAGGACAGTAGATTTTAATGTGAGAGGAATTTTACAATAACCACCCCACTGAAAGAAATAGCAGGAAATGCTCCCCAGCTGACCCTTGTGGCAATCTAAGCTGCATATTGCAATAATCCTGTAAATTACTCTGCTTTTTTATACAGTAACTTGGAGTTAATTAGTAATTTAACATTCCTCTACGCTATTAAATGTCTTTCTTGCATTATATTATGTTGTTTCATGGTCTTACCTTAACACTAATGGGGTTTAGTTCTATTTTCTCAAAACAGTAACAGTAAAATAAAACTGAGCTGGAAAATTAATTAGTTCTCTTTTACCTTTGATTTACCTGTTAGTAACAATTAAGTGGCAATGCACAGGTTTGGAGTGGTACGAGGTTACACAGAGATGAATGGATTCCCTGGATGAGCTGCTGGAGTGGGAGTGAGGATGAGGAGTAAGTGGAGTACAGGGATGCTGCTGCAAGCTCTGAGGGCTGGGCTGAGAGGGGCTGGAGCAGGCAGGGAGGCAGCTCCACATCCCTGCATCCCCTCATCCCTGCATCCCTGCATCTCTACATCCCTGTATCCCCTCATCCATGTATCCTTACATGCCTGCATCCCCTCATCCCTGCCTCCCAACATCCCTGCATCCCTTCATCCCTGCGTTCCTTCATCCCTGCGTTCCTTCATCCCTGCATCCCTTCATCCCTGCATCCTCTCATCCCTGCATCCCCTCATCCCTGCATCCATGTTTCCTTACATACCTGCATCTCTATATCCCTACGTCCCTGCATCCTCTCATCCCTGCATCCCAACATCCCTGTATCCTTACATCCCTTCATCCCTGTATCCCTGCATCCCCTCATCCCTGCATTCCCTCATCCCTGTATCCCTACATCCCCGCATCCCCTCATCCCTGCATCCATGTGTCCTTACATCCATGCATTCCCTCATCCCCACATTCCTGAGTCCTGCATTGTCCTCTGTCATCCCTGCATCCTCAGCGCCAGTGCCCAGAACTAGAAGAATTTGCCAAAGCATCTCTTGGGGTGTGCAGTCCAGGGAAGCCTCCCTGGGGTGCCATGGGAAGCATCCCTGGGATTGTGGGAGAAGTGTTTGTTGTGCAAAGCTGGAGTTCTGCACAATTTATTCCGTCTTTGCAGCCACAGGAACCTGAGGGCTAATTAGAGTAACCAACAACGATGGAACACGTGATCCAAGGGAAAGTTTTGGGTATAATTATGTGGGGCATCAGGTGAAAGACTCTCTCCCAGATTAATCCAGCACAAATTAAAAGTTGGAGTGATTTTTTTCTCCCCCTTCTTACTCCACAGTCATCGTTTCAGCTGCAATATTTGCTCCCTTTTAAACCCACCAGGGGACTTGGGTTGATTAAGCCAGGCTTGGGATTTGAGTTGACTGAGCCAGGTTTTGGATTTGGGTTGATGAAGCCAGATTTGGGATTTGGGTTGACTGAGCCAGGTTTTGAATTTGGGTTGATTAAGCCGTGTCTTGGATGTGGGTTGATTGAGCCAGGTCTTGGATTTGGGTTGATTGAGCCAGGTTTTGGATTTGGGTTGGTTCAACCAGGCTTCTCCCTGGCTGTTTATAACACTCAGGTGTTTGGGAGTGCCGGGAGGTGAGGGGGTGATTTCATCCCCTCTGGGGGGGATCCCGGTGAGCCCCACAATGGGGTGGTTTGGCAGCAGCTCTGGGAGGAAGGCAGAGCCAGAGGCACAAGCTCGGGAAGGGCTGAATGGCACACAAAACCCTTCCCCAAGACCTTGTCTCTGGGGGCTGCCGCTAAAAGCAGCGCTGCTCCCATTTAAAACCCCATTCTTTGCAGCCGGACTGGAGCAGCCATAAAAAATTCATCCCTGCTTGAAGAGATTCCTGCTTCTCTGTCCTGCCCATTGTTAGACAAATTGAAGTGTGCACTCGGAAGGAGTGCGGCGCTGAACTGGGGATTTATTTACTCATTCGATTCTAATATTGAGAGACTCTGCTCTGCCCGTTCAAAGGGTAGAGCAACAATGCGAGTGACATCGGGTCAGCGGCACTTCAGAGCTACCTGCGAGATAGAATTGTTCTCCTGGCAGATAGGAAGTGACTGAAACCTCTTTTTCTCATCAATGTCTATTATGATTGATGGCTCTATGGTCACACTGAATATGCCCTTTTTAAATAATTCACAATGTCATCATAGTACTAGTTTATAACTAGCCTGTTATTTTTACCTTTGTTCATTCACTAACAGGAGATTCAAGAAATTAAGTACTGTGGGTTTGGGGAGCATTAGAACTGATTGAAACATTCATTTTTCTTTCTGTTTTCTTTTCTTATTTTATTTTTTTTTCTTTCCTTTCAAGGCAAAGCCTCCCTGCACATGGCAAAAAAAGATTTCTAAAAAGGCACAGGCTTCGGGTATGATAATTCATTAAAAACCAGCTTAGCAAATCAATATATTCTTGTTGATGACATTAATTAAAATATAAAGAAAACCCCCAAATAAAACAGCCACCTTCACCCAGCTTGGATCTTTCATCTATCACCCAGAGCACAGGGAGGATGTTTCAGACACCACAAACGCTCGTTGTGAGTTCAGGATGAGAACTGGTCAGTAATTGATGCCGAGTGTTATTCCTCGAGTGCACTGGAAATAGTCCAAATAAAAATGGCTCCAATTGGAGAGCTGAATTATTTTAGCAGCGGTTAATGGATGAAATATTTAATAATGTACTTTGCAAATCAGATTTTATTTGTTTAACTTTGAAATTGGGGCTCAGTAAGTCATATTAAACAGTAGTTGAGTATTTATCATCTCTCACTTGACTGTAGAAATGTGCCTCATAATTAATGGATGACAGGAATAATCATATTGATTCCTTTGCCAAGGCTCTGTAATTAGAAGGCTTCAAGCAATTTTTACATTCCTTCAATTATTTTTTTGTTAAACAAATTTAAGTAAATGTCTAATTCATTCAGAAATTGTGGTTCCCTCCTTCCCTGCCTGTCATCCCCTGGGATCTGTCCCAGAGCCGTGTGCCTGGTCCAAAGGATATCCTTGGACATTTCCAGCAGATTCCTGAGAGGGACAAAGATCTTGAGAAGCTCTTCCTGTTGGTGCAGAGCCAAATGCCAAGGATGCAAATGCCCTTGGAAGAGGATGGGCTCCATCACTTCAGTGGGGAAAATGCTGTTCCTGAAATCTGGATCCAGCTGATCCTCCCTGGGCCACACAGAACATTCCAATGGCTGACAGGAATGGAAAAGTTTATGGATGCAGTGAGTGCAGAGAGCTCGGGTCTGTGGAGCTGCTTCTCTCTCTCTTTGCCCACCTCACACCTGCCATTGCATTGGTGCCTCTCCAGGGTGGATTTGGGGGAGCCTTGGGAGCACCAGTATGAAAAAAAAGTCTCATTCTTGATGATGGTTTCCAGAATGGAAATACTGGGTAATTCCCATGTGTGCTGGGAGTGGGGCAGGAGGTTTCCCCACAGGGACAGAAGTTTTCAGGACTCTGCAGTTACTGCAGCAAAGTTTATATGTGACAGTGGACTTTGGGGGAAGTCAGAGTAACTTTATCACAAAGTGTGTGATTGAGACACCCGTTTTCACATTCTCTTTGGCCCAGTCAGGGGCAGTTGGCTGGAAACAGCCAAAGGAGGGGTTCACATGTTGATTTATTCCTTGTTTTTTTCTGTATGTGGACTCTGTGCCTGGGAAAACCGTGGCAGCTCCTCGGGGCTGAGAACCTGGATGTTCTCTGGGAATGTGGAAGGTTTTCCAGCATTGGAAATCATGGAAAGAAGGTCCCTGTGGGTGCTGGCAGCATCCTCAGAGGATGTTGTGGAAGAGGCAGAGCAGGGAAGGGATAAACCCCAAACTGCTGAGCTTTGGAAGAAGCTGGAAATTAAATGTCTGATGATGCAGAGGAGATCTTTTGGTCTTTGATTTGCTGTTCAAATCTATTCAAGAGATATGTTGAAAATATTTTTTTTATCTTTGTGGGTTTTTCTGATTTGGTTTTTTGTTTGGTTGGTTGGGTTTTTTGTTGGGTTTTGGTTTGGTCTGGTTTTATTATGTTAGGTTGGGAGTTCTTATTTCTCATTTGTTGGGGTTTTTTTTCCTGTGGTAGGGATAGTGGGTTTGTTTGCTTTGATTTTTTGTGGGATTTTGGTTTGTTTGGGCTGTTTTTGTTGGGTTTGATTCTTTTTTCATTTTTTTGTAGCTTTTTTTCTGATTAGTTGGTTTGGGGTTTTTATTGGTGGTGGTTTTAGTGGTGGTTTTGGTTGGGTTGGGTTTGGTTTGGTTTGTTTGGTTTGGTTTGGTTTGTTGGGTTATTTTTTTGTTGACCAGCTGCCTCTCCAGAGATTTGGATTTCAGAGATCTTCCAGGATACCTCACAGGAGTGGAGATGATGCTGCAGCCC